>CM052891.1:29031667-29048643 GCA_028534135.1 Potos flavus | reverse complement strand
CAGGCTCCCTGCTGAGCAGAGAGCCTGATGCGGGGCTAGATCCCAGGACCCTGAGATCATGACCTGAGCCGAAGGCAGAGGCTTTAACCCACTGAGCCACCCAGGCGCCCAGACATTAGAATTTGAAGCTAACTGCCAAGAAAGAGTTCTTGAGACATCTTTGGTGCAAAAAGGTGATTTTATTAAAGCATGGATACAGGACTCTGTGAGCAGAAAGAGGTGCGGGGTCAGAAAGAGTGGCTCATTATATACTTTCAAGTTGGAAGGGGGCTAGGGATAGCATAGCATCAGTCTCTAAGGAATTTTGGAAACAAGGTTTCCAGGACCTTGAGAGAGCTAGTTATCATTGGGAAAAGGTCATTTATTACCATCTAATAAAATCTTAGTCATGAGACCCTTGAGATCTATATCAGTGGGCCATCTGCTTGGGGGATAATTGTCAACACGTATCTTGGGAGATAGAGATAAAGAAAGTTTCCAAAGGAATTTTTATAAAATTCCAAAGGAATTTTAAAGTAGGCTTACAGGATGGGTGTGTGTGTGTGTGGGGGGTGTCAGGCTAGGATTACCTTTTGCCCTTAGCAAAGTGTCAACCTTGAGACAGTTGAGTCCCTGAAGGAATGTCACTCTGTCCATTTCAAGGACTTGTCAGTGGGCTGTGGGAAGTAAGGAAATTTAATAATTTTTCTTCTGCCTTTGTTTCCCACATCACTATACTTACCCTTCTTCTCCTGATGATGTGAAATTAGGATGCCTATGTGATGAGATGAAGAGAGGTGAATGACGTTGGTGTTGTGACACAGTGTTAGACTGCTATGGGCTTTCTGAGAATCCATCAGAAAGATCATTTGCTTCCAGACCATAGCTGACTGCAGGAAACTGAAATGGCAGAAAGCAAAACTGCAGATAAAGGGGGACTACTGAATAGTTTCGATAAAACATAGCCTTCATAATTAAGGGAAAAAGCTTCATCTTCTCTGTTCTAAAAATGAAAGAGTTGTTTGCTGCTCTGGTGGTATTGTGAATCCAGATGTTGGGATCTTAGGAAACGATTATTGAATATACTTTACTCTCAAATATTGCTATTATTAATTAAGGTAAATGTTTTATGTTATTGTCAAATTTCAGTAATTTTGTTTTGGGTGCAATGAAGTGACCAAAGAACATATATTTTGGAGCTAATGCTATTTTTCTAAGAAAGAACATTTTATAAAAGCTCATTCAGCATAAACTTACTCCAGTCATAAATCCATAGACTCAAAACGTGATTTAGCTCCCAGATTTGCACTGGTAAAATAAGCCAGGTTTCAATTAAAAGTCACTCAGTTATGCCTAAACATCAATTAATTTTTGCCCCAGGGCACCCACCATTTCTATATTAAGTAGACTAATAGAAAATACTTTACTTTCAAGGTTTTATTTCTTCATTAACACACATGTGTGAAAAATACATTCTTGGCACAATATATTATATAACGGTGTTTGATTACTTACGTATGTTTCTGACATTTACAATACCTGCATTGTCCTCAGAAGGTAATGCAGGATATATGAGGCTATAGACTACAAACAATAGAAAAACAAGTTGGTCCACAATTTGGATAGATTGGAATGTGTAACCAAAGAACAATGGAGACACTCCTTGTGTGTGGCTTTTTTAGAATGTAGTAAACAACTCTCTCAAGGACGGGTCATCAACCAAAAATTGTAAGAAAACAAAATCTTAAGGAAGCTTTGCAGAAGAGAAACTAGTACAAGAGATGAGTAATCCAAAGAGAAAAACAGAGGCGACAATGAAATCCACAAGAAGATTTGGCCAAAGAATCCTGGATTTATATACATTTATATAATCCTAAGGGCTTTGATTCTGCTACAACGCTGTGATGCCATCCAAGCATCAGTGGAATTAGAAACTAAAAACTGCAACAATTAGTACAATCCTCCCTCTGTTTTCCTTCTTCTCTTCTAACCATTAACTAACCTGTTATAGAGCTTCCACTTAATCTATCTTTGCTCACCAAGGACCTTTGATTCACTTTTACTCTTTACAAAAATTTAATTGACAATGATGCTGTTATAAATATCAAATTAGTCTTCATGAAATTATCTCCTTTATAATGACTAAATGTCACCATTATATTCTAAATCCACTTGCCTTATAAAAATGCCTTTATGGAATGAGTCATTTTTCTTTCAAGACTTCTCAGAGCTGAGACTGTCTTACCAGTCATAATTTTTAAAAATAGTACCAGGGCACACATCTTCTAGGTCTCAAATCATTTTAGCGGGCAGTTAAGGCTAATACATTTGTGACTCTGTTGCATTTGTGTCAGGGCTGATGTTTGCATTGGACCTGAGGCTTTACAAAGTAGTCAATGCGGGATTAAATTTAATATAGGTCAGGCTTTTAGCCATTGGTGATCATAATGATACATTTTCTACTATTTGCATATATTTCTATATATTTCTAGAACATGATGGTTTTGTCATTTATTTTGCAGAATTTGCAACTCCTTGCATTACCTCAGAGAAGTGTTTTTTGAATCCTTAAAACAAGATTAAATTGCTTACCTTTAAAAAATGGAATATATATATTTAAAAATAAATATATACATTGTGCCACCTTTGGAAAAAGAAGGAACAACTCCACACTAAACGCAGGAGATGTGGAAATTTCTTCACCGAAGATTAATTGACTGAGAACAGAGGACTCTTTGTCCCTGTCTGGTAGCAAAAAGGAAGTTCTAAGGATCAATATTCCACAGGATTCTATCCAACAAGCCTGAACTGAGTTGCTTTTTTTTTTTTTTTTTAATGTTGTTTGCATAGTTTAGGCAAAAAAGGAAATGTCTAGAGAGGAGGGATGGGGAAAAAAATAAATTTCTGCGATGTTAAATTCCTATATGCGCACTCTAACGATTTAAACATTACTCAACACACGTGCTAGGCAGCTCAAGTTGCTGACTGAATATAGGTCCCAAGAGATTAATAAATGTACCTACCACCTTTAGAGAACTCTAGTTATAGGTCAGCCATTTCCTCTTCCTGTCCCTGCCTCTCAATAAGTGACTTCTGTTTCACATTATCCAAGGGGCATAGTCCAACTTAAGTAAAACATCATGGTTCTTAATGAGAAGTTTCAAATGCATCTTGCCTTCATAGTTAGCTTTCAGTGAACAGCCAGGACAAAAGAGTTGCTATTAAAAGAACTGTATTTTCTTTATAGCCAGTTCTTGCCCTGACACTAAAGCATGTTTGGTTAAGGATATTAAGTTGAGACAGGCTCCTTCATTAAAAAAAGAAAAGAAAGAAAGGAAAGGGAAGGGAAGGAAAGAAAAGAAAAGAAAAGAAAAGAAAAGAAAAGAAAAGAAAAGAAAAGAAAAGAAAAGAAAAGAAAAAAGATTAAGAACAAGTCCTGAGATGTTTTTACAATAATTCAAACTGAAAGCAAATGAATGTTTCACTTTTTAGGCATACAAAAAAGAATAAGTATATATTTCATTCTATTTATTTTTCAAGTTATTTCCAAGAAAAGATAGTTCTTTGTACAACCTCATGTGGACTGAGTCTTAGGGGTAAAAAAAATGGATTAAGTATTTGCCTTAAGAAGGACAATGCTACAGACTCAAGAAGAGAGGATCCAGAGGAATTGACAAAACTCAATTGCTCAGATTTTCGGGGACTGTCCTTGAGTTGAGATAAGTGATTTTAGGATATGCAGTTTTTAAAAGATGGCTGTTTTGGTGCTGTTTCCCTTTCATAATTTTCTTCTTTGAAACCCTGCACGACCAAATTCAATTATTATTTTTATTCTCATACTTGAACAGGTATAGGTGCCCTCCCCAACCCTCACCACTTTGCCTTCTCCCCACTTCCCCAAACACATGACTCCTCTCTTTTGTCTCCTTAAACTACCCTCTCTTTTCTCTCTCTCTCTCCCCCTTCCTCCTGAAGACTGTATTTACCAAGCCATGTTTACAGGTTGCCTGCATGTACCAAGCACGTCTCTCACCATAGTCTCAGGCCTTTTCCTTCCATCGACTTGTCATGGGCAGCCCATGTCAGAATTACCCAGTCTTGTTACTCTGGAATCCCTCTTGCCCTATTCATTCTTTCTCTAAAGATAAAGCAAGGGACTCTAATGCTGAGAACATGTCTAACCAGAATGAAAATGAAAACCAGCCAAAGAAAATGTCCCCATTTCCCCTTCCCATGTTTATAAGGAAATATATGATGTGGGTCTACATCTGTGTTATCTCACTTAGTTTATACAGTTCATGAGAGAAAGAGATTTGATTCCTGGCCCTGCCACTTATTGTCTGGGTGATCTTGGACAAGTTACTTAACCAGATGCCTGAAATCCTTTCTGGAACAAGGCAATGGTATAAACAAATAAATGATCTTGCTCAGACCTAGTTTCCTAATTTAGAGGAAAGATAGCTTAGAGGTTAAAAGCACAGGCTCTGCACTTAAATATCCTTGGGTGGGAGTCTGGGACTTTCCACTGACTTGAAATAAGGCCTTAGTTTCCTCATTTATGAAATAGAGCCAATAATAATATCAACCTCATAAGGTTGTGGTGAGCACTGAATGAGATAATGCACAGAAAGCTTTTAACACAGTGCTTGGGACTCCATAAATGTTAATTATTGAGATCACTGATGCTGTTATTTTTAATAAGGTATCATCACGACAAAATCTTGGAAGCTGTATCACAGTGTTAAAAGTGAGATACTATTTTATGGAAATACTCTACTGTGAAATAATAAGAAATATATATATTGGTCTCTGTCCTCGGTTCCTGGCACAGAACTCCTAAAACTCTTGTAAATAGGAGGTAGGAGAGGAATTTTTTGTTCTAACCTGTAGTCTTTGACCCTAGTTCCTGACATAGAGCTCCAAAGATCTTTGTCATTTTCTCAGTGATAGGAATATCTTTTATTCTCATGAGGTGACTCTTGGTGGGTTTCTGGATGATCACCAGAAAGACCAAGCCATGATCAGAGGCTTGGAAAGTTGAGCCCCTTCTCCCCCTACCCCCCATTCTCCAATCCAGAGAAGATCCATCATGCCTATGTGACGATGCCTCCACAAAAATCCCCAATAATACAGGGTTCAGAGTGCTTCTAGGTAATTATTTTCATATATATGTCAAAAGGATAAGAATTTTTTTTATTTGAGAGAGAGAGCATGCATGCGTGAGAGTGAGTGGGGAGGTTGGGAGGGGCAGAGAGAGAGGGAGAGAAATCCCAAGCAGACTCCCCACTGAGCATGGAGCCCAACTCCCAGTGATCCCACGACCCCAAGACCATGACCTGAGCTGAAACCAAGATCTGGACACTTAACGGACTGAGCCACCCAGGCACCCCGAAGATAAGAATTTTATTAAACAATCTGATCACCCAATTTATTAACAATAATCTTAATATAACCAAATGTTTAGCATTTAAATTTCCAATATCTCATAAATGTCATAATTTTTTTTAGTGTGTTTGAATTAAACCCAAAATAAGGACCACATATTGTAATGTGCCATTATGTCTTTTAAATCTCTTTAAATTTTAAATTCCATTACCATCCCATTTTTCTTTTCTTCGCAATTTATTAGTTGAATAAACTGGGTTATTCGTCCTAACATTTCCCATAATCTGGGTTTTGTTGCCTGCACCCTGAGGTATAATTTTGCTTGTGGTTTTTTTTTTTTAAGGTTTTATTCATTTATTTGACAGAGAGCAAGAGAAAGCACAAGCAGGGGGATCTGTAGAGGGAGAGGGAGAAGCAGGCTCCCTGCAGGGCAGGGAGCCCGATGAAGGGCTTGATTCCAGAACCCTGGGATCATGACCTGAGCCACCCGGGCGCCCCTTGTTTTGTTTTGTTTTTTTAATTTTAATATGTATTTCCTGTATATTGGTAATTGGATATCAATGCTTAATCAGAGTCAAGTTTGATTTTTTTTTTTTACCAGCTCAAGGTGGTATTGAGTTCTTTCACTGGGAGGCACATAATGTCTGGTTGTCTTTTTATGACATCACTAGTCACTGATGCTCAGTGACTAGATCCATTAGTTTAAGAATTAAAAAATGGGGGATACCCGGGTGGCTCAGTTGCTTAAGCATCTGCCTTCAGCTCAAGTCATGATCTCAGGGTCCAGGGATTGAGTCCTGCATCAGGCTCCTTGCTCAGAGAGGAGCCTGCTTCTCCCTCTGCCTGCTTCTCCACCTGCTTGTGCTCTCTTTCTCTCTGACAAATAAATAAAATCTTAAAAAAAAAAAAATTAACAAAAGAGGGCATCTGCGTGGCTCAGTCAGTTGAGCGATTGTCTCTTGGTTTCAGCTCAGGTCATGATCTTGGGTTGTGAGATTGAGCCCTGCATGGGGCTCTGTGGTTAGTATGGAGTCTGCTTAAGATTCTCTCCGTTTCCCTCTCCCTACCCCCTCTCCTTCTCCCTGCATGTGCACACGTGCCCCCTCTCTCAAATAAATAAATAAGTAAATAAATAAATATCTTAAAAATAATAAAGAGAATTACAAAATGGTGGGGCACCTGGGTGGTTCAGTCAGTTAAACATCTGACTCTTGATCTCAGCTCAGGTCTCGATCTCAGAATCATGACTTCAAGCCACATGTTGGGCTCCACACTGGGTGTACAGCCTACATAATAAAAAGAAAAAAAAAAGAATTACAAAATGGTGATATTTTATTTCAAAGATGCTTTTATCATTTGTTATCTGGAAGTTCCATGAAGAGAAATTTTCCTTTACCTACCATGTGGTTATCCAAGGCTCCCGTTAGAATAGAAAAAGCAGAATGGCAGAGGAAATGCCTCATTCGTTTCCTTTATTTTCTAGTTTTCAAAACAGCGAGTTATTAGATTACTATTTGAAATCCAAATAGGTATTTATTATGAAAAAGACACGTTAGAATGTATAGTGTATAAGCATCAGTTGTTGTTTTTTTAACAATTTAATGACACATAAAAATAAAAGGCTAGGAATTTCCAGATTGGCAGCTGTGTACAGCTCCAGAGAACATTCTGTCTATACAGGAGCACAAAGGAAGATTCTGGGAGACTGCTGGGAAAACTGTGGAAGTGGCATATGCAAGTATTTGGGGCACATTGTTGGTATGTGGATGACGAGGTGCTGGAATGTTTGGGAAAAATTGGATGGGTTCATGGACAAATAAGGAAAACACATGGCAATTTTTAACATAGGATAAATGAAGATTGTTGAAGGAAGGAGGTGTGGTTGGGAAGGCAACTTGGCTTGTCTGTCACCAGCATTTGCTTGGCCATAATAATGAAAACACTTTGGTATAACAAAAATTGTTGATGTGCTTATGCAGGGAACATAGGAAACAGGGAAATGGGAAAGGTGGTGTGGAGAAACGAAATCCTCATCTACCGTTGTGGGGAGTCAGTAGATTGTATCTAAAATCAGTCAGTTGGGGCACCTGGGTGGTTCAGTGGGTTAAAGCCTCTGCCTTCAGCTCAGGTCATGATCTCAGGGTCCTGGGATCGAGCCCTGCATTGGGCTCTCTGCTCAGCAGGGAGCCTGCTTCCCCCTCTCTCTGCCTGCCTCTCTGCCAATTTGTGATCTCTCTCTGTCAAATAAATAAAATCTTAAAAAAAATAAAAAATAAAAAAATGAAATCAGTCAGTCAAGAAGTTAAATAGAATAATCTATTTAGAAAGAAGAATAGATATTAGGAAAAAACAGCTAAAAAAGTTGAAGTGATTGCCTCTGGGGAATAGAACTGGGAGGTCTAGAGGAATGTGGCAGGGGACTGATTTTTATATTAGAAATCTTTAGGCAACTTTCATACTATTATATACATGTATTACATGTATAAAAAATAGAAATGATCCTAAAAATAAAGGGATATGTTGTCCGTGAGATATGAAAAATATAGAAAAAAGAGAACTGCAGAGTGAAGTTTATGCCCAGGTCAGAAAAAGCAAAGCACAGAAATGTTTCGGCTTGCATTTAATCTGTAGACTTAACAAAGATCTCTTTCACCCACTTGCAGTGAACTTCTACTGCCCAAAAAGACCAAGATCAATATTTTTTCTCTACTTCCAGTACATTTTTAATCATAACCACGAGCTTGTACTTTAGTCCTTCACATGTTATCCAAAGTCACTTTTATCTTATGATCTCATGCCTAACCCTAAACCTGATTTCAAGTTAAATCCTTTTCTGGACACGGCATTGATCTCACAGGCAGTATATGATCAAGCCCCAGTAAAAACTCTATAGTCTTGGGTAAACTTCCCTTGTTGACGATGTTATGAGCATACTGTCACACATCGTGGTCAGGACTCCACGACCCCATGGGGAGAAGAGGATCAGAAGCTCTATGTTTGGACCCCTCCTGGACTCTGCCCTTGCGTCTCTTTCTTGACTGATTTTAATTTGTACTCTTGTGCTATAATAAAATAGTAATCATAAGTGGGGCACCTGCGTGGCGCAGTTGGTTAAGTGCCACCTTCAGCTCAGGTCATGATCTGGGGGTCCTGGGATCGAGACCCACATCGGGCTCTTTGCTCAGTGGGGAGCCTCTGCCTGCAGCTTCCCCTGCTTATGCTCTTTCTCTCTGACAAATAAATAAATAAAATCTAAAAACAACAAAAAACAAAAAAAACCACAGTAATCATTAGTATAGTGCTTCCTGAGTTCTGTGTGTTGTTCTAGCAAATTATAGAATTGAGGGAGGTCATAGGACCCTCTGAACGTATAGCCAGCTAGTCTGATGTGAGGATGGCCCTGGGAAGCCGCAAATGTGGAGCTGGTGTCTGAAGTGAGAGCAGTCTGGTGGGGACTGTTCACTCAGAATATACAGTTAGCTAAACTCACTGTCGTAACTCATCGCTAGGGAGCTGCCGGGACAGGAAAGGCCACCCAGGAAGTGGAAGTTCTTAGAGGTCAGTATCAGACCTGATTAATTCTCTGGTCTGTGCTGTGGTCCTCTTCGCACACCTCAAACCGCTGGACAACCACCTCGGGTTCAGCACACCTGCCCACAGCCCCAAATCTCAGAGACCAGTCCTGTCCATAGACTGCAGGGGTTTAAGGAACACTGGCCCAACACTCCGAGACTTGACACTAGCACCCTGTCAGACCTGCTGTCGAAGTCAGGGTCTCATTAGAAAGAAGGTGGTTTAAGGAGTTTCCTACAGAAGACTGGTCCCCGGCAACCTCAAGGGATAGATCAGTAACTGCCAAGAACAGCAGCCCAAGGCTTACAGCCACAAGGAGAGAAAAATGGAAGAGGATTCTGGAAAGGCAGCTGTCCAGGGGTACAGCCAGCAGGAAGCAGCCTCTCCTTTCCTCCCCCTTTAGGGCTTTCCAGTAACACACTCAGCTGTGGCAAGGGGCAAGGGAGGCTGTCGATAGCCCGTGCATGGCAGCCTATAGGGTGGAGAAGAACAGAAAGCAGATCTGCTGGGATAGATGGAAGATATTCTGCACCTGGGTTCAAATCCTTTCTTTGACCTACCAGCTGCGTGATCTTTAATACGTTACGTAAACTCAGTTCCTTCTTTGATAAAACAGAGCGCTTTAGTAACCAAGGGCCGAAAGGAAATAATGTACATGAAGTAGGGGGTGTAGCACTGGGGTCATAGCAAGGGCTCTGCATCCAGCAGCCGGTAGTACTTACTGGAGGATTGCTCTTCTGCCTCTGCCTTCATGCCCAGCTCTGATTCCCGGGCTTCTGAGTTGCTTCTGAGACCCAGTTGCCCCCAGAAACCATTTTGATCATTGAATCCAGGTCCTTTTTATTGTGCCAGAGACCCTGTTATTGGCTTCATCCTGCAGCCTCCAAGGAATGACACCTGGCTGCATGCTTGTAGGTAACCATGGAAACCCGCTGCCTTCATCAGGTGACTAAAGGCAAATTGGTAACAGCCTGATGACAATGAAGGGGAGAGAGGCTGAGAACAAAGACTTTTAGGAGCCAGGTTAAGCAAAAACCATGCTCCAGACTTGGGGTTGAATATTTTGATCCCTGAGAGAGTTAGTACCCAGCTCCACACTGGGGACCCCCTCCCTGAAGCCCCAGTGCCTAGAGGACAGAGTGTCCTCACAGTGCAAAGGCAGGGTCAGAGGTACCCACGGCACTCCACCCGCTGACTTCCAAAGAGCTCTGGGTACCTTGCAAACTCTGCAGGAGCCCTTTTGATTGAAAAGCACTCGGCTTCCATCAGCTTCCTCTAAGGACTTGGTTCGGGAAACCAGGACTAGACTGACCAGAAGTAGAATGGAACAGATCTACAATTTTAGAGAAAGGGAGTGTGTTGGTTTTTGAGGGCTGTGTTACAAAGTACTGCAAACTGCGTGGCCTCAACAACAGATGTTTATTGTCTCGCGGTTCCCGAAGCTAGAGGTCTGAGACTCAGGTGTCAGCAGCACTGATGCTTTCTGAGGACTGTAAGGAGGATTCCATTTTGTGCCTCTCCTAGTTTCTGGGGTTTGCTGGCCTTCTCTGGCATTCCTTGGCTTGTAGAAGCATCACCCTGATCTCTGACTTCACTCTCCCATGACATTCTGTGTGTGTGTGTGTGTGTGTGTGTGTGTGTATGTCAAGTCAAATTATCTTTTTTTTGTAAGGACGCCAATCATATTGGATTAGCCGCCTCCCATAATGGCCTCATCATAACTAATGACATCTATAAGGACTCTATTTCCAAACAAGATCACATTCCAAGGTACTGGAGCTTAGGACTTCAATACATGAATTTTGAAGAGACAAAATTCAACCCATAACAGGGGGTAGAGGTGGGGAAAGTCCATCCCATGACACTTGTCTTGGTTCTTAAATATTGACCCTTCTGGCATTTCTCACCACTGGGCTACCTTCCTATCAGCAAGCCTCTGATATCCAAAAGGCTGTGCCTTTTGCCCTATTACACCTAGTCTTGCCCATCTCGGTGCTCCCCTTCAGCGATCTAGCTCCCTCGCAATCCTGGGTGTACATCTCCATATCTCTGATCTGTCAGTATTTTTTCTGTCTGCCTGCAAGAGTTGAGTGTTTTCTTAGACTGGCCTCACTTCTGGGGTTGTGTTTAATCCAGGTCTCCTTTTCTTTAGCAGTGCCCCCAACGTCTTTAGGTAGTGGGACCAAACCTAGCTGCCTTCTAAGGAAAGCCAGTAATGTTTGAAGTTCACATGAAGTAAGGGCATTTAGATCCAGACAGGCAAAATTCAGAGCCAGGGAGAAGGATGACTAGGTAAGCAGAGTTCACACATACCTCGGAAGATCAAAGGGTGTTTACAACTGCCCGCTTGAATGGATGGCTCAAGCCCAAAGGCTGGATTGCGGCCCTGTGAAGGTCTGCAGAGGGATCCTGCCCCCAGAGGAAAGCAGGAATAGTCTGGCAGTGGTTAGGAACACGAATTTTGCTCACTAGGTCTCAATTTCTGCATCCATAAAACCAGACCTATAAACAAAAGTTACCTTATGGGATTTTTGTGGTGATTAAATGAATAATGAATGTATAGCCTTAACTCAGTGTCTGGTAAAAAGCAAGCGCTCAATACATGTTAGCTCTGGTGACCGTGATGGCCCTTTACATTTTACTGCTTCTACAAAGTTCCATGACCTTGACAACTAAGTAGTTTCTGGGTGCGACTGATTAGAACTGCTGCTCCTTTCTTCTTGAAATCACATACCCACATAAAATTCCACAGACTCTTGGGAAAATGCTAACTATTCTTCGAGGTATTGCCACACAGTAGCATAGCTGGGTTGGGACCATTGATTGAGGACAGAAGCTATCAATTTGTATCGACTCAAATATTTTAAGTAGCTTCCCTGGTATGAGCAGGGAAAGAGTAACAGGTGTCTTTTCCTTCCTCTCCAGGGAAAGGACAAATTCTGTGGGTTCCTGAGATTCCAACACTGGGCTAGAAGTAGATCCTGAGTGATAACAATTATCCTACACACTTCCTAACTTAGCTCAAAAATACCCACACTCTTTCTAACAGGGTCAGGTGCACCTGATCATTTTGAGAAGATAATTTCCTCTGATGAGAAGTGAACCACATAAGTAGTCATTATGTGCGTGCCCTCCTGCCCCTCCACAGTGTGATTTAATGTATTTTAGGAACTAAAGTTCAAAATGTGAGTTTCCAGCGTAGAGAAAAATAATGTCAGAAAGCACTTAGGAAAAGGCACAGCGGACAGATTAAATACATTCAAAGATCTGTCCTTGGCCTTCTTTTTCTGTTTTCCTCGACAATGTCATTCAAATTCCAGCTTGTGATGGAGGTCAGGTCCCTGCCTGCAGCTGCCGCTCACAGTCTCTGGAGGGCTTGGTTCTCCATCTCTTGTGCTCACTGGGAGGTCCACTTACAGCGTCCTCATCAAAGCAATGGATGGCAGAGGGAAGTGATCGTGGCTACTCTTCCAGCCAACCCCACCTCCTTTCCTTCTTTCCCTGGGACCCCATTCTCCTTCAATGCTACTACTATGCTGCAGCTCATCTAGGCTAGAAACTTCTAAGTCAGTGATTCGTAGCCTTGTTTGAAGTCTCAGCACCTTTAAGATTGAATGGAAGTTATTGGCTCTCTCCAGAAAAAGAAATACATGGTTGTGCTCGCTTTGGCAGCACGTATACTAAAATTAGAACGACACAGAGGCGATGAGCATGGCCCCTGTGCAAGGATGACATGCAAATTCGTGAAGCCTTCCATATTTTTAATTCTGTGGAATGTATAATGGATAAAAGGAGTGTGCTAGGCTGAGAACATTTCCAACAAGCGTATCAAAGAACAATACATACAGCATGATTCTGGTTATTAAAAGAAACAAACCCGGGAAAAACAAAACAAGACAAAATCAGAGAGGGAGACAAACCATAAGAGACTCTTAATCATAGGAAACAAACTAAGGGTTACTGGAGGGGAGGGGTATGGGGGGTGGGATAACTGGATGACAGCATTAAGGAAGGCACGGGATGAAATGAGCACTGGGTATTATGTAAGACCGATGAATCACTGAACTCTACTTCTGAAACTAATAATACACTCTATGTTAATTAATTGAATTTAAATTTTAAAAAAGACCCCCCTCAAAGAAATATATGGCTAGTCACACAAATAGTGTGGCTCATTATTACTCAAAATCTTAGGGGGTCTTCGGGCTCTCCTATCAAAGCAATTCTGATTCCTCTCTTTTACTTCATAACAATACCTGCTCAAAAACTTCCCCACTGTCAGTAAAATATGTCTACATTCCTTAGCTTGGCACATAGAGCATCCCATGATCTGACTACAGCCCATCTTTCTAAAATAAATGGCTTAATACATGCACAGAACAGTGCTTGGCCCACGGTGAGCACTCTGGAAGTGTTAGCTATTATTATTATTAATTATTATTTTACGATTATTATTATCCTTTATTTCAGTCCAACCAATTTCTCACTTGTCCCTCTCCCCTTGTGTGTCCTGTTTTGCTCCTTTGGTGTTTTTATTCTTCCTGCCATCATGTACTCCCCATGTCCCTAAGTCCTCCAGCCTTCACAGATCACAGTTCCCTGAACTTGAGCCCCCCTCCTATAGGAATTTCAACTCCTTCCTCAATATTTCTGAATTTACCCAGAGCTTTTTTACCTTCTCCCATTTGGGGCTTTTCACCTCCTGCCCTGAACCCCTGTCCTGGCTTTTGAAGAATGATGTGGCCATACTCCACACTTACTCACCATAAGCATGGACACAGCCCCTCTTCTCTGTGACCCCACTTTCCATATAACCCAGCAGCCACAGTAATCTTTTTTTTTTTTTTTTTAAGATTTTATCTATTTATTTGAGAGAGAGACAGAGAGAGAGATCACGAGCAAAGTGAAGGGCACTTGGAGAAGCAGATGCCCTGCTGAGCAGGGAGCCTGTTGTGGGGCTTGATCCCAGGACTCTGCGATCATGACCCGAGCCCAGGGCAGACGCTTAGCTGACTGAGCCACCCAGGCACCCCTCACAGCAATCTTTTTAAAATGTAGGAAAGCTCACGTCACTTGTCTAATCAAAACCCTTTAATAGCTTCCCATCATACCTAGAAGAAAATCGAAATCTTTCCCTTAGCTAACAAAGCTATAGCTGGCTTTTATATATAGGGACAGATCTAAATCTTATAGGGTCTAAAACTTATATAATTTACTTGTCTGTGGTGTAGACTTTTTAAGAAAAAGAATATAAAATCACAATTAAAAATTAAATTGAAAGCACCTGATCAGGGCGCCTGGGTGGCTCAGTTGGTTAAGCAACTGCCTTCAGCTCAGGTCATGATCCCAGGGTCCTGGGATCAAGCCCCACATCAGGCTCTCTGCTCAGCGGGGAGTCTGCCACTGCCCCTGCTGTCTTTCTCTCTCTCAAATAAATAAATAAAATCTTAAAAAAAAAAAAAAACCTGATCAGTATGTGTACTCACTCACATTCCTGAAAAATAATATACATTTTATCATGATCCTAATTAAAAAAATTGTTTTTAGCTACACGTCATTATTACAAATTAATTAATGAAAAAATATATAGTTTAATCATTCTTATGATAAATAACTTATGCTAGATCTATGTCATTTTAATCTGGAATTCAATGTCTGTGTTAATCCATTTCGTGTAATGAATTCAAAAAGTTCTTTTTCTATTTCTAAAAAAAGAAATTGAAGATGAATATTTATTTTGAATCTGAGAAGCAACCACAAAATTTCATGTTTACAAAAGTTTAAGTATTACAAATATCAAGTTCAGAAAAATACCAGAATATCATATTTCTATGAATTAACTGCTTAACACAACTATAATACTTTTTCTTACATTTCTTTTGGCTACAAATACTTTGTCTCCTTATGTGACAACAATTTTTAGTATCATTTTAAGTTTAATTTTCTAAGGAGAGGATATAAAGATCAGTCATCTTTCCTCCAGCATCGTTGTTAAAAATTCATTTTTTTATTAATTTTTTTTATGAAGAAGAGTTTCTTTAGTAAAATTTTAGGACTGTTGTCAAATTTGGTCAAACCCCTATCAAGTTTCTATCACAGATGAGCTGTAATATTACAGGGCATTTTGTGTTTTCTTATTAAAAGCTAATCTTGGGGCGCCTGGGTGGCTCAGTGGGTTAAAGCCTCTGCTTCGGCTCGGGTCATGATCTCAGGGTCCTGGGATCGAGCGCCACATCGCATCGGGCTCTCTGCTCAGCGGGGAGCCTGCTTCCCCCTCTCTCTCTGCCTACCTCTCTGCCTACTTGTGATCTCTCTCTCTCTCTCAAATAAATAAATAAATAAATAAAATCTTTAAAAAAAATAAAAAGTTAATCTTAAGTATTCTTTGATTTGGCAATAACCATTTAACTGGCTTGCTGTTGGAGTCCTTTTTCAGTGCTAAATTCTGAGTATTATGTTACTTTTGTGACATCAATAGTTCGTGTCAAATCAGAGAGAACTCAAAATGCTGCTAAATTCCCATGATTCCCCCATCTTCATTAACTGGATCGTTAAACAGTCTAGAAGTTTATTATTTCTTTTTTTTTTTTAAGATTTTATTCATTTATTTGAGAGAGAGAGAGAGCATGAGAGGGGAGAAGGTCAGAGGGAGAAGCAGACTCCCCGCGGAGCTGGGAGCCCAATGCGGGACTCTATCCCGGGACTCCGGGATCATGACCTGAGCCGAAGGCAGTCGCTTAACCAACTGAGCCACCCAGGCGCCCTGGAAGTTTATTATTTCTATTTAAGTTCTGTCTCTTCCTATTAACACTAATGTTTTCCATAGGATTTGAAATTTTTGTTGTTTAATTCACTTCTCAATATCAGTGTATTATGTCAGTGTATTTACTATGGCATTAATCGCTCCTCTTTATCACTTTGTTTCATATTCTACTAATTTTTAATCTGAATTTTTTTCAGCTTAATAAATAAATGTAAAGATTTCAAGAAAAGGTGCCCTAATATCCAAATCCAGAATCTGTAACTTCTCACTTGTCTATCGAAATGTTGCAAAGCACCATTCCATTGGTTTCATGGTAAACTGACCTCCGATTATATTGCCTGCCTCTCAGCCTCTTCCTCACTAATGCTCCAGCCGTTTGGCCATTCGGTTCTTTGAACAAGCCAAACTTGTTTCAGCCTCAAGGCCTTTGCACTAGCTGAGCTGTCTCCCTAGAATGTTCTCCCCTCCTCTCATCAGTTGCCTGGCTCCTGCTTGCCATTCAGACCTCAGCAAAAAATCATGTCCTTAGAGAAACCCTGTCTGGCCAACTTGTGTTAAGTAGCTACCAGCAATCTCTACCATATCAACCTACTTTAAAGCTGTATAAAGCAATTGTTGCTATCTAATGATTTATTATCTGTCCCCCACCCCCACCATAGATCGCAAGCCCATGAGAACAGATACCTGATCAGCTTTGTTTACAATAGACAGTTGTTAAATAATCAATAACTTCCACTGAAGTCTATGGGATAGTGGAGGTGATTAATAGGTATGGCCAATGCTGAAGCTGGTTGGCCCTTCCCAGGTTGGGGAATTTAGTTACTGGCCATTTTTCATGACCCACGACCTGCTGCCCTATTGCTGACTGTGCTCTTTTCATAGAATCTCATTGCTTCCTTGCTTCTTCAAATTCTAAGTCCCCAGTTTATTGGATTCTTCAGGGCAATTTAGCTGCCTCTTGACCTCTACTTTTCCTCTTTGCCCTAGACTTTGCTTTTTGTAACCAAAAGGCCCATCAGTTGTTTTTCCTAAAACAAAGAGGAAATTGCAGCATTTCCCGTGATGTGGAAACTGGCTGAATCACCTCCCAAAGACCAACCTCCTAATATCATCATATTGGGGGTTAAGATTTCAATGTATGAATTTTGGGGCAACACAAACATTCAGTCTTAATAGACATTTACTGCTTTCTATGTTGTCTTTCTTTCTTTTTTCTTTCTCTTCCTCTTCTTTCTTCTCCTCCTTCTTCTTCCTCTTCCCCTTCCTTTTTCTTCTT
>CM052891.1:28989893-29024728 GCA_028534135.1 Potos flavus | reverse complement strand
ATTGGAAAAAAGAAAAGTTGCATTGGAACACAGCCACACTCATTTATTTACTTATTGTCTTAGGCTGCTTTCTAACTACAACTGGCTCTGAGTAGTTGTGATAGAGACAATTTGGCCCTCAAAGCCTAAAATATTTGCTATCTGGCCCTTTACAGAAAAAGTTTCACTTATCATTATTTAGCATATATTAGGTGCTGAATCAATGCTTCTTGATTTATTGAATGAATGTTTCCAAGGCTTTTAGCTGGATATGATAAATCAATAAACCAGCAAATCTAAACGTGAAGCATTTTATACTTTCCCAATTTATTTTGTATGTGCTTGTTTGATTGTAGTTTGCTATTGTTGACAGACCATATGCCTCATAAGGAGCCTATTAATGCTTTGAGATTCCAGAATGCAAACTACTCTAGGTCCAAGTTTTCAAAAAGTTGGCCTTTGGGCTAAATATGTCTCATCGACATGTTTAATTTGACTCACACAATGTTGCTATTGTTTGTTTTAAAAGTAGCATTAGCTGCCAACATTTAAAAATAAGGAGACTTCACGTAATCTAAATTTCCAGCTTCTCTTGAAGATTTGAAAGATCAGTCAGTGTGAGCACACAATTTGTTTAGGGCTATAACCTTCTACGGCTGAGCAGCTGTTATCTCCCCAGATAGGGTGAGTGCTTCCCAGTTCCCCCCAGTCGCCCACTCATGAGCATCTTACCCATGGCCGACCCCAGCCAGGTACCTTATCTGCCTGGCCCTTCTGTAGACATTTGTATTGAGGGTCTTCACTCATCATTTCCTACAAAGGCCCCTGAACTAGAACCGTAGTCGACAGCTATCCACTTGCTTCATCTTCTTGGATTGAAAATAGACTGGTACATCTGAAGACAAAACAGGAAAGAATGACAATGCTATTAAGACCGTTACCTTCATTCCCACTAGAACACAACTTTATTCCACCCCCTCTTTCCTTTTTCAAAGGAGTCTGAGGACTCAACCTGCTTTCCTTCCAGCTATTGAGTTCCTTCCACCCACTCCATCCCCTGGAGTTGTTTACCCCAACCCCTGGAGTGCTGTCTCCCCCAATTCCTTGCTTCCTTGCTGCCCTTGAAAACAAACACCTTGGCCCTTTTTGTTTTTGGAGTTTTACTGTTAATCATTACGGGGAAACAGACAGGAAATAACAAGGAGGAGATCACCAAGTTAAAAAAAAAAAAGTTATACTTCTTACAGTCATAGTCCCTGATTCCCGTGATGAGGTGGCACTGGCAAGTAGGCTGTGTCTATTCTCTCCTCTTAGGTTCTCATCGCTCGTGGATTATGTTTTATAAAGGGCCTACAGATTCTGTACTATCCAAATGGTGCTGAGGAATCGCCTTGAGAGAATTGGAGCCATTAGGTGGCAGCACAGGGTATATCTTTTCAAGTCTTTCTACACCAGGCTGGCGGATGTGAGGCACCGAATTGTCTAGGAAAGGGTAACTTAGTGCCCGGGTCAGGACAAGCACTGGGACTGAGACGGGGAAGAGAAGAGCCCGCCAAGAGGCTCCTAGTCACACTGTGCTGTCACGGAGCCAAGTGTGAAATTCTTGTCTCCCGTGCTTTTCCCTGATATGGTGATCAGAATCACAGACTCTTAGTGCTGATAAGAAGCAACACCTTGATTTTACCGATAAGCAAACCGAGGTTCTGACAGACCGGCCTGGCCTCCAATCTGTGCCAGGCCATGAGACCAGTCAGACATTTCTGCACCCTAACTCGTGCCCGCCAATCCTTCCGGTCTGTCCCTCCTGCTTCAAAAGCATTTACTGAAGTCTGCTTAGTATAGTTAAAGACTGATTTTCCTACTTCTGAAGATGAAACTAAGATGGCGTTCTTTGCCTCTGACAGAGGAGGACTTCTTACAGGAAACAGAGACTTACCTGGACACAGGTCAACAAAAGTAAGCTTGGTTTCTGCCTCCATCTACTTAACCATCTGGGGGAAAAGTGAGGGCCCCTTACCCAGAAGGTGAGTCATGGCTCTCCACACTCTGTGCAGGCTAGTGTGGGCTCTTGTTTATGGGATCAGCTAGTACAATTGTGGCTCTTAGCATATCAGGGCTGGGCCGTGCACACCCAAATAATTCACCAGTCCTCCTGAATGAGTAAAACCGCTCATACTCCTCGAATTTAAACACAAATTCAAACAATTGCATTATAACAAAATCATGTCTTCAGGCTTTCGTTAGTTTAGAGGGTAGTGTCACGATCAAAGGGAAGAGGACTTACCTTCTATCGTAAGATAGCATTTACTTGAAGGGGTCAGGGCCTCACAAGAGGAATTTGGTTGGGAACTACTACCAATATAAAGTTTTACTTGTTTATGTTGAGGCACCATCCTGGGTATTTTAGGGCCTTGCAACTCAAATGGTGGTCTTCCAACCAGCAGCAGTACTCGGGAGCTGGTTAGAAATGCAGAATCTCGGGCCCAACCCATTCCTGCTGAATCAGCGTTTTCATTTTAGCAAGATCCTCTACTGGGGCCCATGCATATTAAAGTTTGAAGAGCACTGCTTTAGGACACCCTAGAGAAATACACCTTCAGCTAATCCCTACCTCAAAGAACTTACGGACTGTTTTAGGAGCACAAACCACACATGTGAAAAATATCTTGAAAGTGACCACTAAGAAATGTGTCATTAATGCCAGGTAGGGTGCCCTAGGACATACAAAATACACACATTTTGGTGTTTTTATTTTGTTTCATTTTGTTTTTAACGTTTTATTTATTTATTTGTCAGAGAGAGAGGGAGAGCACGAGCAGGGGGAGCAGCAGGCAGAGGGAGAAGCAGGCTCCCCCACTGAGCAAGGAGTCCAACACGGCAGAGGGAAAACTCAATCCCAGGATCCTGAGATCATGACTTGAGCTGAAGGCAGATGCTTAACCGACTGAGCCACCCAGGCATCCAAAACACACACATTTTGAAAGGGTGCAAGAGAATGATTATGGCTGAGACGTGTCGGGTGGAGAGATTTTGATAAGCATGTATTAATGGAGAGGGAAAGGACAGGGGAAGGCATTTCAAGTGGAGAGATCAGGATAAAACCCAGGAGGAGGCAAAGCATAAATTCTAGGCAGTGACCTACAGATATTTTATGATCTTATGCAGGTCCCCAGACTTTCCTTGTATCCTTACGTGCTGCTGTGACTCCACATGCATATAAACTCATCACGTTAGGTCTTCAGTTTCATCAGTGGTCCTCGTGGGAAGTCTTCAAATGTGCTCACCAACATGCAAACTTTTTTCCTTGCGATTCAAATAGACCAGTCCTTACCCTTTACTTTCTTGTGCCGTTGGCTGTGATTTCTAGCTTTTCTTTTATAATCGGGTAAAAGGAAATTCCTTACATGTGCACTCTCCTAAATTGCTTGAGCCTTTCTAATGTGGTGCAAATCTTCGCTGTAAAGCTCTTAATCAGATCTCATAAAAGATTAGCCCAAATGTGTTTTCAGTTTCTAGATAAAGTTAAATCATCCTCGAGGGCCAGGTATTAACGTGAAAATTGGAAACTTGTGTTGTTCCCGTCTTTACCTCTAGATTTAGTTTCAAAGCAAAAGTGATTGCACAGAAAATGAAATCTAGAGTTTCAGTGTTTATTTTCCAAATGGTGTAATTATAGCCCTCTCTTCTTCACACACAACCCAAAGAGTTGACCCAGGGATGAAACAAGTGGGCATGAAATGGAGAGAGTAAGAGCGCCCCCACTGGATGCCTGAGGGAAAGCCATCCCACCAGCTTCCTCAAGCAGCACAAGTCAACTGGGGACTCCAGAAAAGAAATATGATTAATCTGAGGCGATAACACCCTTTATATAATTCTTTAGAATAATTCCACCATAAGCGCAGGGACTCTTTGCCTTCTCTGAGCACTGTTGGAGGTCACTGAAATCAGGCTGGAGCCTCGAGTCCGTTCAAGTGGGTGTCCGTCCGCCCTTTGGCTTCAAAGGCTGCAAATTCCTTTGACCAGCAACACTCTGACAGGGAGGACCTTGATTGCCCAGGAGCAGCTGACGGCTCATCTCTGTCACAGCCCATCAGCAAGCAGCTTGTCACGAGCTGCCTAGTGCACCCAGAAAAAAATGGTTCCTATGTTCACAGAGATAATTTGAGTTGATAGGAATAGCATCAGGGGAAGAGAATAGCGTCACACAATCAATACTTGAGCTTCACAGATTAATGTCTTGGCTCTGGTTCCGAGTTTATATTCAGGAGCCATTGCTCCCAGACAGAGACACTAAATGGAATAGACATTTCATTCCCAACAACAGCAATTTCCCTTTTCTTAATGAGAAGTCAACTGGAGACTTGATACGTTAAAGAAAATTCATCGAGAAAATCCATTAACTGTGAATTTTATGTTTACTGTGGCACACCTCTAGGAAATAATGTGGAGATGCTGGGAGAGGGGAGCTGCTGGGAGAGGGGAGCTGCATGCCTGGTAGGAATGCTGATTATAGGAATGAGTCTTTCTACACCCATGTTCACAGCACCATTATGCAAAATAGCTAAAACAGAAGTAACCCAAGTGTCCATTGAGGGATGAATGGTAAAAAAGAAAATTTGGTAGATACACACAATGGAATGTCATTCAGCATTTTTTAAGGAAAGAAACTCTGGTACAAGCCGCAACATGGATGAACCTTGAAGACATTATACGAAGTGAAATAAACCAGATACAAAAAGGACAAATACTGTGTAATTCCATCTGTATGAAGCACCTAGGGTAGAGTTCAGAGAGACAGAAAGTAGAATGGTGGTTTCCAGGGCCTGGGGCAAGGGGGCAATGGGAGTTATTATTTAAATGGGCACTGAGCTTCAGTTTAAGATGAGTAAGTTCTGGAGGTGGATGGTGGGGAAGGTTGTACAAGAATGTGAATGTACTTACTGCTACCGAACTGTACACTTAAAAATTGTTAAAACGGTAAATTTATGTTATGTATATTTTGTCACAATAAGGGGGAAAAAATGAATCTTTTATCCAACAGTCAGAGGCAAACCCTTTATTTAAAAGTAGCTCAGCATCATTGGTTCCAAGGAGATTTCTTAGAAATGTTCAGTGGCGAACAAGTGGTTTAACTCCTGATTGAGTTTACTTGGGGACATAAATTTATAATCATAGAGGTTGACAAACTGATTACATATCAATCAGCCATGCAAAACAACACAGATTGCAACATGGTGACATAAGATTTACCAGCTAAGCAGTTTTGCTATCTTGTTGATCAGGGCTTTTCAAACTTGAGTGCGTATGGAAATCACCTAGGCATCTTGTTAAAAATGCAGATTCTGATTTCATAGGCTTGGGCTGAAGCTTGAAATTCCACTTGTCTAAACAGCTCCAGGCGCTGCTGCTGGTTGTGCTAGTCCAGGGACCCCATTTTAAATAGCAAGAGTGTAGGTCTCTCTTCAGTTAAGATTCCTGTCCATACCTTGGAAGTAACGGCCCCCTCTTCAAAACTGAAGATGGGCATCCCCAGGTCTGAGTAAAAGGAGAGTCTCTGGGTTGTATAAATTATTTCTGGGATCTTCTCACTTTGCTTATTACTACCATCAAAATTTAGGTGTCCGGGATCTAAAACCCCTTCTTTTTCTTCAGCTCAAGCATGGACAAAACATAAATAAATCACTTGCCCTTTAGGTATAGGCCAGATCAGCTGCAATGTCCAAAATCATGCTTACAGGAAAGGAGGAAGGAAGGAAGGAAGGAAGGAAGGAAGGAAGGAAGGAAGGAAGGAAGGAAGGAAGGAAGGAAGGAAGACAAGCTGTCAAAACAGAGAGACAGAAGGAGAGAGAATGGAAAATAAGACAAAAACTAAAAGCACAAGAGTTCTGAAGTCCTCTATAAGAATCCTTCAGTGACTGTCAATTGTTTTTAGGCTAAAAGTCCAGACTCCCTAGAAGGGCTTATCAGGGCCTGATGAGGTCCCTCTCCACCTCTCCTTGCTCATCTCTTGCCACTGCCCTCCATGTCCAGAAATGAATTCTATTCTTCCTTGCCTTTACAGTTGCTCTCTTCTTAATTTGGAACCTCATCTCCTCCTTGTATCACCTGGCTCAGGCATTGTCTCTTCTGAAAAGACTTCCCTAACCATGTTGCCACCATCATTTCCTCCTCTCTGTGCTGGGTTGTCTTTCTCTGCCTTCAACTTCACACAGTGCTTACCTCTATCATAATACTTCACCGTATGTTTTAATTGTATTGGACTATGAGCTCTTGGAGGGGTAGGAAGATGTCCTTTGTCTCTAGCACAATGTCTAGAACATATGAAGTGCTCAAACAATGCTTGTTGAAAGAATGAGCAAATGCAAAAGAACTGTAACATTGTGTGACATTTGAAGAAGACATTGCTTAGTTCCTAAAACACCATGAAGCTGCCCTCAGAATGACTTTCCTAAAGGTCAAACACACTGACACCAATTTCTGTGTTCCAGCAACTGCAGCTAAACTCCCCTAATTCTGATAAGCTGTATTACCCCAGCTTCCTCATTTTATAGTATCCTCTGAAAGATCAAATGCAAAAATATACAAGGTGAAAATAGTTTTTTTAAATGGAATTTAGCGGAAGGCTAGAATCTCTTTGAACATTAGTATGCTGGCTTCATTCTTCTTATTGCCAGTTTGGCCCTAAAATAAGTCTGTAAAATTGCAGAGGCTCCAAATTGGAGGTCTCAGGGCATCTAGGTGTTACTTGCAGCCTCCAAATTGGTATATTTATGTATCTGTAGATTTTTACAGTTTCTACCTGCTTTATGCAAAGCACTATGCCAGGGGCTGTAAGAATGATCAAACTCCTACTGCCCTCAAAATCTTTGCCCTTTAGTGGCCTGGTCTGTGCTACTTGATTTCATGGTCTCAGCGCCCACCTATCCCCCGGTCAACCTCTAGTCTCCATTTCTCCTGTCAACTCTAGGCAGATGTTTCTAACAGCCAGCAGAGCCTGCCCACGTGAATGTCATGCACACATCTTAAAGGCAGTATGTCCTTATCTTTCCTCCCAAACCTGTTCTTCTTCTACTAGCTACTCCAGTTAATGGAACCCTCATTTCTTTACCTACCTAGGCTACTGATTCCTAAGTCATTCTTTTTCCTTTCCAACATCATCCCCAATCGATCAATTATCAAGTCTTATTGGTTCAATGTCTCAAGTCTTCCTTGAACCCATTCTTCTCCCTCTTTCTCAACTATCAAGACCTTATCACTTCTCATCTAGATTATTGAAATAACCTTCTTGTTGCTTTCTTTGCCTCCAGTCCTTCCCCAGGATAACACTTCCTGCAGATTGCTGCTAGAATGTCTTTCTAAAGCCCAAACCTGACATTGTCCTTCCTTTAGTCCTTCAACAAATCCCTTTTATCTATAAAATAAAGTCCAAAGCCCACATCAAGAGCTACAAAGCTCCACGTGACTACCTTTTACCCCACTCCTTTTCTGACACTCTCCCTACATACTTTAAGATCCTTCTAGACCAAACTCCTTAGCATTTCCTCAGCACACCATGCCGGCTCCTCCTGTAGGGACTTTCCATATGCTCTAAAATTTCAGCCTAGAAAACTCCTGTTACCTTTAGATCAATTCAAATATCACCTCCTCTCTGAAGACTTCACCTCAAAGCACTCAGTGCATGCTTCTGTGAGCACTTCTCATGCTGTATTATAATTATTTTTTATATGCCTCTTCCCCTCTTGAACTGAGCTCCTAAATTACAGCGACTGTGTCTCACTCTGTTTTATATCTTGGCCTTTGACACAGTAGCCGGTGCATATCAAACCTGCCATGAGTGTTCAATGAGTGACTGACCGAATAATTGAATGAATAAACAATGGACTGTGATAGGAGTCAGAGTAAGAGCAGTAAGAAAGGTGCAAATAAACTGTTGCCATAGGGTGTTTAGGGGACTGAGTCATATTTATTTGGGAGACCAAAAAAAGACTGTGTAATTGGTTGTAATCTTTTAATTTAATCCTATATATTTGTTTATGCCTTAAAGTATGATTCACTCGCGGCCCACTCCTCCAACTTCCACCCCAAAATGACACTAATTTTCCCTTCTGGCTCTGGTGTAATAGACCTTTAGTTCATATACTATATATGATATTGCATATTATAATCTGGACTCATAATAAGTTACCTATTTATAAATAGAGATCCTTTCTTTTTCTAAGTAGGAAATAAGGGGCAACCTCATAGCTGCTTATGTATTCCTACTGTAGCTTCTTGTAGAGAAGGTACCCAAATGTTTGCTGAGTGAAAATCTAGAGGATTGCCCAGGCCCCACTGGTACTTTTGAGTTGCTTGGCAAACACTCTCACTGCATTTCTGTCCGTTTTCAGTTCACTTGGATTATATCTTGTTTCGCATAGATCTTTTGAACTTAGAACACTGAAGGCCTGTGTATCTTCATGGCTCATAGCTCCTGCAGTGCTGATCTGCCCCAGTGTGGTTAATGTTTAGCCCCAAGCCATTGGTTGAATGTCCTTAAGACTAAAAGAATAACAGGCACATGCTAATAGATAGCCTGGGTTTATTGAGTGATAGGCGCTTTGTGGACAGCCCCTCAGTGGTCCGTTTAGTGTTCCTCTCAGACACATGTCATTCTCCTTTCCAAAAGGAGAAAAGGAATCACAGAGCAGGAGAATCCAACACAAAGGCAGGTCCTGAGGGGCCTGATCAAGAAGCAAAGTCTATTAATAGACTCTCCTACAGGTCTGTCTATACAGGGATCCCGCACAGAATCTAGAACCCAAATCTGTGGATTCCCAGACCTGTGCTTGACTCACCAGGTAGTAATGCAATGTCTACATTTTTTGCGGGTTGAATTGTTCCCTCAGAGCAGAATTATCATTTTATTTATTGTCTTTTCCTTCCGTCATGGACAATTATTGGTTGTTGCCACTTCTCTCTTCCTAATAGGTCTCCAGATTTCTGAGACACATGGGAAGGGCCCATCTTCCTTTCATCTAGGGATGAGTTCCACTGGCTGTCAGCTCATCCATGTATCCTCTCACACTGAGCCCAGTCGTGGCCTTAGGGATGGCCCGTGACCTAAAATGGTGTAATCCAAGTGGACCTTGGGAATTTGCAGGGAATGTTGGGACTTGAGACTCTTTTCAGCCTGGTAAATGGTACATCTTATTTCCGCTGCAGCCGTAGTGAAAAGCTTGAAGCTGGCAGGAGAGAGGAGGGGTTGCATCATGTGGTGACAAAAGAATGAATCCACTCAGAGGAAGCAGAATGGAGAAATGGATCCCAGTTGTTTGAGTCCTGGATCAAATTGTGTCTGGATCCCCAGTGAGCCAATAAATTCTCCTTATTGGTTAAGCCTGTTTGAGGTTG
This sequence comes from Potos flavus, assembly GCA_028534135.1. NCBI lineage: Eukaryota > Metazoa > Chordata > Mammalia > Carnivora > Procyonidae > Potos > Potos flavus. The sequence goes on along the minus strand of CM052891.1, from coordinate 29,015,359 downwards.
TTTTACTTCACTTGGAACATTAAACTTTTTAACTGATATACCCTAGTTAGATGATAAACTGTGTAACAGTAGAGGTATCTATCTTGATCATCGTATCCCCTGACGCATAGTAGGCATTCAATAAATAATTTTTGAATGGATACATGCCATCTGGGAGGGACATCTTCTATAAACTCCCTTTACTCATTTGACTACTGAAGAACCTGGTGTTCTTCTTTTTTTAGTTTATTTATTTATTTATTTATTTGAGAGAGAGAGAGCACAAGTGGAGGGGGTGGGGGTGGGGTAAAGGGACAGGGAGAAGCAGGTTCCGTGCTGAGCAGGGAGCCCAATGCTGGACTTGATCCCAGGACCCTGGGATCATGACCTGAGCTTAAGGCAGACACTTAACCAACTGAGCCACCCAGGAACCCCTGAAGAACCCAGTGTTCTATAGGAAAGCAGTGACATGGACCTGGAAGCCAGGGTCTCACCTTGACCCAATGCTTTTTCTAGCCACCAGGAAGTCTCTCAGTAAATATGTTGGGGTCTTTGTAGAGGTCCTGACATAGCAGTCCCTCTACTTCTCTCCAAGTTTTGAAGTGAAGTAGAGGACTGTCGTAAGCTAGATGAGGAGCAAAAAAAACGCTTTATTCCTAATAAAGCTGACATTAGAGAATATGGCTGATACTGTCAGACAAATGAGCTTCCCAATACTCCAGCTTGGAATTAGACAGACGTGGCCCCTCAGTAATAGGCAGATGGGCCAGAAGGGCCTTCCCTTCCTACCCTGGGGTAGCAGTATTGGCTCCCAAGAAGAAAGGAAGAGAGGATAGTGTAAGACACAGTTTCTCCTTGCAAACTCACCAGTCTTGGAAATGACTCCTCCTTCCCAGAGAAGAATGAGGGGGTGGAGAGAAGCCAGGAGTGTTATGCTAATTGGGCTCCTTTCACAAGGATGAAAACCGCTAGAGTAGGAAGACCAAGTCTCCCTAACCCTTGTCAGGTATGGTTTGGTCAGGTCAGTTGATTCTGCCTTGTTTTCAACAAAACAGATTATTTTTCAAAGTAGAGGAATTAGCCGTCTAAAGTATCGTTCTCCACGGAATAACTCACATAGTACAGTAATGGCAAGCTCTGGAAGGAGTCAGAGATCTTCATTTCAAATCATGCAAAATTCACAGGAAGAGATAAGAATTCACGTTGAAATCACACGGTCAGGGGCCCTAGGTGGCAAACACGCTTGTGCTTGCTCACCATGCCCATCAAAGGCATTTCAAGAGCACTGACACCTCACACACTTCCCACACCGACTGTCAGTTTCTCGCTGATCTCAGAGCCACAAGGTGCCTATTAGTCACCAGGAGAGCAGAGCCAAAGTTTAACTCCTTGGTGACACAGGGGAAATGCTACTTCAAATTGGATTCCAGGAAATCTAGGGAAATACTAGACAGGAAGTCTGTTACCATGTCCCAAATTTCCCCAATGTCAAGGCTGGGGCTGGGAGCATTTTTCAAAACAAACTCAGTCTAGCAAATGACTGTGGGCCACTTGCTTTTGGTTTCACTCACCAGGGCACTTTTTCCTGCTTCCGTTTTTTGGGTTTCTTTCTTTTTTTTTTTTTTTTTTTTTTTTGGTAAACATTTACCATCAAGGCTCCAAGAGGATTTCCCCAAAAACCATTGTTTGTAAATTTGAAGTTTGGTGGACAAATGAATGACCAGATCAACTAGGCATTTGCTACATATGGTACATTTAAAATTGAACAAATTTTACTGAAAACTATGGTGTTGGCTGTTTAATGTGACTCTGAGCACAGTGAGAACCAGGATACCCTGACCCCAGCTCGGATCTCCTCCAGCTGCTAAGACAAAGCTTTGATCTCATCCTGCCGAGCTCCCTGGTGGACTTTTTGCTGGAGGTCACACTAAGTAGGTTTTGCTGGCCAGTTCTGGGAGAGAACCCAAGTTAACCGTGGAAACCCACAACACAGCAGAGTGACACAATATGTTCCCATCTTCTCAAAGGCAAAGCTATTTTCTCCTCTATTACCTGCCCCTATTTTTACCATCAGAAGCTCTCTGATACCACTTTAGCTATTGATAATTGGCACTGATTTTTGCAATTTAACAGCTGCCCAGAATCAATTCCAAGGAGCTGCACAGAAACCACTTCCAAAAAAGGAAATTTGGGGGTTACTCAGACGCTTACCTGGCCTCCAATCCCTTTCTTAGCCCACACATCATCTGCCGGAAGAAACTGAAACTTGAACCGTATGCCTAAATGCCCAGTTCTGAGTATGTGGTAGATATTTGAGAAATTCTCTTATTGATTGATGATTGACTAATGTGTGCCTAGAGGAAGGGAATAGGCATTCCATGAAGAGTTGCTGTGTAGTTCAGAATGAAGGGCATTCCTGCTGACTCATAGCTCCTTTCTAATTTCAGTCCAAAGGCCTCAGGGAAAGATTTGGGTAAGAAAATTGGCCTCAGGAAAAAGCCAGTGAAGTATGTTTGTTCTCCATAAGAGAAACAATAGGGAATTGCCAACTGTGATGAGCTCACCTCTGTTTTTGCCCATTACCCCACTTATCAACAGTACCAGTGAGGGGTCCCCTCTGGGAAACCGAACTTCCCATCCCACCCAAGCCAGTTGGAGACACAACCCAAGGCTCTGGTTAGCTTCTCACAGCTTCTGCTCATATGCAGCATGGAGGGAGCCAGTCCTCTTAGCATGACCTCTAAATGACACTTCCTATTACTCAAGATGGTGGGGTCTCCAGTCACTTAAGAGATGGGAGGCATCTATTTTTAGAGACATTCTGTCATCCGGACAGCCTTGAGTAGGTGTTTTTTCTGTCTTTCCGCAGCTCCTAATCTGATGGGTTTGGGGCAACCTAGAAGAAATGCTTGCTAATGCAAGAGGGAGGGCAAGGGGGACAGCCAGCTGGAGCCTAGAACTGCCCAAGCTCCCGGAACCCTCAGCGTGCTCAGGCAGAGATTTATGGGCCTGCCTTTCCCTCGTGATTCCACATCGCGCTTCTTTAAACCGGCCTCAGCCAGGAGCTATCATGGGGCCTGGTGTTTACCGCAGGGTCTGAGATAGCACAACCATGAAGACACCAGCCTTGTTTGTCTACTGACCTGATGGTCAAGGATCATTCCCTGGGCCCGAGAGCAACCTTTGTTCTGTTTCCTTTGTGCAAAATGCCAGGATGCCTCTGCCTTGAAGAGGTTGACTCTGTTGTCAGCTGTGGGGAAAAAACAGCCAGAGTTGCTATTTACACCGTGAACTGCAAGCTGGGCAAAAATAGCATCAGCAGCTTGGTCCAGCTTCAAACCCCACTGCAGAAAGTGATTATTTTTGGAAGGGAAGATTTTCCTCCCCACCCACAGATCTGAAAATGGTCACCTCCCGGGAGGAGAAGAGGAGAGACAATCCCACGCAAAGGTGAAAAATACCCCCTTCTCTGCCCGCCAGCCCAAGACAGCACACCAAGAGCCAGACTAGAAATGCCTTCCCCTGACAGCCAGGTCAGGCCTCGGCACGGACCTGCAGGTGACCTAGTTCAAGATACAGTGGGAATTAATTAACTTTGACTACAGCGAGAGGGGGCAGCTGTCTGAACCTGGATGCTGCCGCCAGCCTGTTGACCGTTCTTACTGTTAAGGCTATCTGTCTGCCTTTCAAAAAAGGAAGAAAAAAGACTTGACCAGGGGTGCCTGGGTGGCTCAGTGAGTTAAGCAGCTACCTTTGGCTCACGTCATGATCCCAGGTCCTGGGATCGAGCCCTGTATGGGGCTTCCTTCCCTCATGAACTTGCTAGAGCTTAGGAGCTGGGGTCTCGGGTCCTAGGGATCTCTCTCAGGTTCAGGAAGTGACCCATATGACAATTGGTGGAAGGAAAGCCCACTTTTTCTGTGAAAAAGTATTTGATACATACATTTGGGTGTTAAAGGGTCTACTATGACACCTGTGTAATTGAAGGGATCTACCCTGTGGACAGTCCCCAGGATATGTGAAAAATAGTAGAGAAAAAGGCCAGATCAATAGTGTCTTTAAATTGTTCTGTAGTCGGAAAGTGCCCAAGCCACCCAGAACTCAGCCTAGTAGGTGTTAAGTAAACATTTTAGGAGGGACAGGAACAAATCTTCCCTATCCTATCTCCTCCACCTGACCCTCTTTCCTCAGCGATCCAGGAATCAAAATGAATCTCCCACCTTGAGGAAACATACCAAGGCATGCCTAACCAACTGAAAGAATGGTGAGATTACAGTGCCTCCCAGCCACACACACACACACACACACACACACACAGAGAGTCATCACACCGACTCAGTGTGAGCACCAGAGAGTGGCAGAGGGACGACAGCCGGGTCCCCATAGAAGCCGAAAAGATGGGGATGTGCCTTGGGCACTAAAGCAGCTTGCTGCAGCCTGGCTTTTCCTTGGGCTGCAGACAGACCTAGGTTTTAGTCCTATCTTTGTCACCTTCTCGCCCTGTGACTGTCACTTTACCTTCCTGAATGTCACTTTTTCCCTCTGAGAAGAGGGGTGGTAATACCCACCTGTTGGGGCTCGTGAGGACTAAATGAAGCAGCATACAGAGTGTGTGTTCCGTGCCTGGCACGGAGTAAGGGATTCTCGGAACCCAGCATTCGGGAGCAGTTCTAGTTTTCCTGTGGCACAGCATGGGCCAGATTTGGGAATCCATCCCTCTGCCAGCCGCCAGGTGATGGCACGTCTACCAAATGGCTGACGTCTTACCTCCCTGAGAAAGGCATTCCATTAACAGAAATGCCTGAAAACTTTCCGCCCCATGATCAGGCCCCTCTGCACCGTGCCCTTCATTCACTGTGGACCTTCACCTCTTTGCTTCCATCTTTCTGTAACACCCACTTCCCCAAGCCTTATCGAGAAACCAGAAATAGAATGTCCCTCCTCTGACATCTCTGCCCACGGGAGCTCTGGCCAGCTCAGGGCTGGGTCAGCACTGGCTTCTTGGCTGAGGGAGGCTGCCGAAGGTGGCCCCCCACAGCCCATTCCAGGTCATGCTGTGAGGGAAGAGTTACAGCTGTGCTGCATCATAGCTATTTAAGCTATTTGTGTTCAGGGCTCTGAGACTCCCCATGGACCTGGGAAAGACGGCTGCATAGCCCTTTGATCGGGACTGCCTCAGGCTTCTATTTCTAAAGTTGAGAAATCCAGATTGTGCTGACTCCGGCCCAGGAGCGGAATGAGCTCAGGTCTGTCTCTCTCCCTGACCTCTCACTGAGGATTGTAGGCCAAGGTGGCCAGGCTCTTGCTTCCAGCCTAAGTCAGCCTCCTCCTGAGTCAGCTTTCTTCACCTCCCTATTAATAGCCACTGCTTTGGCTGGCTCCACTCACAGTATGATTACAGTATAGTAATACATCTCCAGTAAGGAAGCAGCAAACTTCCTGGAGCTGGGCTGCCAAGGCCCGGTAGAGCTCACACTCGGTCCAGAAGGCAGAGCGGGGGGCTTGTTTTCTGCAGGAGGAGCAGCTGGATACAGGTTGGGGTGACTGTGTCATTGGCCTCCAGGACAAGTCACTGTTTGGGCATTTCTGTCTTGCTGAGCTGCCCCCAGTTTAGGGTAGGAGACAAGCATGCAAGATAACTTTCATTTTATTGGAGCCTTTGGTCCCGAAGATATTCCTGGACAGGGCTGCAAAAATGTGGCTCATATGCAATAAAAGAGAGTCAGCTACCCTGGACAGAAGTTCTGGTCCAAGCTGGGGTTTGGTCCGAGCTACCGAGGTCACCTTTTCTCTGACGCTATAATAACATGGTGGCCTTTTTAGAGAGGCTCCAATTGTCTGGATGGGACAAGGTGCTGAGATCAGGCTGAACGCCAGCAAAAAAACTGTTTTCAGGCCATCCCCTTCTCCCTCCTCTGTCTCTCCCCAGTAAAAGCAGATGCGCCAAACAATGTTTAGTGTTAGATTCATACTGTTAAGCCATGTAGTCAAGACACCCTGTAACGTGTTCTGAAATTTTTGTTCTTTGTGAACCCTGGATGGGAAGAACACACAAGTTTAGGAGTGAGATGCCCAGGGTTCAAATTATGACTCAGCCTCTTGGCTGGAAGGGCTTAGTAAATTTATTCTACTTTTCTGAACCTCCCTCTTCTCATGCATATAAAGGGGGTAATAATCTCTACTGAAATGGTTTTCATACAAACGAAATGAGGCAACTTTGGGAAAGATGCCTAGTTCAGTGCCTGGGATATAGCAGGTGATTAATAAACTCTTAATTTTCTTTCCAGAAAAATAAAAGGCAGGAAACGTGAGGGCACAGCAAGGCCATCCAAGCCTCTCACACTAGTGGACAAAAATGACGAGCATCTCTAACTGTGCAGACTCATGGTGTAAACATCTCTGATAGGAAGGCTCACAGGAACAAGTGGAACTTTGTTTCCCATCTCCAGATTCATATCACTTAGAAGTCCCACACTGAGGCCCAATCTGGCCTGACGTATACCTTGCTGAGGCCACAGTGAAGAGTCTCCTGGCTCCCTTTATCTTTCCTAGGAACAATGATCACGGTTCATAAACCAAGGCGACGGCAACAAGAACCGGTAGGTGAGGGATAGGGAGTGGCATATGTTTGTTCCACTACCGTGTGCTTATCTATATTTCAAGGTCTCCCTGAAAAGAATCAGGTCAACCAAACCTCAAGAGCGAACTCTGCTATCAGCAAGGTCAAAGGAGAAACAAAGTATCATGCATGCCCTGTTTTCCAAGCTGCTGAGGAATAATTTTCCCCCAGCTCCTCAAACACTTGCTTATTAGGTGGCAAATAATGGTCTCTTTAACCTGGACCCAGCTGGCTTCCCTCAGACTATGGCTCCAAGTCTGGGGGAAGGGGGTAGACTTCATTCCTGCTACAGCTTGCTTCCTTCCTTCTTGCCGACAGCCAGCATATATCTGATGGGAGCAAGAGCTCCTGGAAGCACGAAGTGGGGCAAGACTTAGTATGACCTGCCCCACCACGATCTGCCCCCAGATGGGTACTGACTGGGGACTGATGTGGGGGAGGAGAGATCTGGGGCTAAACTGACTTAGGCTCATTTCCGTAAAAGCAGCCCAGAATTCCCTTCACCTCAGTAGGCCAAGGAGTAAGACTTCCCGTGACCCCTCTTAGACAGCAATCCTTAATTCCTCTTTGAACCTATCCTTGGTGTTAACTCTACCCTGATTTTACCTATATGCACCTGTTGAGGGGGATGAGTACACCATAGTTTATTCACATGCCACAAAGGCCACCCGATTTAAGGATCAGCCGCCTGGACAACATTCACCCCTTTAGTTGCGCAACAAATAGTTCTTGAACATTTCCCTCACACCATTCTACGTTCCGAATACATATTGGTGAATAAAACAAAGATGGTCTCTGCTGAAGGGGAGAGCCTGACAATGATGATGAAAATTAATAAATATGTGATTACAAATTGTGAGAAATGCTATTGAGACAAGTGTCAGGTCCAGTAACAGAGAGTCATGGGGGGAGGGGTGTCTCATTTAGGTGAAGGCAGGCCTCTCTGATGTGGTGACATTTAAGGACTTGGGATTTCAGTGGCAGTTGCCCATGAAGGTCTTCCCTCACTGCTCAGCTGAGTTTCCTTGTCTCTTAGTGAAAGGCTCTACCAAGAACGAAAGTGTACCTCAGCCGGGGATGCAGTGAAGAACATTCTTGGAGAAGGGCAGGGGCTACAAAACCCTTCTTCCAAGACTCCTGCTGTGGATGCATTTACTTCTCTTCCTTTTTTCCCCCACCCTGACACCCATCTGTTTTCTGTCCAGGGCCTTTCTGGTAACACTTTTTGCTTCCCTACAACCTCTTCCTTGTTCCTGTCCCCCAGCATGTGCTCATCACTGTGAGTACACTGCCCTCCCTGATGCAGCCCAGAGAAACCCTTCCTGTCTTTGAAAAGGGTTTTCTCCATGGTCCCCACAATCCTGCCCTCGAATCCCCAGATGCTAAATTGCTCTGACCTATAGGAGATGAAACTCGCCATTCCTGCTGGGCCAGCAGGCTCATTACAGAGACTTCTTTCTAGAACTCTATATCGGGATTGTTCTCCTAAATTAGCATTAGCGAGGTCCATATCCACACCATCCACTCCCCACTTGAAGGAGCTGATCCTCTAAACTGTTGTGGAACCAGCCTAGATATCAGAGCTAGACAGACCTGGGTATGAATCCCAGCTCTCCCTTTTACCAGCTTTGTGACCTCAGACAAGTAAGGATTCCTCTCTGGGCCTCAGGTTCTGCATATGCAAGATGAGGAGGATAATATCCACTCGGCAGTGATGGCATAAGAATTAGTCAAAAGCTACGCCAGATGAATGGAATGTATTAGGTGCACTACCAGTAGGAGTCTTTGTTATTATATCAGCTATAAAATAACCTGTGTAGAATTTTGGCAGTGCCTCTTTTAGAAAGGGAATTGATTGTTCTATTACGAATGGTGGCCAGGTCTTCCTTTCACCAACCACTTGGCCACAGTAGCTTTTTCATCTGTGTATTGCTAAGAGCCAGGTGAAAGGACACTTCAGGACATGGCGAAGGGCATGGATCCCAGAATCTCAGATTGGAAGAAATCCTGAGAAAATTCTAGTCCAAGTTCTTGCTATCAGGCAGGACTGAATTTAACTCTCAGACAGATGGGAATCTTTTCTAATACATCGTTGAGCAGCTGTCACCATGCTGCCCCAGCAGTATTGTTCTTGTGATCACACACATTTTACTGGAATTACTTCACTCATTCAATCGTTAATTTAAAAAATATTTACAAAGCACCTACTACGTGCTGAGTACTATTCAAGGCACATGGATATGGAGGCGAGAAGACAAAGTCCTGCCCCTCATGAGACCAGCCATATGTAGAGATTGAAGAAGAAAGAAAAATAGTGAGAAGAGGGAGGGAGGACAGAGAGAGAAATGATATGAAGAAAATAAAACAAGAATAGAGTGATGAGGGGGAGCAGGAGTATTGAGGTGTGGTTTCCAGAGGATGCCTCTGAGCTGACATCTGACCAGAGACTGATGGGCGAGAAGGAGCCTGCATGGGAGGATGTGGAGAAGAGTATCCTAAGCAGTGGAGACCTCAGTGAAAAGTCCCTGAGCAGAAACAAACTTGATGCAGTCAAGGCACAGAAAGAACTTCCACATGGTTGTGGGCAGTGAAGCTGCAGGTGCCAGAGTATGTAGGGCCTTGAAGATTGAATTTTATTCTAATTGCAGCATTTAGGCGGAGGACCAGCAACGTCTGATTTATGCCTTGAAAGGATCCTTGTGGCTATTCTTGGAAATATGCTGTAAGGGGCATGAGTGCAAGTAAGGAGACCGGCTAAGGAAGTTGTTGCAGGAATCCAGGGAAAGGTAGATGAATGCTTGGACCAGGTCATAGCATTGGAGATGGTGAGAACTGGCCAGATTTGAGATATATTTTAGGGGTAGAGCTAAAAAGACTTCCGTATGGGTTAGATATGGGGGTGGGAGCTAATAGAAAAAAGATGAATCAAAGATGACTTCTCAGTTATGAACCTAATAAATTGGGAGGAGAGTAGTGCTGTATAATGAGATGGGATTGTTCGGGAGAAATTACGTATTCCTATCTTTCTCCTCCTCTAGACTGACAGTTTCATTGGGCAGGGCCCCTAACTCTCTTGTTCACAGCTGGATGCTCAGTGTCTGGCTTGGTGCTTGGCTTGCAGAATAATAAAAGCAGCTACCAGTCATTGGGCATTAGTACATGCACAGTGCTATGCTCCATACTTCATATTCATTGTCTCATTTAATCCCCACAGGGGAACTGGGAGGAGATACTTGGTGGGGCTTTTTTGTTGTTGTTGTTTATTTGTTTTTAAAGTAGGCTCCACACCCAACATGGGGCCTGAACTCAGGACCCTGAGATCAAAAGTTGTAAGCTCTACCAACCGAGCCAGCCAGGGGCCCCAAGAGATACTGGTTTGAATCCTCATTTTACAAACAAGGAACTGGGTTCAGAGAGGTGACAGGACAGCCTCAAGGTCTCACTGCTACTAGTTAGTAAAGCTTAATAGTGGTGTGTCTGGCTCCAGATTCTATGTTCTTCATCACTACATCACATGGTGTGGACAGGTAGATGAGTGTGTGGGTGGATGGAGGGTTGGGTGGGCAGATAGATGGAGCAATGGATGGGGATGGATGGATGGAAAGCAACATACTTACTGAAAACCTTTTATGCTAAAGTGTCTAAGGGAAAAACATATAGAAAGTTCTAGAAACCTTGGTTAAATTAAAATACATATATTTGAAGAAATTATCTTTTCAGGGAGCATTTCCTAGTACTTTTTTTCAATGATCTGGGATGGCTTTCAGAACATTAGGATCACACGAAACATTTCTGATGTTTGAAAAATATCTCTGGGGAAATGTGATCAGAATAAAGGCAGAAAATATTGCTGTGAGTCAGGCCGCGCAGAACGTGGAGCTCCTCAGCAGTGTCACTTTTCACTTCCACGGCTAAACAAGCACTGCAAATCTCGGTTGTGGCGTATTAGGATCAGTTCCACAGTGCTTCTAGTAGGTGCTCTATTACACTATGGCTTTCTCAAGTACAGGATCCTGCACTCGGTTCGTGCTGGCACACCGACCCAGGTCAGGAACCTGGGACCCAGCCTGGATCCCTCCCTTTCTATCACTAAAATAATGAAAAGAGAAAATTTGTTGAGCATTTACTATGCCAGACACTGTTGTAGGCACATGGATCTCATTTGATCTTTACCATAACCCTATGCTGTAAATACTATTATTTTCCTCATTTTATAGAGAGGAGGCTGAGGCAGATGGCTTACATAACTTGGCCAAGTCACAATGCTAGGAAGTATATGGAATCAGTGCAGTCGGAAACCACACAGCCTGTGCCCTTAACCCCTATGCGGCCTCACCGGACAAGCCTCAAGTCCTGTGGATTCTTCCTTCTTTTTTTTTTTTTAAGATTTTATTTATTTATTTGACAGAGAGAGAGAGAGATCACAAGTAGGAAGAGAGGCAGGCAGAGAGAGAGGGGGAAGCAGGCTCCCTGCTGAGCAGAGAGCCTGGTGTGGGGCTCGATCCCAGGACCCTAAGATCATGATCTGAGCTGAAGGCAGAGGCTTTAACCCACTGAGCCACCCAGGCGCCCCTGGATTCTTCCTTCTTAGGCATCCTCTCATTCATCTCTTCCTCTCTATCCCCACGGTTACTGCCCTTGGCTAGGCATCGTGTCTTTTCTCATTGGCAATAGTACTACGTCCTCCTAAATTATCTCCCTGTTCCCATCTAGCCTCTCTGCCTCTCTCATCCTTCCGTAACTGACCCAGCTGGAGTTCAATGCCCACGCTGGCCTCGCCCACCTTATGCAGCCTCTTCCTCCTCTCCTGCTGCTTACCTTGAACCCTGTGTTGCAGGCATCACCAAACATGTGCTCTCTCAGGTTGGAATAGTGGGGCTGGGTTGCCCTCTCTACCCACAACGCTTCCTCCTTTTCTCCTGGGTGCAACACCGCGCCCTCCCTTATGTACCTGCATGCACACATACCTTGTCTATTTGTGATTCCTCTTTATTCTTTGCGACTCGGCTCCTAAGATGCCTCCTCTATGAAGCATGTTCTCACTCTCACAGCCAGATTCAGGTACCTCTTCCTCTTCTTTGGCACTGCCCCTTCATACCTCTGATGAAACCCATCATCTTTTTTTAATTGCAATTTTCTCTTTACAAACTCTCTCTTTTGGATGGTAAGGTCCGTGAGGGCAGGAATCATAGTTATCTTGTTACTGTTGTATCCCCAGCACCTATACATATTCAAAAATCACTGTTAAATGAATAAATGAACGACTGCTGAGATGACTTGATTTTTGAAGATGATCTCGAAATTTGGAAAACGTTTTGTTCTCACACTTTCCCATTGTCAGACTGATCTATCTGGGGATTTTTACTGCAATGGGACTCTAGTGGTAGTTATACTGTAAGAGTGGTTAGGAATGAAGACTCTGGAGTCACGTTACCTAGGTTTAAAACTTGGGTCTATCATCTGCTAGCTGGGGGCCCTTAGGAAGTCACCATCTCACTAAGCCTCAGGGTGTTTTTAATTTAATTAAATTAATTAATTTATTTTAGATTTTTTATTTTTAAGTAATCTCTATACCCAATGTGGGGCTCAAACTCACAACCCTGAGATCAAGAGTCCCATGCCCCACCGACTGAGCCAGCTAGGCATCCCAGTTTACTGAGTTAATGATAGGACCCACATTATAGGGTTAATGTGAGGGCTAATGAAAAAAAGAACATGAGCATTTGATGATTGGCACAGATCTAGTGCTCAATACATACGATCTATTATTAGTAGCTATTTTCCTGACAGCTTCACTTGACCCCACTGTGTCACCATCACTCTTTGAACCAAATGTCTAGGTTCTCAAACATGGACACTAATCTCAGCAGGTTTTGCATTTACCATAGTATTGGGTCACCTTGGAGACAGGGCCTTGGGGAATATGGATCCAGATGGTAGCTGAAACCAGGAGTGGCCTTTTGCTTGTTAAGTTATGATTTACTGCCTAGAAACAAAGTAAGCATTGCCAACCTGTCAGCAGATTACCCCAGTTCTTCAAAATTCCCACCCTTCTCCCTTCTTGCTCTCTCTTGCATTTGGAAAAACAGAGGTGGTTAGTATAGGCAGTTCTGGATACGAACAGCAAAAGAAGGAAGGAGGGAAAGAAGCAGGATGTAGAGACTCTCAGGGTAGTCTACTGGGTGTTTTGTTCCTCCTGTTGGCCACACAGAGGAGTACAAGAATCGACTTCTGGGTCTACAGATCCCCCAGTGTGTATTCCGTACATACCTGGAAGACATGCCTTCTTGGAATTCTCACGCAGAAGGAAGGGGTTGTAGTCTCCATTTCAGATCCGAGTTTTCTAGATGCCGATTCTAGCAGCCTGTTTTCGAGGTCCTAAGAGTTTCGCTGGGGCCATGAACTAAATGGCCGAGATTATAAATTGCAAGATTATCTTGAAAATGTGTGTGCCGATGAAGTGAATGAGGAGTAATGAGGAAAAGAACAAGATGATTCCTCAAAAGGTTTCAAAGCCTTCATAGCAAATCACTTTCCAAAGAACTAAGAAATAACATAATTGGGGGTCAAGGGTGAGGTTTTCCTTTGAATGTGCAATCCTTCATAATTATTTTACATGTGGCTACTTTAGCAATGCTGTCACCCCAGCCATCTTTCTGCAAAAGCTCCCATTTCTGGTTTAAAGGACACTAGGTTAGACCACAAGAGTTAATAGAAGGGGTTGGTTTTATAATCTATGCCCAGAGCAGAAGTGGATTTTTCTAAATGGATTAATCAGAAAATTTGGCCAAACTGTTTCCTAGCTAGATGGATGACAAAAAGGAGTCACTTTGGAGAGCTTATGAGATTTTATACCTGGGTCCCTCTTTCCAACTCCTGCTTTCTTACTTCATTTTTTCATTCTTGCCTTTATGTTTTTTTATGAAGTAAAATATTTTTTTGCTTATCATGTAATGCCACTTTTAAATTTACTCCTCGCTCTTTTCCTTGTTTGGTCAGATAGGAATTTCTGTACATATATACCATGGGAGGAATGTGGCAGTAGAAATCAGGGGGAAAAAAAAGAGAGAGAGAGAGTATTCACATCTATCAGAGTGACTAAATTGAAATATAAACAAACAGAATTTTCATGGACTGCTGGCAGAAATGCAAAATGACACAACCTTTTTGGAAAAAGTTTGTTAGTTACTTCTAAATTTAAACAACCACTTGCCATATAACTCAGCAATCTGATTTTCCCAAGAGAAGTAAAAATATAGACAAAATATGCACAAAAACCTGTTCATACATGTTTATAGTAGCTGTTTCCTAATAGCCAGAAACTGGAAACAACACAAATATCCATCACTGGTAAACATACTTGGTATATCCATACAATGGAATACTATTCAGCAATAAAAAGGAATGACCTATTGATTCATGCAATAACATGGATGAATCTCTAAGTATTATGTTAAAGCATTATGAAAGACAGATTGGGGCACCCGGGTGGCTCAGTCAGCTGCCTTTGGCTCAGGCCATGATCCCATGGTCCTGGGATCAAGCCCTGCATCAGGCTTTCTGCTCAGTGAGGCATCTGCTTCTCTTTCTTCCTCTGCCTCTCCCCCCTACTTGTGTGCTCTCCCTCTCAAGTAAATAAAATCTTAAAAAAAAAAAAAAAAAAGATTGAATGAATTTCATTATTATATGGCATACTGGGAGAGGCAAAACTACATTAACAAAATCAGTGGTTGTTGGGGGCTAGAGATAGGAGGGGGCTCATTATAAAAGGGACATGAAGGAACTTTTGGAGGGGATTTAACTATTCTGTATCTTAACTGTGATGGTTAGTTATGTGACTGTATACATTTGTTAGAACTCAGAACCATACACCTCAAGGGGTGAATTTTGCAATCCATAAACTATATGTGACTTGAAAAACTATTTGTATTTCTTTGGCTTTGAGTTTCAAAATCCTAGGCCATCAAAGGTGAAGAAAAAAAGATTCTAGGCAAGAACAAAGCATTTGGGAGAAAATACCATAAATAAAAGCAAGATGTCCCCACCTCTATACCTCACTTGAAAGAGATTCCCTAGATTAAAGAGATAGGGATGATAGAGGGAAAGAAAATCAGAGGGACGACAGAGGGGAAAAAAATCAGAGAGATTAGTGGGGTCTGGAGACAAAAAGATTAAACCTAAAGAGACTCCATGGAAAGAATTAGAGTCCATGCTCACTGACTGCCCTACCTATGACTGAGTGAGCCCATACATGGCCTCACCAGGCCATACAGCTAAGGACTTTCCTTGGGCAGCAGACAGCACATCACCCTCTGGCAGCCAGCTGAAATGACTCATGTTTGTGCCCCCAAAACCTTGCTCAGCTCCGTCCAACATACCCCACATGGAGACACCCTTTTCCTTGCTATTACATGAATGACAGCCGGCCATCCCATGCTGCCCACCCCTTGTACTTAGGTTGGACTGAATGAAACCATTTGAGAACCTTCACTCCCACCATGAGATATGAAACACATGCCTGCTTTAGTGACCTTTCCTATCTTCTAAACTTCTCTCTCATTTACCTTATTGTTTCCAATGGAATGAAGGTAAGAGCTAAAAGAATCTTTCCCTCCCACAACAGTCAATAAATAACACTAGTTTCCTCTTGGGTTGGGATTGAAAGGAGTAAGTCTTTTGTTTGATGACCATCCTTATATCCCCATGAATATTTGTTCCTCAGACATTCACTGAGCTGTTAGTGCAGTCAACTGTGAAGGATCTGGGTTCCTGCCTCAGAAGAAGTCAGACAATACAATCTGGTAAGGACCACATACAAGCCTGTCTCAAGAGCTGGAAGGACCCAGTGGAAGACAGGCAGCAAGGGACCTCTGGGAAGCCTTTCTACAACTATACTTTTCAATCCAAGCCAGTAATAGCAGTGGTGGCTCTGTCCTTTCCTTCATTGGGCCAACTATCCACTCCCCCCTGTTAAACAAGTACTCCCTGAACGGCTTGAGAAGACTCCCTGAGGGCAGGGATCTTGTCTATCTCTAGCACAAAGTCTGGCTCATAAAGACTTGTTGAAAGAATGTGTAAGTTACAGTCTTTGGGGTATATACTATTTGCCAAATATGAAGAAATGTCAACTAAAATATGCTGAGAAAATGTATTTAAGGGGTGCCTGGGTGGCTCGGTGGGTTAAAGCCTCTGCCTTCGTCTCAGGTCATGATCTCAGGGTCCTGGGATCGAGCCCCGCATCGGGCTCTCTGCTCAGCGGGAAGCCTGCTTCCCCCTCTCTCGCTGCTTGCCTCTCTGCCTACTTGTGATCTCTCTCTCTCTGTGTCAATAAAATCTTAAAAAAAAAATGTATTCAAAGAAAAAGGATAGTTATAAACCATCCTATGATTCTTCTCATTTGTCCAGTGATTCCCATGCATTTTTCTGCTTTGAAGGACACACATCCCCGCCTTGCTTCACCACTACTATCGAAACAATAACCAACATTTCTTCAGCTCTGGGGTGCTAAGCTCCATCTCAGCACTTATGTACATTATCACACTTAGTTCTTACCACAACTTTCTCTTCATGGGTCGGTCAGTGGAGCCTCAAAAGGGAACCAACTAGCCAAGGTTAGAGCTAAATCGAGGCCGGAAGCCTGCTTTTCGGTTTCCACTTGCCAGTTAGTGTCCTGCCCACAGGCAGAATGGATCTTTACAGGCATTCTCATGCCGAGTTCTGCCTGCCTCACAGCATAGCTTTTTCGGCCAAGTCTCCCTCAGGCTAAACCTGGGTCTACCCCAGGCAAGATGAAATATCTGATGCCTTGGACCCAACAGGTCCTAACCAGTTATCTCTGTGCTGACTCTGACGTCTCCTTTGTAAGATGACTACCCACACCCCCTTGTTAAACAGAAACGCCCACAGGAGCTCTTCTGATAGGTAGGGTCCCAGAAGGTCAGTGGCTCTTCCTTTCCTCAATCCTCCTCCCTCAGATGGCTGGCATTCTCACTAGTGCAATTTCTTTATAATATCATTGAGATATAAAATGAAATGAAACCTGAGTCTCGGGGCTGTCTCATCACCATGGAAACGACTTCAAGCCTGAGCGCCTCCAGGAGAAGTGGGTGCTGCTCTTGCAATGGCAGCAGAAATCAGGGACGGGGAACTGGACGAAGCTAAAACAAGCTCCTTCTGGGTTGGCGGCAGTTTGGGTCATAAACACAGCATGTTCAACAGAGGATTATGTCACCAGCGGCAGCATTATCAACCTATATTCTTAATTTTTGACACCATGCTGGTTTGGCACACAACATACGAGGCAAATGAACGGCAGCTCAAATTATCCCACTTTTGTGAAGGGACATTTTAAAGTCTTTTCAAGGTGGCTCAAAGAATGTGGTAGGAAAAAAACATAAACGGTAATAAATTTTAAGAACATTCTGTGGATGGATTTTTGCTTCTGGGAATGGGAAACCAAATTTTCCCAAGAGACTCCATTATTAAAGCCATAAATAAAACATCCCTGCTTGGTCACTGTGCTGACGGGGCCTTGCTCTGGAGAACTAGAATTAGGGGCAGGCAGTCCAGGGGAGGCTGGGGAGGTGAGTGAGATTTGAGAGCATTCTGTTCTTTCTACGTGTTGCTTGCCTATCAAGACCAGGGTGCAAAAACAAAGAGCAAACTGTGCTTGACTGAAGACCACCAAAGATGGTTACTATAACAATTCTCAAACAAGATTCTAAAATTCAAGGATGTTTTTCTAGCTGATGCCCTTCTTTATTTCTTTCCATCCATGTTCACCCCCTAGAGCTAAGAGCCAGTAGCATGGTGCAGGGACCACTAGCCTGATCACCTGGGTGCTGGGTTCTAATGTCAGTCTGCTACTTCCCAGGCCCATGACCAGGTGCTGACTTAACCTCCTCTCCTCCATGGTAGAGGTGGGTTGGACAGATGAAATTTTGGATCCTCACTATCCTATGTGCTAGCAGTGTTCGGTGGGGGGTTGGGGAGTGACACTTGCTAAGGCCTATTCCATCTAGGCAATGTGCTGGGCACTTTATGGCTATTATTTGATCCTGACAATAACTTGAGTGTGGTTGCTGGTATCCCTGATTTACAGATGACAGAAACTAGTCCCGAGAATTGCAGGGACTTCCTCAAAGGGATCAAGAGATAAGCATGCAGTCAGGCTTCAAATCCCCATCTGACACCAAAGCCAACCTTCTTTCTACTCGACCCTGCTAATTTCTGAGCTTGGAATAAACCTTTAGCATGATTTTAATTCAAAACAAATACAACTCAATAGTTCTGTCATAGTTTTCAAATGATTTGCGAATGCTTTGAAAAATTCAGTTTTCCCAGAGCTATCCTGTATCTCATTAAAAACGATCCCATTATCACCCGGGTAGGAGAGGGAGGCAGATTAGAAGTATCTTCATGCCACATGAACTTCTAATGTTTGGCTCGTTCCAAGCTGGCCTGGAGAGTTACCCCCAAACGTCCCCACAGAGATGATGCTGTACGTTAGGATACTTTAGTCACTTCCGCATGGGCATGGTTTTCATTTCCATCTTTTCCACCAGTCTGAACTGAAAGCAACACTTTTTCCTCTTAAAATCATAGCCCTGCAATCAAAGGCCTGAAATCCTATAAAATATTTTAAAGGTATGATACAACTCAACTCTTCCTCAGTTCTAAGCTCCTGGCCTCCAATGGAAAAGCCAGAATTTCTATTTCATGAAAAAAAGAATAAAACAGGAGTCAACAAAACAGTCATGACAGTTTGGGTGTGTGCTTGGTCTCATCTGTCAGAACAGTTTCCTAATTGGTGGTTATTCTTGCTTCCTGAATGGCAGGCCGGGGCCACAGAATGGAGGGGGCGCGTGGTGGGGGCTAGGGGTGGGTTCGGGGGAGGGCTTCAAATCAGAACAAGAGTTTAAAAATCCCAGCTCTTCCATGAGCATGTTATTTGCGCTCTGAACCTCGGTTTTGTCTTGCATAAAATGGAGTATCTGCTTCATAGGACTATTGCAAAATTAAGCAAATAATGTACATAAAAATGAAACATAATAGTCCACTTCATAACAGCACTCTGTAATCCTAACAACCATTGTATTACTGATTCCTTGCTATGTGCCAGGCACTGCGCTGAGCCCTTTCCATAGATGACCTTCTTACTAAGTGAAACCAGTATTTGAAACCAGGTGCACAAATTCCAGAGGTTGCCCTGTGCCCTGCTCTAGGTTCAGATGAAAGGATTTATGAGCACTTGCTTCTACAGGAAACAGCTGCTGGTGAGGGTGGGGGCTGATGTGGCTGGAGATTTCCCCAACTAGGGAGGGCCACGCATAATCCTTTGTTCTCCCGCTCTGTACAATTGGTTACCACTGATTTTCTGCTCCCTGGGATTAGTTTCCTGACTAGACTAGGCACATAATAGATGTCCAAAAACATGCTTGTTGAATAAATAAATGCAAAGAATAAATGGACTGTTCCTGATGTAACCATTTATCATATGCAGGCAACATTCAGTGCTAACCTCCTCTCTTCTCCTCTTCGCGATACTAACATATTAAACAGATTTTGAATCCACATTAATTCAATGTTCACCAAGCAGTTGTTAAGTACCTACTATTAATCAAGAGGCCAAGGATTACACATGTGATCTACCGCAGAGTATTAAAAACCAACAAAGCCCAGCTTACATTCAGCTATGGAATACACAATACTTTTCAGGTAACACTGACCTTTGTGGCTCTGCTTACATTAATTTGCTCATTCACATTCCCTGACCCCTCACATATTAAGCAGTCGTGATGGGCAGACTGAGAAAATGTCCTGTGAAGCCACACAAGAATTAAGTAGGCTGGAGGAAGAGAGAGGCTGACATTTGGAACACAGAGCAGGGAAAGAACATAGAGCGGTGAAGCCAGGCTATGTATGATTCCTGACGCTGTCATTCCCATGAAACCTTCCTGACCTCAGTTGCATCATCTATAAAATGGGAATAATCAGCATTTGTCATTGCTTTCCCATAGGTGAGGACTCCTGGGAGGTGAGGAACTGCCTCCCGGCCAAGATCTTAAGTGAGGTCACGTAGGCAAAGCACCCTACCCAGGGTCCGGCCTGATGTCCTGGACAGCCACTGGGGTGTAAGAGCTTGGAAGGGAGAGGACCCAAGGATTGCTGGTTTGGAACCGGTTGTCTCCTGCACATGTTATCTTTTCTCTCCTCACGGTCTGCCAAAGGCAAACAAGAATGAAATGATAACAGACACATCCACTGAAGCAAAACAGGTCACGGGAATAAGATAATTCGCTCAAGGACAAATAAAAGTCAACTGTAGCTCGGCCCAGAATGGGTAGGGAAGACAAGGTATTTCTTATTTTATAGAGAATAGGCTTTTAAAATACTCTCGCCAATGTGAAAACACATAAATACACACACACACATTTGGGTGGTTTTAATATCCTCTTTCTTCACTATTTAAGTTGCCTATATAAGGTGAGAACACTGTAAGCTGTGGAGGCAGGCTTTCGAAAAAGCTGATGTCTAGGCAAAAATATTTAGTCTGTTAAATGAAGGCAACAGAATAAACAACTGTGTACACTGACTGGCTATGCAAGGCTATGCATATGGAAGATAATGGAGTTGAAAAGAAAAACAGACGATTTACTAGAATGGTCCAACTGCCTCACCCAGTGCCTAGAACCTAACAGATGTTTAATAAATATTTGTTCAGTGAGTGAGAGGACTTGATTTTCCATCTACTATAACTGTGAATACTTCTTTCCCTTTGTTAGCCAATTATTCAGAGATAATGCTGCCTCTTTGCCACCTAATTTTGTTGTTTTACAATTCTTTTATCTCTTCACTTAATGCAATCCAATTTCCCCCAAAGAAATTGGTATTAAACAGAAAAGTTTGCAGAGTTTAAGAATATGGGGCTTAGTAGACAGAAATCCTAAAGGTCACTCAGGCATTTCTGATATCTGAAGATAAGAGAAGCTTTTGCAGATAAGTAGGAGACCTGATTTTTATTCATTAATTGGCCAACTGTCCTTGCAGCAAACAACCCCGCAGGGTCTCAGTCGAGAGCTCTGTGAATGGGGTTAGACAGATGACCTCCTACGGGCTTTTCACTTACTTTCAATGTTAAAAGTCAAGATAAAACATGCTGGGTCAATTAAGACAGATGAGCCCTCCAAAGAATATTTGAAAACTTTATTTTCTCAAATGAGCACCAACACAGATTGGAAATATGACAGAAACAATGCACTTTTCTCTAATACTGAATCACTATGTACAAATACAGGAAAAGGTGAAGACAAATTATTTGAAAATAATTATCTTTGTTATTGAAGCAAAGTGACCTGAAAAACGCCACCAAAAAAAAAAAAAAAAAAAAAAAAATGGGGAAAATAACAGTAACAAAACCCAAACCCAACAAATACAGTTTGTAAACACAAGCATAAATAGACAGATTCTGTATTGAAAGATCGTCTCTGCAGGTTGGAAAAGGGAACCGACTCTCACTTTCACCAAAATGTTATATAAAAACATACAGGCAGATTGAATTTGGTGATGGGAATAGCTTGTTTCTTCTTGGCTTTACCTTTCACTGCTGGCAGATTTCATGACTGTATTTTGCTTAAGAAAATGAAACATCTCTCTCCTCTACATTGACCACTACCATGTTTCCTCATTGAAGGCAGACTCTTTGTTAAAATATGTTAAGTTGATTGTGTTCAAGATTTGATTTCCCAGCCTCTTCCTGAAACTGAGGCAGTATGGCCATAAAATAAAATAAACTATTTACCTACAAGGTATGTTTATTATTTTACTGATGTTCTTTCAACCCAAACCAGTTAATGATGTGGCTTCTATAACAACTGGAACCCTGGGGTACATAAGGAGCACACTCACATCTCAGAAACACACAGACTGGATTCTGCCTGATCTTCGCAAACCATAGATTTCCTTTACCATCTGGGAAAGTTGAGCACACAAAGAAAAAGGAGCAAAGTGGCAATAGCTCCATGCTCAGAAAAACAAAATCCTCATGGTTTGTGCTGTTGGTCCACTCAGAAACAAAACAACCAGAGAGAAAGAGAAGAAAGCCTTATGTGCCCAAGGTGTAAACTGTAGGTATACTGTCCCCAATAAAAAAGAAAACAGGAGGCACAGTCCAAAGTGCTTTTTATACATACACACACACACACACACACACACACACACACACACACACACACGATTCCGATTTGTTGGAAATTCTTCCAACAAGAGGAATCACTAAGCTGTTACTAAATCTGATTTTATTTATTTTCTTTCTTAGCCAATATTGGTGCAAGAAACTATTTCAATTCTCAAACTGGTAATGTACTGCAGAGTCTGCTCCATCAGGGGAAAAAAATGCAGAGAGGCATTGCTTTACTGCCTCTGTCCAGACTAAAATGATACAGATCTTTTTTTTAAAAAGAGTATATTGGTGATCACTGTTTCCCTTAATATATACTTTAAGAAATGCAGAGGAAACCATAGAATTTAAAAATGAAAATAAAAAGTGCTCTCAGGGGATCTGAGAAAACAGCACCAAATATATTATTTAAAAAATTAAATATTATTTACAAAAGTATATTTCACAAGCAACTTTTTTTTCATATATATATCTACTTGAAAATCTTTTTCTAAAGGGGACACCTCTTTTTCACACACTGACCCACCCGTCAAGATTTATCCTATTTCCATGATCTTGCTGTCTTGGAGTTGGGGCAGCACTCAGTCAGGCCCAGCTGACAATCTGTGGCCATCAAGTCTGGCTGTATTTGATTCATGTCAAATCAACCCATCAGCAGCCTGAGACTAACATCCTGAGGTCTGGGTGTAATCCAGGGCCACCGAGGCCACATGACCTAAGACAGCACAGGGGAGATGGACCTAGAGAGTTGGCCAGCTGGACTTCAGTTTCACATGAAGGCAGCTGCTGGCTGAGGTATAGAACTTCATGCCTTTCCCTTTCTCACTTCGCCCTTTCCCCTGCCCTACTCCCTGCACCCTGCCTAGGCTTTACCCTCAAACTCCAATTCCCTGAACCCGCCAGGGGTGAATGGATGAGGTCTTTGGTTATGCTCTGAGTCAATAATTTGGTGAGGAAATTAAAGAATGAACTGACTGAGGCCATGAGTTGATGTGTCTCCATCACTCAGCTGCGGTCTCTCCAATACTGCTAGACATTAGGTAGACAAACCATGAATGGAGCTGAAGTTATAAGAAGCACTTTTGGTTTCATTGACACAAAGGGAAAGCCTAATGAGTTGTTTTTTTCCCCTCTAGTTATGCAAAAACCAACATTCTACTCAGATCTTTCAGACCAAGTATGGTGCCACACACCCACTGGCTGTTCAATGGGTAAGAACTGGAAAAAAAAAAAAAAACAGAAACAAAAACAAAACCAGAACCTGGGTCTAACTGGAGCCT
The DNA here is from genome assembly GCA_028534135.1 of Potos flavus. Lineage (NCBI taxonomy): Eukaryota > Metazoa > Chordata > Mammalia > Carnivora > Procyonidae > Potos > Potos flavus. The sequence continues at coordinate 28,992,303 of CM052891.1, read as the reverse complement.
GCTCTGATCCATGCAACAGTCAGAGGCCTCATCCCCAAGGAAGAACAGTGGCACATCCGTCTCCTCTGACCCTTGAAAATTCTAGGACACCCGTGTCTGGTTTCTATGTCACCACATTCCATTTTCAGTATCAAAGACAAAATCCCTACCCATGCTTAACCCCCATTTTCTTTCTGTGGAAAGGAGTATCAACAGCCAGGACATTCCCTGAGCGAAGGGGCTAATCAAAATCTCTAAGTGAAGGCCACTACCTTCAGGGCAGACAGAAACAGGGATCTATGGTTTTTGTGCTGGCAAGCCAGCTTAGGAATGTGAAAGTTGAAAAAGTTTTTCATTGAGATCTTGGCCCTGGGAGCCAGAAGAACTCTTTCTCTGGGAGCGGAAATGAAATACTTCTTCTGAACCTCAGTCTGCTTTTTAGTAATGTGGGGAGCACTTAATCTCCCAGGGTTGCTAAAGTACCAAAAAACGTGGGTTAAAAAGCCTCTGGGAACAAGATTCAATTTCTAAGAATCCTTTTGTGTCACAGAAGCGGTCTACTGCTAAACCTGGAGCCACCCAGCTTCCTGTCAGTCCTGTCGTCCGTCACCCTCCAGGGTGGGACCACGCCTAGCTCAGGTCCCCCTTCGGCAATCAGACCACAGAGACATGAAAAGGCATTTCCAGCACGGACTCATTCCCTACGGGAATTTATTTGAATTCTGGAAATGTTCCTTGCTGGCTGCTTGAATCCTGATGAATCAATTTTACAGATTCTTGTCTCTACAAACTCACTCTTCTGTGACTTTTAAGGTGAATTTTCCTATAGGATCAGCCTACCTAGAGAATGAGATGCTGAGAATTACCTAACATAACCTGCACATATCTTAACATTAATTACGTTTTCGGTCTAAGCAAGAAAATTAACTCGGTTAAATGAGTTTCGGTCGTGCACCGTGTACTGGCTTAACTGTCAGTAGAATACACTGCACAGTGTTGGTTAATGGTAACAAACTCCTTTCTCTCAGGAGACTTATTAAGGATTTGGTCTCCGCTTCCCTAATATAAAGAACTTTGGTTTGGTTTGGGAGATGGGAGGCAGGGGCAAATATTGGAATTTGTAACTTGATGTTGGATATCATACCTAGGCCCTCCCCACTAATGGACCCCTCTGACGATTTCTCTCCACACAAAGCCTTCAAGTCTGAGAACAGCTAGGGGCATGAGGAATCTACTGGCCAGGTTATCACGAAGCTCAAAGCCCTGGGACTTTGTTTTCCACAATCTACAATGATAGAACTGGAAAAAAACACCCAAAACTCTATGTACAAAGAATTGCTGATCTCACTGAAGCCACTGCATACCAAAAGGGAAAGATACACTAACCTGTAATGGTTCAAATCTAAACTATTCCCAGCATTGCCCCACCCCACTCCCTTCCTTGCCACAAGGCTCTTCTCTTACTAAGGGTTCAGGGAAAAAAGGTTAGATAGTCAGAATTGCTAACTGGTTCTACTTTCTATTTTTTCTGGCCTAGTATCGGAGCCATTTCTGCAGGAGCTCCCAAACTACCGCCCCCTTTGTTCCCTGTCCTCCTCAATTACTGATTTTACTTGGTTGGTGGCCAAAGCCTTTGGGATGTTTGGATCTTGCACCCATTGCAAATGGCAGTCCCCCTCTTCTCACCTACGGTGACTGAAGAGGCAAAGATTACCTGAAGGGGCAGTGAGGCATCAGAGTTATCGAAACCACCTGGGCTTTTCACCCTCTGCTTCTACCACACGCCCAACTCAACCCAGGAGAACCAGGCCCCGGACCCCCTGGAGTTAGGGCCAGTTCTTGGGCTCGCATGCTAACCTGGCACAGTTGGTGTCAGGAACAGAAACTTCTGATCAGAGAGAATGCAGTCATGAGGTATTTTTTTTTTCTCTTTGTCCTTTTAGACAAGTCGATTATTTCAAGCCTAAGTTACCAGGACTCCGGGAGCAGCAAATTTTGTTCCTGCCTCTAACGGCCCATCCCCTGCCCACCCCTGGGACCCTCAAGGCTCCCTTCTTCCCCTCTTCCTCACGCCCCCGTGCTGTGCCACTGCTCTCCTGACAAGAGGCCATCAGGCAGCTCTTCCATGGGCCCTTGGGCCCTGATCAAGGTGGGCTGCCGCCACGCGGTCAGGTATCTGTTCCTTTTGTTGTTTTGTTTTCAGCCAACACTAGAACAGAGAGAGAAGCCAGGATCAACTCACAAACAGATACAAAGCAAAGAGACAGAGAGACAGCGATTTAGAGGCCGGTCACCAGAAAGACGGTGTCAGGGTGGGAGAATGCCCCAGATGGCAAGGCCCCTACATGGATGGAACCAAGTGTTCAGTCACTCTCTCACGCTTGGGTAGAATGTTCGGTTGGATGGCGTTCACGTGGACACTGGGGTAGGT
>CM052891.1:28844182-28980395 GCA_028534135.1 Potos flavus | reverse complement strand
AGCAGGGAGTCTGTTTGAAGATTCTCCCTCTCCCTCTTCCCCTTCCCACTGCTCATTATCTCTCTCTCTCTAAAATAAATAAAAAAAATCTTAAAAAACAGGATATTTAAACAGTAGGATCCTTGCAATTTTTTGTATAGGATAGCACACCACAAAGAGGTTCACTTATATCAAACTACTTAAAAACGTAAAGAAGTTATACATTTTTCTTTTGTAAAAAGATGAGCATTCCAAACTTTCTGGCCTTTGCTATAAAAAGTAGCTGACAATAGTATGGCACTCTTATTCTGCAATATTTTCCAAAGAATAAACCCACAAAAATCTGTCCCTTCAAAGTATAGGTGACATTTTAACAGGGAATGGGAATATAATTTCTTTTCGAAAGGAACTTATGCTATGGAGAGAACTCATATCTGGCAATGTATTCATTTTCATGATCTTTGTACTTTAGAACTGATACGACTGTACAAAAAATTGATCGAAACAAATGATATTTAGAAGAAAACGCAGGTGGAAATCTTTGTGTTAGAAAAGATTTCTTAGATCCTGCCCCATAAACAATTTATAAAAGAAAAAGACCGTTAAACTGAATTTCATCAAAATTTCAAACTTGAGAAAAGTTAAGCCATAGACTGGGAAAAAATATCTGGAAATCACATATATGACAAAGCACCTGTACCTGAAATATATAAAGAACTCTCAAAATTCAACAATAAGGAACAAAACCCCCAATTTTACAATGAGCAAAAGAAGCTCTCTCCTCCTAATCCATTCAACAGACATCAGAATCTTCTGGTCCAGCACCAGCCATGTCCCCGAGACACAATGGTGAAGGTCAGAGTAAATGGATTTGGTCACACTGGGAACCTGGTCACCAGGGCTGCTTTCAACGCTGGCAAAGTGGATACTGATGCCACCAGTGACACCTTCATAGACCTCAACTACGTGGTCTACATGTTCCAGTATGATTCCACCATGGCAAATTCAACGGCACACTCAAGGCTCAGAATAAGAAACTTGTCGTGAATGGAAAGCTCATCTCCATCTTCCAAGACCAAGATCCCTCCAACATCAAATGGGGTGATGTTGGTGTTGAGTATATGTAGAGTCCAGTCCCCTGGGGTCTTTGCTACCACAGAGGCCAGAGCTCACTTGAAGGGTGGGACCAAGAGGGTCATCATCTCTGCCCCTTTCTGCTGATGCCTGTTTCTGATGGGCATGAACCATGAGAAGTATGACAACCCCCTCAAGATTGTCAGCAATGCCTCCTGCACCACCAACTGCCTGGCCCCTCTGGCTAAGGTTACCCATGACAACTCTGGCATTGTGGAGGGACTCATGACCACAGTCCATGCCATCACTGCCAACCAAAGACTGTGGATGGCCCTTCTGGGAAGTTGTGGTGTGATGGCTGAGGGGCTGCCCAGAAAATCATTCCTGTTTCTACTGGCACCGTCAAAGGTAGGCAAGGTCATCCCTGGGCAGAATGGGAAGCTCAATGGCATGGACTTCCTGTCCCCATGTGCAACATGTCAGTCATGGAACTGACCTGCTTCCTGGAGAAAGCTGCCGAATACAATGACATCAAGAAGATGGTGAAACAGGCATCAGAGGCCCCCCTCAAAGGCATTCTGGGCTACAGTTGAGAACCAGGTTGTCTCCCAAGACCTCAACAGTGATACCCACTTATACCTTTGATGATGGGGCTGGCATTGCCCTCAATGACCACAGTGTCAAGCTCATTTCCTGGTATGACCGTGAATTTGGCTACAGAAACCAGTGGGTGGACCTTATGGTCCATATGGCCTCCAAGGAGTAAAAGTCCCCTGGACCACCAGCACCAGGGAGAGCAAGAGAAGAGAGAGAAAGGCTCTCAGCTGCTGGGGAGTCCTTGCCGCAACTCACCCTGGGCACAGAGAATCTTGTGACCTCTAGACAGTTTCCATCCCAGAACCCCGAAGAAAGGGAGGGATTTGGGGAGCCCCTCAATCATCAATAAAGTGTATCACCAATAAAGTGTACTGTACCCAGCAAAAAAAAAAAAAAAAAAAAAAAAAAATTTAAATAAAGAATAAAATGAGCCAAAAATTTGAACAGACTTCACCAAAGATAAACAGATGGTAAATAGTCACATGAAAAGATGTTCAGCATCACTAGTCACTGGGGTAAGTGCAAATTAAAATCACAATGAGATCAAAACCACAATGAGATACCACCCCTCACACCGGTCAAAATGGCTAAAATTAATAACTCAGGAAATGACAGATGTTGGCGAGGATACAGAGAAAGGGGAATCCTCTTACACTGTTGGTGGGAATGCAAGCTGGTGCAGCTGCTCTGGAAAACGGTATGGAGGTTCCTCAAAAAGTTGAAAATAGAGCTACCCTACGACCCAGCAATTGCATTTTTAGGGATTTACCCCAAAGATACAAATGTAGTGATCTGAAGGGGCACCTGTACCCCAATGTTTATAGCAGCGATGTCCACAATAGCCAAGCTATGGAAAGAGCCCAGATGTCCACTGACAGATGAATGGATAAAGAAGATGTGGTATACACACACACAATGAAATACTACTCAGCCATCAAAAAAATGAAGTCTTGCCATTTGCAATGATGTGGATGGAACTAATAGAGGGTATTATGCTAAGCGAAATGTCAGTCAGAGAAAGACAATTATCATAGGATCTCACTCATATATGGAACTTAAGAAACGAAACAGAGGATCATAGGGGAAGGGAGGGAAAAATAAAGCAAGATGAAATCAGAGAGGGAGACAAACCACAAGAGACTCTTAATCATAGGAAACAGGCTGAGGGTTGCTGGAGGGGAGTGGGTGGGCGATGGAGGGATGAGTAACTGGGTGATGGACATTAAGAAGGGCACGTGATGTAATTGAGCACTGGGTATTAGAGAAGACTGATGAATCACAGACCTGTACCTCTGAAACTAATAATACACCAAATGTTAATTAATTGAATTTAAATAAAAAATTTTAAAAACAAAAACAAAAAAACTCCAGAACAATGAGATTCTGAGAACTTCCAGGTTGGTAAACACATCCAAGTGCTCAGTGAGTGATGTGCCCCAAAAGGGCATGAAAGTTCCACCCTCATCCTTTGCTCTATGTATTTCTACCATTTGGCTGTTCCTGAGTTGTATCCTTTATAATAAAATGATAGTCATAAGTAAACAAACAAACAAACCACAGTGAGATATCACCACACACCTACTAGAATGGTTCAATTTTTGTAAGTTGACAAAACCAAGTCAAGAATGTGTAGCAACTGGAACTCTCTCATACAATGCAAAACAGCATAGCCACTTTGGACAAGCATTTGGTGGTTTCATTTATCCAAGTTAAATGAAAACCTATGTTCAAGTAAAAACCTGCAGGAGAATGTTTTTAGAGCAGCTTTGTTCTTAATTGTCCCAAACTAGAAACAACCTAAATGTCTCTCAGTTAGTGAATGAATAAAATGGTACCGCCCATATAATGGTAGTCTGCAATACAAAGGAACCACCTATTGATACACATACCAACATGAATGAATCTGAAATGCATCAGGCTAAGAGAAGGGGTTGCCAGAGGTTATGGGTAGGGGGAGAGTTTGACTACAAGGAGTAATGGGGGAGATAGAATTATTATCTTCATTATGGGGGTGGTTATAAGACCAAGTGTTTATCGCCTATGAGGACTGTATACCAAAGAGTGAATTTTACTTTGTAAAACTAAAAAAAAAATTTAAATCCAATAAAAATTTAAAAATAAGCCATCTCTACAATCTCCCATCTGTACACCGTATTTCTGTATCTAGACAATTAGGAAGAAACAATTTCCTAATCTACTCAAAAGTATTCCGTTCAAACAAAGCCAACTGCAAAGTTCTGCAAAAACCTTGGTATAATTGGGTAAATGGGCTGGAGCGTGAGGATCATGATTTTCAGAAGCACAAACATGCTAATGTTGCATCTGAGTCTGCCTTTCTTGTAAGAACTTTTCAGCAACGGGAACTGTTAAAATAAAGTACTGAAAAATACTCATTAAGACATACCTTAGAACTACTATATCAGGAAGTGATAAACCAGTAATTATTTAAAAGAGTGTATTAAATCACATAGCTTCAATAAGATTTGAAAACCAATTTATAATTGTTTTTGTTTCCTTTCTAAATAATTATTAATCATTTCTTTGAATATAGATTTATAATGTATATATTACATAGCAGTATGTGTATGCCACTTATAAGTATCCGTAGATTAGGAGTATATACTCAAAACATTTTACTGTGTTTTACTGTGTTTACTGGATATGTGATTTTCAAAGTTTGGGGACCATTCTGGGGGTTTCTGTCTGCTTCAGGACAGGGCCTACGAATAATTTTCTCTAGCCCGGCATAGCCCAGAATTCCTAGAGAGTAGGGGATGGGGAGGACACACGGCAGAGAAGAGAAATGCCAGCCAGGCCCAGAGGTGTCGCCCAGGACCACTATGGTTCCTCCAGGCCGGTTCCACGAAAGTGTGGTGGCCGAGGCACACACCCTGCCACACTCTGCAAAGGGCTGTCTTGGAGGCACCACCCCCTCAGGTACCGTCCTGGGTAATGGTGAACCTGCTGGCTCAGCCTGGCACTCAGGACCAGCTGAATTTCCTGGGATAGAACTCTGGAGGCCCCTCCACCATGGCTTCCACTCTGGGTCTCTGCCAAGGCAACATTTATGATGGGAAAAACAGTCACTGAGAACAACAGGCATCTTGCAAATAGACACAGACGAGAATAGCGCCGGCTGGGTCACTGTATCCTGTGGGGCCCGGCCCAGCCTGGCATACCCAGGCACGGCCTGGCACTCCCTTGAGTGAGGGTGGTACCAAAGGTGGGGAGACCGAAAGGAAGTTAAGGAAGCAATTAGAATGAAGCAAACAGAATTTCAGACCAGGAGATCCCAACCAGACTGTCAGACACATTTGTTTGCTGTCATTAACGCCAGGCAACAAGGCAGCTCTTTTCCATGTTGTGTATCAACCGAGGCTGGTGTTCAGGACTCCAGGAAAGGTTTTTTGTTTTTTTAAAAAATTACACAACACTTTTCGTCTGTCCTTTAAAGGAAAGTAATAGTTCCAGGCCCAGCCCTTCCAGCCAGCTCAAAGGAACGGAAAGGGCTTTAAGTTTCCTGTTTAGTATCCAAAACCACTGATTTCTGGCCCCTTTGAAAGTCTGAAGGCAGCAATTCCGTTTAAAAGTAGGAGGACCATTGAAAATGAATACTTTTCGGGGGGAGGTAGCAAAAGCGCAAACATACGGATTCCTTCCCCTCAGTAACAGGCCCAGGTCCTCACCCTTGAGCAGACTCGGGCATGAAGTCCTCCCAGCATGAAGCAGAGCCTCTCCAACTTAGGCCCTCTTCTCTCACTGGGAAGGTCAACCGTTTTTCTTTTCTCTTTTTTGGGGGGTGGGGATGGGGGTGGGAGAGAAAGAGAGGAGAGAGAGGCAGAGCCAAACAGGCTCCCCCCCCAGCCCAGAACCCGATGTGGGGCTCCATCTCACGACCCTGAGATCATGACCTGAGCCAAAACCGAGAGTCTGACGCTTCACCGACTGCGCCACCCAGGCACCCTAAAGGTCAACCATTTTTTTTTTTAAAGAAGAAGCTTTTTATTTTTTAATTTTATTTATTTATTTGACAGAGAGAGAGATCACAAGTAGGCAGAGAGGCAGGCAGAGAGAGAGGGGGAAGCAGGCTCCCTGCTGAGCAGAGAGCCCGATGCGTGGCTCGATCCCAGGACCCTGAGATCATGACCTGAGCTGAAGGCAGAGGCTTTAACCCACTGAGCCACCCAGGCACCCAAGGTCAACCTTTTTTTTTTTTTTTTTTTAAGGTCAACCATTTTTAATGGAGCATGTGCCTCAGGAGGGGCAGAGAGATGAGGGAAGCAGATGTCCACCTGTCTGCCCAGCTGCACTCTCTGGGAGCTAGGTGCCTATCTGCGTATGAGGAGAGGATCTCCTTGCCTTGGCATCAGAAGATCAGGATCAAATCCTGCTTTTACTACAACAACTTAGTAGCTACTTGGCAAGGGGAGAAATATTCAGTCTCTCTCAGCTTCGACATCTTTTACATCTGTAGATGGAAACCATGCCTATTTCATAGGGTTTTTGAAGATAATAAGTAAAACAAGGTAAATGAAGTCCAGAGTAAAAGGAAGGTCAGTTCCCGCTCTTTCCTCTTTGGCCTTCTCAGAAGCCTGGAAAAGTGAGATGAAAAGGCTGATTCTAATCTACTTGGGTTTTCAAAATCCTTTTCTTTGGTGACTTTGATCTCCCCCTTTCTCTACTATTATGACAAAGGGCAAGGGTTCCACTCTTTGCAACTCAACGTCTCCACAAAAATGGAGGGATGAGACTGAAGCTCCCCACGATCCTTTCCAGTCATATTCTGTGAATCCTTTGAAGCACTTAGTGCTTGCTTGTTTGACCGACCATCCACAGGCAGTGTGAATTACACAGGTTTCAAACAGGCAGACTGCCAGAGTTTGAGTCCTGGCTTTGCCATGTACCAGCTATGCTACTAACTTGAGCGAGCCAATTAATTGCTCTGGACACTTGATTTCCTAATCTGTAAAATGGGCACAATAAAACAGTACTCACACCAGCTTTCCATGAGAAATCAAGGAGATACTGTGATGAAAGAAAGTGCTTCATAAACGTCAAGGCTTTATATATGTGTTGTTGTTGTTACAATTTCTTTTTACTATACAGCTATAAAAGAACTTATCAGTACAAACGTAAAGTTGAGTTCTTCTTAACTAAAATGTAATTTGCATTATCATAAAGGTCATCCTCTTAAAGTATACAATCGTCACCATTATAATTCCAGAACACTTCCACTCTCTAAAAAGAAATCTCATGTCGTTACCAGTCAGCTTTCACGTCCCCTGTCCCATCCCCTGACACCCACAAATCTACTCTCTATCTTCCTGTATTTGCAGAAGGCACCATACACCATACTGTACACCATCTCAGCAAAAAGACAGCAGAAGTATTAGGTAGAGATACAAAGGAGGGTTAGCAAAACCCCTGCCTTGGGATGTTGGCTAAACATCCCGCCTCAGCAGATCTAACATTCTGCTGGGGAGGGCCCAGTCAGTCCTTTTTCCTTTCTCATTCTTTTCTCCATCCATGGTCAGGCCCAGTGGAGTTTCCCATTTAGGGTCAGGGTAAGCCACAGGCTCCATTCCAAAGAATGAAACCCATGCAGAATAATACTGGATCCTGTTTGGATTTCATCCTTGAGGAAGCATATGGAGAAAGTGGGAAGGGTGATAATAAAGAACAATGAAAATGATGCAAACGTCCAGAATTAGAATCCAAGTGCAACTTAGAGCCAGTAAGCCTTTAGCTAAGAGGAATAGAAGATTAAAGGGGATTTCTTCCATTTTCTCTGCCATAAGAGGAGGAGGAGGAAATGGACGTAAATGGAAATAAGACAGACTTGGGTTAATTGTAAGGGAAGAATTTCCTGACTCTGTAGGACTTCCACACGAGGACACGAGTCACTAGGAAAGATCAAAGCCATTTATATGTGTTTATGGATTACAAAAAAGCTTTCACATATCTGTCTAGAAACCTTGAGATGAGCTAGGAAGCCACATGTGCTGCCTAGGGGCAGAAGTGTGGCCTCCTACAGCCCTCGTCCCCTGGCTTTGAGCTCTGGTAGGTCTCAGTTCACCCTCACATTCCCTAAACAGATGGAGGGAGGGGCTGAGAAGGGACTGGCTCTCAAGGAGGAAATATCTGCTGTGTGGAGTCATAAAATTCCAAGGGCATGGGAGCATACATGATGCAAATGATGCAAGGAACGAATGGCAAAAACAAAAGGTGCTGAGCAGTCTGGGCGCCACATTTTATTGCTTAAAGGGGGATATTCTGGGATCCAAGTCACTTAATGATCAGACCATTCAAATTCACCTTCCTGTTGACCTGCCCGAAACAGGCTGCTTTTAGGGATGGACCTAAACTACAGAGAAATGGAAGGGAAACTGAGAATGGAATAGAGAAAGAGCCTGCAAAGTCTGCTCCCTCTGGTTGTCATGTCTGCCAGATGTTCACTGGAAAGGATGCAGGTTTTGGAGCAAGCTGTGTAACCTTGAGCAAGTCACTGCATCTCTCTGAGCCTCAGGGCCCCATCTACAAAGGGAGAAAGCTAACGCCTACTCCATAACGCCTTGTTCTAAAGGGATGTTGCGTTCAACAAATGCCTATACATAAAGCACAGCGCCTGGCTCATGAAACAGCACTTAATAAATGTCTGTTTCCTTTCACCACCATGGGCCTTCCGGATTTAAAATGAGAGATGCGGGATGGACTATTCTGGAAGGGCTGGGCTGTCTTACCAGAGCCTCCCCAGACTCTCTTCCAAACCCCCAACAGCCACAGACCCCCACAGCTCCTCTCCCACACCTCTCCCAGCTGTTCTAAGAGCTTCAGATGTGGTCTGGGGCCATGGGGTTGTTCTCTGTTGAACCAAGAGCAGATAAGACTCCCTAGTTTGTGGCAAAGGGTTAGGACAGCAGATGCCAACATAAACATGCAGCCAGTGGGAAAACAGATGCTGCCCACTCAACATCCTGCATTCACTCCTTGCTCTCCATACAGAAGGCCCAGAAAACATGCATTTTTCAGAAAGATAAAGAACAGAGGATTCCTGTAATCAGACAAGCCCCATCCTCTATAGAAAAAAGCTGGACATGTCACCCTCCCTAGGACTGTTCAGGGAGACTGGCTTCTGAGTTAAGAGAGTAGAGGTAGTAGAATCAGAATGCAATGGCAGGCAAGCGATTAATACTGGGGCGCTTTGCAGTTCGGTTTGAAAACTAAAACTTTAAGGGGGCTGAAATAATGGAACTCAAATTTCTCTCAAAACCATCAGGCTCTTGAAAATAACTCACTATGGGTTGCTAAAATTAAAGAGATAATGCAAGCTAATATACCAAGGAAGGACAAATACCAATTCCTTGGATTTCTGTTTCAATCTACACTTCTGTTTCCAAAGCCAGCTGGACACTGGCAGATGGGGATGTCCTTACACCACAAAAGATATCTGATGTCAGGGGGCAAAACCTACAGACTAGCGGAGGGGAGAATGAAGATGGGACACCAAGGGTGTTGTCCAAGGGACTCCCTAAAAGAAAGGAGCCTAACACAATTACACTAATGCTGACGATGTATATAGGGCATCAGTAAACAAAGCCTTTTCCCATACATTAACTGATTCAATCTCTAACACGGCAGAGGAAACTGAAACCCAGAAATGTTCGGATGACTTTCCCCGTTTCACATAGCTTCTAAGTCAAGGTCAGAACATAAATCTATGGGTTTTGACTCCAAGTTCCAAGATTTTTTAGAGCATGTTCACCTGGAAAATCTGTCTCTTTGATGAAGAAGTATGGATCAAACTGTCAGAATTGATGAAAATCTCTTGGGCTATTCAACTTCCTCTGCTCTGATTCCATATTTACTTAGCAACTGCCTAAATTTAATTCTCTCGCTCAAGTGGGTTTACCTTCAAGGAAGACAACACACAGTTCGAGCTTTTGGGATTATCTGTTCCACTGTAAATTAATGAATTAGAATTCTGGTCTACCAATTAAATTCCTGTGAGTTGTGCTAGGTGAACTGCTTCACCAGAATCTGGCCACTCTCGAGTGGAGAGGTGAAATTAAATTTGTAAACCTACAATGCTTAAGGCTGACTGAAGACCACCAAAGGAATGTTCTCTGCAATGCAGCTTGAAAACAGCCTTCCCAGCTCACTCCTGAATGAATGATTCTCATTTCACAACCTGTGGGAAAAAATAATTAAAAGCAAAGAAGCCCTTTAAAATCCCTTCTTTGGCACCTGGACGTCATGGCGAAGAATGAGCAGAGAACCCAGAAAAATGCTTGGGCAGTTATCTAAAAAAGAAAGACTTAACCTGCAGTTTGCGGGAATCTCATGCAGTGGATTGCAGTTTAGGTATAGTAGAGGATCTCAAAACATGCATATGACTTTGTCCAGCTTTAATTTCATAGACCATTGGGACTTGAAGGATCTTTAAAGATTAGCCATTCATCTGATACAGGGCTCTTACCCACATTTCTACCAAACCTCTTCCACGGATAGGAAACTCACTACCTCCCAGGAGACTCATTCTACTTCCAGCTGCTCTCTCCCAAAATTCCTTGTATCAGCTGAACTCTGTCTCCTGGGAGCTCCCTGAATGCCCCATCTTTATATCCTCTGGTGCCAAATAACACTTCGAGTGATAGCTTTAGAGCTCACATCAAGGTTTCCTTGTACCAGCTGAACTTCTCCCAGGTTAGGAGCTTGGTATGATGGAAGAATTCTATAGTCGTATGAACTAGATACAATTTCCAGCTGTGGCACTTTCTCTACCATGTGCTCTTGGGTATAGTCACCTCTGGCCTCAAGTTCCTCCTCTGCCAAATGGGATCGCAATACCCACTCCACAGAAAGTAAAGTGGCTGGCATAGAACAGGCTTCCATAAATGGTGGCACTCTTCCACCTCTTCCTTCAAATTTCTGTATGTGGCGTGGCTGTACCCTTACCAAGTTTACCACTATCTTCTAAAACTCATTTTTCATTTCCTATTAGGTGTTCTCTAAACACCTTCAACACATTGCTCTCCTGGAAATGCTAACCATAGCACAGGGCCTTAAACAATCGGACTTTGGGTTGCACACCCTAAAGCGGGTTAACTAATGTGTTGCTCCCCATTGTGGCAGCTGTCCAGCATCAGGCTTTCCTCCGGTGAGCATAGTCGCATACATCTACACTTCACCCCTATATTCATACACCACCGCCCCCACCCAAGGGACTGGGCTTAGGAGTCTAGTTATAAGAAACAGTAGTGAAGGATGAGACAGTGTTATTTAAAAGGGCCATGGTGGGGCTTGAAGAAATCACAGCCAAGCTCTTATGAAAGAGACAGGGCCATATAAATGAGGATAAGGCACTTGCCAAAGTGCAAAAGCTGGGCACTGGTAATTCAAGGTACTCCTTCTAGAAACAGAACATGACTGGGTCAGAATAACTAGCTCACTCACTCCCACCCCTTGTCTAGCCAGACAAGGCTAGATCGTCTGCCTCTGACAGCAGGATGTCCTTGGGCAGATCCCTGATCCTCTGAACTGGGAGTTGCATCATCTGTGAAATGAGGGGGTTGAGTAAGGTCTCTTCCGAGGGTGAACATTCTGTGAGTCCACGTTCTCAAGAGAGTAAATGCCTTGCACATTAAATGAGCGTTTCTGACTCAGAGTTAGACCTCTTCTCTCATGTTTTTAAACTTCCTGTTTATCTGCATAAAAAGTCTTTTCTGTTCATCAGCTGGCCTATCTTATCTGACAATTCCTATTTTAGGACTCTCATCCTCAAGACAGAGACTTAAATCCTTTTCACATATTCTGGTGTTCAACCTTCTTCCCTGGCCAACACAAAAGCCCCAGGCACATTGTGAAATATCAGGCACTGGAAAATCATTTCCCGAACAAAACAGTTTTGTGTCACATGAATGTAGTCTACGATTTAAAAAGTGGGGGGAAGGGTGCCTGGGTGGCTCAGTCAGTTAAGCATCTGCCTTAGCTCCTGTCATGATCTGGGGGTCCTGGGATCTCATCCAGCTTTTCCCTTTCCCTTTGCCCCTCCCCTGCTTGTGTGCTCTCTCTCTCTCTCTCTCTCAAATAAATAAACAAAATCTTTAATAAATAAATAAAATAAAAAGTGGGGGAAAATCTAAATGTCCAATAGTAAGGGTAAAACTTAGAATCTTGTGATGTATCATAATGAGGAATGCTGTGTGCCTCCATAATTATAGGCCAACAACTACATCTAATGAGCAGCTCTGTCCCAGACCTTGCTGGGCACCAAGGAGAACATAGCAAGCCAGCTCTGTCCTGAAGGTGCTTATAATCCAGCTAACTAGAAAACAGGACTAAAATATACAAAATACGTATCGAACGACGTATATCATTGTGACGCATTAGGGATGTGAAAGGAGCTTTTGAGAACATAGATGGAACTGCAGAGGATGAGAACATTGTAGGGTTGGTGATAAAGCAGGGGTCTTTCCCACTGAAGAAATAAGAGCACTTAGCATAGTCTCAGCAAGACCCATCTACATCCCTGTCTCCTTCCTAGGAGAGGCTAGTAACTCCACGAGAACTCAGCAGTGGTCCCTAGATGTTTGCAACTGTACCTTGTGTCTTCTATAGTTTGCTATCACCTCTGGGCATTGTCTCAAGTATTATCTGTGTTTTATAAGAGAGGCAAGACAATAACTGATGGAGACAGAACCACTCCTGGAAGCTAAGTCTCAAGAAATCCCTGCCCCTCTTTTGGCTGAGTGTAAGCATTGTCTATTGTGCACACATCTAACACAGGGCATTCTTACCACTCCCCTTTCCACTAATTTTTCCATCCTGATGGGGGTGGAGAGGGTGTGGGATCCTTAACAGCAACGGGCAGCAAATTTGAAAGCAGAACTTGTTAGTTTTTAAACAAGGACCAGCCAGTTGGACCACAGAGTGGGTGTTTCCATGCAAATTCCAGCACTTTCAAGTTGCTCCATGAACTGTGAGCCCAGCCAGGACAGCAAACCTTGTTTTTTTGCAGCTAGCTCTTTGATTAGGTCTAGAAAGGGACTCCATTAGCATCATGGAAACACGGAGCAGATTTCAGAAAGGAAAGGTCAGCTGCAAGCCCTAGCATTTGCTATCAGCCATCTGCCAAGCAGGAAGTGCTACTCAGATCTATTTTTAATCATCTTCCCTAGGCAAGGGCTCCTGGGAGAATGCAGAGGCCAGGCTTATTCCAAGACAAACATTTAATTGCTACCTTTCTGTACACATTTTAAAACAGTCTCTGGATACTCAACACCAGCTTATCCATCCATGCCCAGTTCTCGGGTTCGAGCGTGCTGGCATCGACCTGCAAGGCTGTGTTTGGAGGCCACAGTTGAGGACCTCGTCTCGAGGAAATTTCCTGCCTGAAATATCAACTAACTCCACATAACATAATAATCCCTATACCCGGGTTCCAGGGATTTGTTCTGGTTGCAGAGGACAGGGAAGAGAGAAGATGTGTAAGTCTGGGAGTACATGTTCATTCCCCAGAGCAGTGAGCCGAGCAAAGCTAACTGTGCAAACTTCCTGCTCATTTTTATTTCAAGTGCATCTATCTCTTCAAAAGGGTAAATTAAAACCAGTTCATGTGGCAGTAACTCATCTGTTACTCAAGATATGGGTTGGCTAATGAAAGAGGAAAGGTTTCTTCTCAGTTCCCAGAGACTCAGCCTGTGTTGTGGCTGGTCATCCAGGCCCAGGAACATTTTGTCCGCTGGCTTCTTCCCCCTCCTGCCTAGTAGCAGCACTCACGTCTCAGTTCTAGCTGGCCCACGGAATGAAACATCTCCTCAGAGGTCTGGACAGACAGGGAGTCAGGCACAGCCATGGCCGATTATGCAGAAACAGAGCCTGGCTCAGGAGTCCCTGCATTCTATTCTCCCAGCCCACACATCCAACACAGAGTTTCCTTGTCTCTTGACACTTAAAAAACTTTCGGCCTCCAATTTCCACCCTAAGGTAAAGTCTGAGCATATGTACAATTGTGCCTCAGCCAAGTGAAGTCCCATCTACCAATAAAAGACAGGGGCCGGATGGCTGGCCACCACCCAGGGCTTGCCCCATCAAACAGGACACTGGGGAGCTGCAGGACCCATTATGCCACATGACAAAGGGACAAAAGGGTCTCCTCCAGGTTTTACCCACCTCTCCACCCTCCCTCTTCTCTCCTCTTAGGAGCTTATCTGTCAGACAGCAGCCAATGGGAAAGCTAAGCCGAAAGGGCACCTTGGCTGTGGGATCTTTGCCTGACGATGTGAAATAAGAGACTGAGTATTTGGGGCAACTTAACACCAGCAGGAGCCCAGCCAGAGGGTCAGGGAGGAAGGGACTGAATAGGCAGACATGTGTTTCACAGAAGATCTACCTCCCAGGGTGGAATCCCTCCCCCCAGTGCTGTGGAACTCCTACTCTAGTGAGCTGAAGCACACATGTGCCTGAAAAAAAAAAAAAAAAGCCACTGCATAGGGTCACTCTCCCTGACCCAGTTGGACCACAAATTAATTAGGGCTTCTGAGCCCTGCTGACTCTTGAGTTCCTCTTCTTTCTTTCTGGTTTCAGGAGCAAAAGGAGCTAATCAGTAAACAGCTTAAGAAAGAATAACTCTTCTTCCACCCCTGCTGAGAATCACCTATGCTCTTTCTCCATCCCTTCCCATTTGAAATGGCTCTATTAAAAAACAAACCAACCAACCAACCAACCAGGGGTGACTGGGTGGCTCAAGTCGGTTAAGCGTCTGCCTTCCACTCAGGTCATGATCTCAGGGTCCTGGGATCGAGACCCACATCAGGCTCCTTGCTCAGCAGGAGTCTGCTTCTCCCTCTGCCTGCTGCTCCCCCTGCTTGTGAGTGCACACACTCTCTCTGGCAAATAAATAAATAAAATCTTGAAAAAACAACAACAACAACAACAACAACAAAAAACAAACCCGGAGACCACAGAGTGCCATGTTTGGTGCAAGTTCAAGACTCCAAGAATAGGGGGTTACCTTGAGATTTCAGAGCCAGACATTCAGCCTGAGAAGCACCAAGAGAGTAGGCTGGGCTGGGTTTCTCTGCAAATTTAGAGCAAGAAATAGTGTGCTAGAGCACTTAGGAGTATGAACTGAGGGTCACTCCTGAATTCCAATTCTGGTTCTACCATTTCCTAACTGGGTCCCCTTGAACAATTCAATTTGGCTAAGCCTCACTTTCCTCATCCCCGAATGGTCACACTGGTAGTACATCTCTCCCTGGGTCAGTCTGAGACAAAAGATGTGAGTCACATAAACAGTGCCCGGCACTCTGCTAGTATTTGGTTAGCACTCAGTAAAATGATGACTGTTATCATCATTATTAGAAGACGGTCTCCAAAGAACTCTTTCCTTTTTCAAACAAATGTTAGTCAAAACTACCCTTTGTGGGGTGCCTGGGTAGCTCAGTGACCCACTTAGGGGGTCTGGTTCAGTGCTTGGCAGGGAGTCTGCTTGAGATTCTCTCCCTCTACCCCCTCTCCCCACTCCCACCCCCCTTGTGCTCTTTCTCAAATAAATCTTAAAACAAAAAAACAGAAAAAACCACCCTTTGTGCCATCGGGGAGTGGAAAGGGCTAGAAGGTAGACAGTAAGCTCAGGTTACTTTCAAAGTGCTGAGGAGGCTGGGACTAGGGGGAGGCAAGGCAGGAAACCGACGCAGCATTTTTAAGGAGGCCCTTGCTCGGGGGGGCTGCCCCTACACTCGGATAGCCCTGAGAGCAGATGCCTCCTTAAATCTTGTGTTCAAAGTGACTTGTTTCCTTCCCCTAGGCAGGGCCTTTGTTCCCAGTCACATCCAAACCCACAGAATAGGAATTTCTGGAGGTAGGTCCTAAAATGGGGCTTTTTATCCCAGGTTATTCTGATGTGCTGTCAGATCTGGGAATCTGTGCCCAAGAATCCCCATTTTCTCAGGCCAGTTTCCACCACAGTCAGGCGTATGCTAACATCTATCTCTCCCCTTCACTTTGCCCTGTTCCCAACCCCCATGACTCCACCAAAAAGCCATGTGAGCTCTGCAACTCAGTTCTCACTTTAATGTAATAGAAAAACTCATAAATGTGGGGTTGCAGTTGCCACCTCATGATGACTCAGTGCGCTTCAAGATGCCAGCCAAGAGGGTCACGTGAAAGGCAATACCTGGTCCGGCAAACCAGAGAACTGTGAAAGGCCCTCTTCTCAGAGTTATGGGTGCTTGGCGTTTGCCAATGATTTATCTGGCGGCTGCTGCTTAACTGAAGGCATCACCAGGGAGGAAATGAGCCTGCCTATGAATTACAGCACTGGTTTAATTCTCAGTGTTTATTAACTGGATACAATATTGACATTCCTGTCCACACAAAGCTCATGGATATATAGTTTCCAGAAGCTGGATAAGTTGATTTTATGAACAAGGCCACGTTAATCAAATGCTATCACTCCCTTGCCTGGAAGTGCTTTTCGTGGCTCCCCACAGCATGCAAAACTGAATCTAAATTTCTTAGCCGGGCCTTCTGGGCCTTGTGTGAAGCACCCCTGCTGACCTCCTGCTTCCCCTTCTCAGCCTCTCCATCTCTTCCTTTGATTCCTTAGGCCTGATCTCCTCAGGCTATTTCTCTGCCTCTGATCAGACTGACACCCCTCCTTTCCCCATTCACTTAGAAAAAACTCATCCTGCTCTTTGCCCCTATAGCATCCTGAACAATCACCTCCTCAAAGCCAGTGTTTCACTACATCTTATAATAATTTATTTGTCTGTCTTCCCCACTAGATAGTAAGCTCCTTAAGGGCAAACATTTTCATGTGTCCATTGCAGTTTCCCCAGTGCCTCATACAGCAGTATTCCATACATGCTGAATGTCAGAGAGGTGACATGACTTACTCGATGCCATGCTCAAGAGTCGTGGCAGAGCCAGGCCTGGAGCAGAGGTGGCTTAACCCTTCATTCAGGGCCTTTAAAATGATGCCACGGACTCTCTGTCTGCAGGGACCCACACGGTTTTCCCATGAGGGTGATGAGACTATGTGAAACTATGTGCACCATCCGGCTTAGTCACCTTGTAACTTTGGTGGGAACCTGGGGGGGGGGGGGGTGGAATTTGCTCGATGGCTGAGGCTGAAGTCTGGCCTGAGGAGCTAACTGGCCCCAGAGTGCCAAGTGGGGCTAGTCAATGAGCACAGTGCATCGGCTCCTACACCACCCGTACCAACCGTAACCACCGTGCTAGGTTTTGAATCCTCCTGAAATCACATAAACCCCTTTCCCCAACACTTACTTCACAACATGCGTTCCCGTTTTGTAGCCTAGGAATCAGCGAATAATGCACAAGGGCCTAACGGAGCCTCTCACCTGTTTCATAAGCATTTAACTGGAGTCTACGGCCATACCACCCTGAACGTGCCCGATCTCATCTGATCTCGGAAGCTAAGCAGGGTCGGGCCTGGTTAGTACTTGGATGGGAGCATTTAACTGGAACCCAGCCATGCCAGTTTGCTTATGTGTCTTCCATGGCTGCTGAGTTGGGTGGTTGAGACCATATGGCCAGCAAAGCCTGAAACATTTACTATCTGGCCTTCACAGAAAAGTTTGCTGACCCCTGAGTTAGCTGAAGGCAGAGGGAAGGAAGACTCCAAAGAGGCCCTCCCTTCTACCAAGAGAGTGGTTGCCCCCACCCTGGCAGTCAGTGGACCAACTGGCTTTGGCATGATGTCATTTCTTTTTTTAGCACTGGTTACAGGCCTGGGATCTAGGAGGAGATTTTTGCCTGACAGAGACACGCAAGGGCCTGAAACACCCGGCACGTAGCCTGGGATATCGTGGTGCTCAGCAAGTGTTTATTAAATAAAGACACAAACAAAAGCCTGGGAAGTGAGCCTGTCTGTGCCCCGGAACAGAAGTCCATCCTCCCTCCTGTCAGTTTCAAGGTGACCAGTCACACAGGTGCCTGGCAGCAGCCTGGTGACCTAGATTTGTCAGACCTTATCTTATCGGCTTTCCTTCCTTGTGTATTTACCCAGCACCTGCCCCCACAGTGCCCAGGGCAGACTGGCCTGTTGTTTTTACAGAGAGGGAGACAGACAGGGAGGAGCTTTCCTCCCCCACAGATATATACTTTGCTTTTTCTTTCTCTTGCTGAAGCAGGGATCAGGAAATATGGGGCCTTGGAACTGAAGGAGGTCCAGTAAGTCGGTTTCTCCTGCTTCCTCTCTCCTTCAGTCGCCTGGGTGAATCTGTCTGAGGGCTGAACCTGAAAGGGCTCTCTAGAGCTCTACCTGTCATTTGGAACATTCTGCATCTAGAGGGGAGGGGCTGAGGGTAAAACCATGCAGCTTTCAGAAGTAAACAAAGCAACCACCACCTAAGGGTTAGAGGTCTGTTCATGAGAACAGACATTCCTCCAAAGCCACAGAGAACAGCAGGTCTAATTAATTCACTGGCCATCTTGAACTTCAAGAGCCTAGCTTGCACTTTTACTAGGCTGGGCTAGCCCGGGCTGACACTGCAGTGGATGACTGGGACAGTCAGGGGAAAAAGGTGTGCACAGGTGGGAAGCTCATGAAAATCAGGCAAATTGCATGGAAAGCACTATGGAAATGTTGGCTTCTCGGCTGCCTTGGATAGCCCTGGGAAGCAGGTTCAGGATGGGGATCCCCACTTCTATTGCCACCAGCTGCTTCTTCAGATGATGGGCTTTCCAGTGACTAAAGGGTACTGGACACAAGCTGGGTGAAGGCAGAGCATACACCTGTTTGCCACTGTGTTCCCCAATATCTAACACATAAAAGGGGTTCACAAAATGTGGAACAAACCATAGGGTCTAGTGCGGGAGGTTTCACGCTGGGATCTTTTGTTTTGGCAAGGAATAACTTTTCTGTCCCTCCGTGTGTCTGTTGGGAGAGCTCAAGTTACAGCACATGCTACTGGTGAAACCAGCCCTAACAGGGAGGAAAGGGAGTTTCCTGGTCCCTCAAAGTTAGATCATGCTCCTTTTGACAATATAATCTGTCCCCTTCAAAGGCCCAAAGGTGTTGGGGGACGGGGGGAGGGGAGAGCCAGTGCCACCTGCTCTTGGCATCACTGTGGTCTGGAGCGGAGGGAGTTCATGGACTGATTAGATGTTGTTGTTGTTTTTAGCAGCAGCTGGCGGAGCCATCTCCTCCTCTCTTCCTCTCCTCCCCCCTCTGCCCCTGAGTCACAGTCCAGCCACTAGCAATAGGCAAGGGAGGGGAGGGAAGCCCAGAGCTAAGCCCTCCTTGGCTTGGCAGCCCTGACCCCAGAGACAATACTCTGGGTCACCAGGTCAAACCCTCCCCGAAGGAGCTGGCTGAGGGGTTTGGAAACAAAGGTATCAGAGATTCTTTTTGGGCTTTGTTTTTTAAAAAGAATGAAAATGGCTTCTTTCAAAAGAACCTCTGCTCCATCCCCACCAGGAAGCATCACGGGGTGAACCAAACTGACGAGTAATTCTCTGGCTATGGTGCCAACACCCAAGGCTGCCTGGGCTGCTGTTCCAGCAGTCTGAGGTCTCTGACTGGTGGCTCTGAGGACAGAGGAAAAATCACCACCTGACAGACCAGAAGGGAATGGGGCAGGGGCAGATTTTTCCATTTAAATTCTAGAGCGGCCTCAGGGCTGCCTGAGGGGAAGCTCGACCCCACCACTGTGCCAGAGTGGAGGCCACTGTGATTATTTCATTATCTCCAGAGACCTGCTGGTCCCTTCAGAATTATAAGGAAGGAGAGATTCGATGATCCTGTTTTAGTAAAGGGTAACAGCTGAGACTCAGAGAAAAAGAGCCAAGACACCAGGACTATTAGGGGCGCCAGCATGATTGCCACTCTGATTTTGCTTAATGAATATATTCATAGGTAACAACTACCAACTTTTATGGACTATTTCCAATCATGTCAGGCACTGTGAAAAGTACTATATATTGATGACCTCAGTAATTTCCTCAAAAATCTTACAAGTATCTGGTATTAATATTACTCCCATTTTCCTAATGAGGGCATTAAGACACAGAGAGGTGACTCACCTTGCATAACTACTAAATGAGGAAGTCAGGGTTTGAACCCAGGTAGTCTGGCTCTGAGATTACACTGTTATCCGCTAAGTCATGTCGCCTTGTATCATCGGCTGCTGCTCTTTTAGAAGCAGAAGATGGGAGAGGTGGAAGGACGCTCACTTTAATGACAGTCTGAGCTAATGCCTCATTTGGAGGGCTGAAGAAAAAGAGAAGCCAAAACGAATGGTCTTGCCCAACATGATACAGCCTTGATACTTTCGTTCTACCCCCGTCAGCCCTCTCCTCCAGGCCTGACTGGAGCATTTACAAGCATCAGTTACGTGCAAGGCAGTAAATAGGTGCTGTGGCAGAGAGGACGTGGCAAAGTACAGAGTCAAGAGGTACTCAATTTCTCTGGGCTTTGGTTTCCTGATCTGTAAAATGAGGAGCTGAAGTAGAAAATCCAAGGCCCCTCTAACTCTAATGTTCTGAAGAGTCTTTTGACTCCAGGTCATTCAGAATCTTATTAGGAAGCAAGACAATTACGTGTAAAAAGTGCATGTAACCACAATAACACAGACCATATTATTATAAGACAGTCATTATTAATTGCCAAAATGAATAACCAGTCAGTGAACTTCCCTAGGAGTTCAACAGAGGGAGAAAACCCTATAGTCCAACAAGACATCCTAGAAAATACTTAAACTAGTCTTCAGGAACAGGTAGAAAGTGAATAGAAAGAAAGGAGGACGCTTAAGGCAAGGGAAATGATAGGAAGGAAGACAGGATAGGATTTATCACCAACACTACTGAGAGATCAGAAAACAGTTGATGCTGGAAAGCCTGGCTAGTGCAGATGGTTAAGAAGTCCAACTCTTGGTTTCTGCTTGGGTCTCACATTGGGCTCTGCGCTCAGTGCGGAGTCTACTTGGATTCTCTCTCCCTCTCCCTCTGCCCCTCCCCCCTGCCATGTGTGTGCTCACTTGCTCTCTCTCTAAAAAAAATAAATCTAAAAAAAGAAAAGAAAATAGTTGATGAAAAAAGGAGCTACCTAGGTATGACTATCAAGCTATTGTAAAGAGGGCATAGACCTATCTAGGTCTGTATTCCACACAGCTTCTTGGTAACCTATAACCTTAGGCAAGTCACTTAATTCCCATCTTCAAGGGATGCAGTAAAGTTAAGTGATGGAATAATAAGGAATCCCTAGCACACAGATATTCAAGAAACAGTAGACAGTGATGTACATTTTTCATCCTGTGTTTTGTAGGGTTGGTACACAACCACATCTGTAAACATTCTTCTGCCCTCCACAGTGAGCCTCACATTCCCATGCACCCGGAAGATAACAGGCTAAGTACAGGAATCATGGTGACGTCATCTCCCTATCCCTGGCACCTGGCATAGAGCACCTGGCATGTTGTCTGAAAAAAAAGTATTGGGATGCCTGGGTGGCTCAGTCGGTTAAGCGGCTGCCTTCAGCTCAGGTCATGATCCCAGGGTCCTGGGATCAAGTCCCAAATCGGGATCCTTGCTCAGGGGGAAGCCTGCTTCTCCCTCTGCCTCTGCCTGCCACTCTGCCTGTTTGTGCTCTCTCTCTCTCTGACAAATAAAGAAATGAAATCTTTAAAATATCAACTGTTTGAAATAAAAAGTATTATTGAACTGAACAATCAGAAATATGACGGTGGATTCTGTTCAGGCCCCAAAAAACAAAAGAGCTGAACCAGCAATGGTGCAGCTTTACCATTCCAGAGACAGACCGGGCACCAGTGCTCAATAAAAATGTAGAGGGAGGGTTCTGCACCTACTTCTTCTTCTTTTTTTTTTTTAAAGATTTTATTTATTTATTTGTCAGAGAGAGAGTGAGAGAGAGATCACAAGTAGGCGGAGAGGCAGGCAGAGGCAGAGGGAGAAGCAGGCTTCCTGCCGAGCAAGGAGCCCAATGTGGGACTCGATCCCAGGACCCTGGGATCATGACCTGAGCCGAAGTCAGCCGCTTAACCAACTGAGCCACCCAGGCGTCCCTGCACCTACTTCTTGTTTCCCAAGGAAGACACCCTGTTGAAAAGAGTTTCTTTGGATTTTAAGTACACAAGCTTGCAATCCTCAGCATCCTTACTGAATGCCAAGACACTAATGTACAAACCAATCTTATGATTGGAACCTTACAGGCATTTGCAAACCACAGAGTTAATTTTCAGGGTACGCCTCATAGCTCAAGTCAACATTTCCTTTTGGTATTTAAAGCAACCACATAGAAAGGATCACATTTGAGCAGATTCATGTTCCAGCTGCCTGCAGTCTACAGCAAAAAACACAGATGATTCACCAGACTTGGTCCCTAGCAGCTCTTCTGATAATAAACGGGTGAGCAATTCTACTTGTGCCTACATCATTAATTTTCACAGGGAGCAGGCATGACTATGGGACAGGTCTGCCTCCCATGCAAAGACTGTGACCTCCTGAACTCAATTCCTCTTACTCGTGACTATAAATGACAGAATTTTTTAAACCCTATGATGCTTGTATTTCTTCCTCAAGCAATGCTCAACGAATCTTCACTGAACGACCACCATGCGCCCCCAAACACCCACAGGCCACCACGGTGCATGCGCACTGGTTCCTCCTTCTCCGGTCTCTCTCCAGCAGTTTGCCGACCACACCACGACGACATCTGCCATCTCACAGCAAAGCTCTGGTGGTGGCACTACTTGCTCAGCAGTTTCAGCCGTACCCGACTGCCAGCAGTAGAATGTCAGGGCTTCTATTCTTCCAACAATCTGGCTCCAACCCACTCCTTCGATCTGTTTTCACACAGCTCCTCAGTATCTAACCTAAAAGAATGGGCTGCTCTCCACGTGCTTCCTGCCTCCACTTCATTGTTCTTGCTGTTCTTTTTACCGGCCCCTCCCCATCTATCTCCCTTGCTTCAAGGCACATCTCAAAGTCACTTCCACCAAGTCTTCCCAGAACTTCAATTTCTAGACAGATGGATCTTAAGATTTTGATCAACCTTTTGAGAACCTGAAGAAGTCTACGGAACCCTCCTGTGAATAACGGACTACACACAGAATTACTTATAATTTCAAGGATCCCTTGAAGCCAGTCCGTGGACCCCAGGTTAAGACTCTCTCTGTCTGTCTCTCTGGTTTAGAGTACTAAATGGTCATTCACTCGTATATTCACTGAAAATCTACAGCAGTCTTTCGGAGCTGTGTGGAGTGCTAGAGAAACAAAGATGGTATCACGATTCTCTCCTCAAGCAGTTCACAAGCTAATGGAGGCATGCACTGTTACACTGTGATAACTGCTCTAAGATAAACATACGGTGAAGCACAAACTTCAAGAAGGGATGACTTATGAACCTATTATCTCCCAGCTAGAGACCAAGTTCCTTGAGGATAAAATCCTTGAGGGTAATATTTTAATACCTACTAGAGTGCACACACACACACACACACACAGAGTAGATATTTAGTATATGTGCTATGACAGAACAAAGCCAATGAGCCAAAACAAGTAGAGGCACAGTGCCCACTGCCATTACCCACATATACCAGAGGCCTCGGAGATTCAGTTAAGGTGGTCCCATGTTCAAACAATCATGCTATACAAACAAATTATGCCAGCCTAATTTATGGCTTGTCTCACCCTGAAGCAATTCAATCTCTGTCCCCAGGGAGAGAAGATAGTATAAGATATTACATCTTAGGAGCTCCAAATGGCTTCTTTTCACCAAGTAACACTGTCATACAACCATATCCCTTTGTTTTCAGATTTTCTGTATAGATTTGGTTCACCTGTCACCCCTTCCTGGGGGACCAACAGATAACCCTTTTGCCCTCCTCTAGAAATAACACTTCATTAGATCAGGGCTTTCAAAGGTCAGACAGTTGGGGAAAAGAAGTCAACAATTTTAGGTTAGATATGTATTTTTTTTTAACAAAAGGTAAATTGATTGAATGTAGGGGCAGCATGTGAGTGGATCAGTCGGTTAACTGTCCAGACTTTTAGCTCAGGTCTTGATCTCACGGTCCTGAGTTCAAGCCCCATGTTGGGGCTTTAAAACAAAACAAAACAAAACAAAAAAAACACTGATTGAATGTGTTTATAAATGGGGGTTATTGGCTTACTTTGGAACTCTTCCATAATTTATCACTTTTGCCTTTGCTGTACCTCAGAAGTGCTCTGTAGGAAACAACAAACATTCAATGATGTTTTACAACACTGCAAAAGAAGCAAAGGTACCCACTGTGGTGTAGGTCCTACAAGCATGGCTGTTCTCAACCTCATTTTTCTTAAAACCCATCAGTCACTCTGGTACAATTGTAGGTCCTACTATTTTAGAAACAAAATTTTCACTTTTTATGATGAAGACAATTATACGTTTACATACAATCTAGTTTTTCTTCCTCCTAGTAATTCAATAGAAGTACTCATTTTATTGAATTAAAGTTTTTGTAAAAATCATTGTCACATATCCATTGGATACCAAAAACCTCTCAATTCATAAAATTAGAATTCAACATTATTTTGCAACTCAGAAAAGCTCAGGATGATCTTCAAGAGCCACATCTTCTCGTCCATATTCTTCGTGAATTATTCTGCTTGATGTGACACACCCATCATCAACACTGCTACATACAATCCAAACTTCACTATAACACTCTCAAGACACTTAAGAGAAAAAGGAATGAGTGGCTTTTGAGAAATTCTATTCTCGTATTTATTTTTTACATCAATCTTTCAGGATATTTATTATACATTAAGGACAAGCTGGTGGATGGTGTGAATTAAGAGAAACACACCCCTGGTAAGTAGAATGGAAAGAATGGAACAGCTCTCTGCACCTCCATACCAGCACCCGTCCATGTCCACTACCTCCAAGCCACTGTGTCAGGGGTACAAGTCTTTTTTGAGAATCACTGGTGTGGATCGCTAGTGCTCAGAAGCCGGGGGTGGGGGGGAGGGGATGCCTGGGTGGCTCAGTTGGTTAAGCAGCTGCCTTTGCCTTTGGTCATGATCCCACAGCCCTAGGATCCAGTCCCACATTGGGCTCTCCGCTCGATGGGGAGCCTGCTTCTCCCTCTCCCTCTGCCCCTCCTCCAGCTTGTGCGCTCTCTCTCGCTCACTCACTCACTCTCTGCCTCTCAAATGAATAAAATCTTTAAAAAAAAAAAGAAGCAGCAGCAGAGGTGGGAAGTGGCAGGCAGAGTGGGCCTCTCAGTAGCCAGAGACCAATAACACGGCTTCAGAACATTTTCTTCCCTGCCACTTCTCTCAGAGCAATGCTCCATCTTACATCTAGGCAGGCAGGGAAAATCAAAATGCTACTACTGTAAGCCCAATGGAGCCCGATAGGGAATGAAAAAGAACCACCCTCCTAAAAGCTCCCAGCCTCAGGAGGAGGCCCAGTGCTTGAAAACAGCCAGAGCTCCTCCCACAGAGCACAGTGGAGGGGGTATGCAATGGACAGGTCTGGCTCTGAGGCCTTGGAACCTCAGGCCAGTCACTGAGCTGCCCGTGGCCTGTTTCCTGACGAAGAGAGGCTGGGCTAGATAACCTGCAATTCTGGGAATTTTGTATTTGTCACCAGGAGATAATCTGACCCGAAGATCTGACATAGTGATAATTTATATAGCTCTGGATGGTGAGGAAAAGATTTCTGCCTTCCCCCTGGACTGGACACCCACTCTAGAGCCTCCCACAACACCTTCCCTCCAGGGCCCCAGAACACTAGAGCAAACTGTGTCCCCAAAGTGAGTTCATGAGAGATTAATCCAATTCACCATTCCCAAACAGCCTATTCCACAATGCCATCAAAGGGTGATGGGTCAGCAGCTGGGAGGCAAAGGAAGGCTCTCAGACAGAGAATTGTCATGGAAAAGCTTTGTGAAGATCCAGTTTTTCATGACAGCTAGTTTCCACTGAAATGAGCAATAGACTGTTCTCGCTTGGGGCAACTAGCTGTTCCAATTGAAACTATTATTATTTTATAACTAAAGTATATTTTTATAATGGGGCTTGCACCATTAAGCGAGAAACGTGAGCAATTCCTCCTGCCAACTTAAAATACCTCCGCATGCAAACAGTGTAGCATTTAGACCACAACACCCCCTAAGAAAGAAAATGTAGGATGTCTCAGCACATTTCCTAGTTAGTTCTGTCATCAATTCAAAGAGGCCCCCTACCGCCATCCTACAGAGAAAATGCCCTGTTACCTTTGTGCGGACACACACAACTTTGCTTCCATGGCCTTTTGAGAAATTCAACTCCTGGACTCCAGGTTCTAAAGTGAAACTATCTTGGCTAGACTAAATCTGCTTGGTATCAGGCAAGAATAATCCCCTCCACCACCCCTAGGCCCCCTTTGGACAGCAAAACCAAAAGAAGCAAAGGGACTACTTTATATTTGCATAGAAGCTTTGTGATTTGCCACCCACCCACACACACACCCATGATCTCATCCAGTCTCATAACAACCCAGTGAGGTAAACCTCCTCAGCCTACCTTCAAATAAGGTATGCCTACCTCGTAGGACTGTAATGGGGATGGCACATAGTAAGCACACAGTAAGTGCTAGCTACTAAGCATTACACACAGCAGCAAATATTACTTTACTCATTTTATTAGTGAGAAACTGAGACTCAGAGGTTGGACAGTTGATTCCAGGCAATGAGGCCTCTGGGGGTTTATAGCAAGCTGGGAAGGCAGAAAGGCTAGTGCCGGATTCTTTCCACCAAATTAGTAGAGACCCTAATTGTTCAAAACATTACAACTACACATTTCCATGGGAGCCCAAAGTCCTGATCCTGTTCCCAGTTCTCTACCAGCCATACACTCAGAGCTTTAGTTCTCTGGACCTTTGTGCTGCCTTCTCCATAATGAAGTCAGACCCCCCCCCCTTTTTTTAAGCCAAACAATGGAATGTCAGGCTTCCAGATGAAAGGCTCTATTACAAGTACAAAGTATCATTTAATTACACTGCTGCTCCAGTTATCTGCTTCCCAGCTCCTAACTCCCACTGGGCAGATTCTGAAACCGCATAGGAGATTATGTCAAGAGGGGAGAACAGGAGAAACATTCTCTCCCTGAACTTTCTTAAATGGAAGAGAGAAGCAAAATGAAAAGAAAGGCCCATTTTCCAAGGAGGGGGCTGGGGGAATGATCTTTCCATTAAGCAGACCTGCCTAAGAATCTATAGATTATTTAACGCCGGGGGTGGCTGTGGAGTGAAATAAAGGAATCTTTGTGCAGTGCCAGCCAGTTTCCTCATTCCCTCCCCACAGCCAGGCATTTAACCCAACTCTTTAAATCATCAAGCTCTAATGCACCCCATCTGTGCACCGGTTGTAGTCCATGAAACTGAAGCCTGTGCTGACTTTGGCCTGGACTTGTGAATGAGCCTTTCTGCCCCAGAAGGGGCAGGAAGGAGGACATGAGGCCAACAAAGACCTTTTTTGCTCATCATTTGTCTTCTCCCAAGGCTCACACTCCACCTATCTATTTGATCATTGCGTGAGCTCTTGGCCATGGGTCAGGTTCCTGACTGGGGAGATACAAAACTACGAGACATGGTCCCAGGTGAAAGAGGATGTAGAAAAGCTCCTGGGAGAGAGGAAAGAGGTGAAGGAAAAGGGCTGCTGTTGGCTGAGGCACAGACGCCTGAAATACCACCATCTGCATATTCAGGGATGTTGCTTAGTTCCAAGTGGCTGGAACATAAAGCAAGGAACTGGCAAGAAACCTCACTCAAAAAGGCCAGATTGTCCAAGGCCCTGAATACCAGGCTTCAAACATCAACGTTGAAGGCCACTACCATCTTCACACATTCCCTCCGTCCATCTTACAAGACCCAGCTCAATACTTCTTCCAGAAGCCCATCTCGAACATGCTCAAAGAAATTGCTTTCTCTTCTTTGAGCCTCCAATTTTCATTCTTGGACAGCCTGTCTGAGTCTCAACTTCTCCATCCAGAAAATATGATTAACATCACCTACCTTAGGGTCTTCTTATGAGGGTTAAGTGAGATAACATCTATAAAGTGTCAAGTAGCAGTTTTTAGTACATAGAAGGTGCTAGGATACATTTTATTGTTACCTCAATTTCTTATGATACATATGCACTTCCTCCTGGTATTAAAAAGATGTCTTGGCTTCCATTTTCTCTGGAGATTTCCAGAAATAGGACAGCTCACATTTTCCCTCCAAGCTTGCAGGCCCCCTTCCAAAGCAAAGGGGACTGACTCCTCTCTTCCCTCACTGACACAGCCTCCCCACATCCAAAATTCCAGACTTGAGGGGTTCCCAAAAGATTCAAGAGGAATCTGAGACAAAGTGAGTCCGTTGATAGAGAAGGAAGCTACAGGCTGGCTGGAACATAAATGGCATAAAGGAGAATAATTAGCAGAAGCCTAGAGAAGTGAAAGTAGGCCAGAGGCCAAGACTCTGAGGGCTCCAGGGTTCAAGCTCTGTGGTAACCCTAGATCTTGGGACAGGCCTAGAAGGACTTCTGTCCTCAGGCCTGATTTGAGAAGCCCCACAACCACAGACATGGTTGTTCAAGCAGCCTCCTTCACTTCCTGTCAAATCAGCCAGCTGGACAGGACTGTTCTAGAACTACTGATCCTTCATCCCTCTCTGGCCGGGACTACCGAGCCAGAGGCAGGGAAAGTGATGCCACCTTTTCTAATAGTTCTTGTAAACAGATCAAGAACACTAACTTTTTTTTTTTTTAATTTAGTCTGGATATGTATAAAGGTTGGTTTTTGGTTTTTTGTTTTTTTTTTAATCTTAATGGCATGAGTCCAGGTTCTGAGGAAGGGTGCTTTTTAAAGAGAAAAGGTCCCCCATGATCTCTTTCTCCTTTTCATGTAGCCTAGTAAAACCCGTTTCTCCTCCCATGGGAATTTAGGGCCAGGAGGGAGGGAGCTCCCCTGAAAATGCTGCCTGAAGGAGCCAGTTCCTGGACCGCACAAATGGGATGTTGGGTTTATTGGTTAACAATCCCCCCAACCCAACTTTAGGAAGCAGTTGCTAAAGTTTTCCAGGAAAAATAGGGTTCCATTCTTTCTTCTGATTACGAGCAAGTGTCACTCCATATTTTACCTCATGCAGAAGCCCTAAAGATCCCCAAGGCCAGTGAGTAAGTCAGCCCTTTGCCAAGCCACTTTTGGTCCTCCCCAAAGGCCACCCATTTTAGTAGCTCGACAGTCTTATAACCTTCCCATGGAGCTTGGAAGGCAATATCCTCTCATCTCAACTAAGAAACCTCTCCTATAAGATATCCTGCCCCGACCATCTTTCCTGGAGTTCTCCTTCCGGGCAGGCAGCACTCTACATGGCGTTCACCCGCCAACTTGAGCTAAGCCAGCCAAGCAAGAGGTTCCAATCACTGCTCAGCCCCTCTCTCCTTCGGCCTGCGAGCCCCCAGCCCCCCAGCCTCCAATAGGGATAACATCTAACTTTCAAAATTACAAATTTAAGTAGTACACCCTCCCTCCAACTCAGAGTTATCTCTCGGCTGAGTGAGACAGCCACACACATTAGCCCTCCCTATACAAAAAATAAAGTACAAATATCTCAGGCTCTTCGGAAGAGCTTGTAAGCCTGTGCAACCTTATGAGCCAGAAGTGTCCCCCACCCAGAGGAGAGCAAGGAAGGCCTACAGGGAAATGTACCTTGGAAATAAGTTCATCATGATTGGCCAAGTGGGCTCTGCAGTGAATGCAGCTGTAGGTCCGGTGGCAGGAGGGCAGATATGCCTGGAAAGTCTTGGATCTTGTCATCTTCACCATTGGCGCCGCTGAGTGTGGGGTGAACTCTGGAGTGGCCCACGAGGCACTCCCACAGGATGGGTCGCACGGGAAACACCGGAAGACACAGGTAAAGGCCGTGGTTTGGCAGGAGGTGGGTGTGGGGCAGGCTCCACACACTGGTGATGTCTTCAGAGGAAGGACCCTCAAGCTGAGGTTGAGGGCTGGTTCTCAGCAGCCTGCAGTGCCCAAGATAAGGGGAATACCATTAGCTGATGGAACAGGGCTTCCTGCAAAGCAAGTCAAGTCCAAACGCCACCCAAGAGAGAGGGCAACATTTACAGGAAGAAATGACCCCTTCTCTGTTTCTTATCATCATTGTCAAGATGCCCAATTATGAGAAAGGAACTACTGGAGATCCCAGAGTTGCTGCTTTTCCAGAGTTGGAGGTTCAGTATCAACCCAGGGTTCTTCTCAGCAGTCACCCAAGGTACCCTCCACCAACATTCAGAAAGTGGCAGGATCACAATTCTCAGGGAACCACAGAAGAGGCCAGGATTAAGGATTGCCATCTGTAGCCCCAAGGGGAAGACTTCTAAGGGGCCCCCTCTTCTGAGCCAACCAAGATAAAGGGCTAAATGAAAAAGAAAAGTTTAACCTCTACAAAGTCACTATATCAACAGTCATGTATGTATTTCTCACCCATCTCCAGATACCAGGAGTCTTCCACTACTTAAAACCACCACCTAGAGGGGCGCCTGGGTGGCTCAGTCGGTTAAACGGCTGCCTTCAGCTCAGGTCATGATCCCAGGGTCCTGGGATCAAGCCCTGCATTGGGCTGCCTGCTCAGCGGGGACTCTGCTTCTCCCTCTCCCCCTGCTCGTTCTCTCTTGCACGTGCATGCACTCTCTAACAAATAAAATCTTAAACGAACAAACAAACAAACAACAACAAAAAACTCCACCACCTACAGAGGCAACAAACCCCACACCACCCTTTGCTTGGGACTAAACATGATACAAAGAATCAAACTCCCAACCAGCAAGGTTCCTCATGGCTAGCCAGCTCTTTAGGCAAAATGATTTCCTTTGCCATACCTTGCCCAGAAATAGATGCTCAGTACTTTTTTGGTTGAAAAGCAAGCAAGCAAATGAATGAAACAAATGGCATAATCAGACTCCTGCATCTAAAATTCACAATGACAGTGAATTTTACCAGAATTTCTCTTCAACCCTCAAAGTTTCCATTAGTCATCCCACAGCACCAAACATCTCTCCTGCCATTGCCTCAGCAATTTTATTCTACTGGGAACCAAGGACACTGAGAAGTGGGTGGTTTCCAGGCTATGTCCAAGTAAAGGTCTGAGGGCAAAGCCCCAAGGTCCAATGCACACTCTCCCTCTCTGGCTCCCCTGCCTGAAGGTTCTGGACCCGCCTATTCCTTGGGCTTCACTAATAGGGGTGGTGTTCCCACTTGCCTACCTCCCAGGAGAGTCACAGTGTTAATTAATGCCTGCGTCACGCTTTGAAGATAAAATTATTTAGAGAGACGGGGGAGGAAGACCAACAAAATCAGACCTTCTTTGCGGGATTATGTCTGGGATCCATCTGGATGTTTAGAGAAAGCTGCAAATCATAGTTCTCTTTTTCCTGTAAACCTTACTAACCAAATCTTTCCAAACGGCTGCTGTCCTCCTCCCTGACGTCCTTCCCACCACAGCAGTCACCGAAAGTCACTACACCCCTGGGACTCTGTACATCTTCCTGAGTGGCCAACAGCACCGCCCAGCACCAGGCTGAAGGAAAACAGTGGTCACTGCTCTCATCCTGCATGTCCTTTGTGCAGTCCTGAGCCACACAGGGCTCCACGTTCAGGGTGACTAATTACACGTGAGACATCCAACTGTTGAAGGAAATCAGACCTACAAGGGCCCAGGCATAGTGTCTTTCCTGCTTGGTCCAGCCGCCACTATTTTTAAAGATGTGAAATCAGAGGACACTGAACATTATAGAAATACTTGGAAGAATATGGAGGTGAGAATTGGTTTCCCCAGCATTGCTTCGGAGTTAGGCCTGGCCAGGAGATGAGGAAGGAAGACACATGACCCCTTGGATCTAGAGCCCCTCCTTCTCACCCTGGACATACTCTGATAGTAGGTAAGGTGAGTGTGGTCAAAACTTAAACCCATGGTAGCTCAATCATGGTGGGTGTTGAGGCTGTTGAGCTGTTACAGGCGGTAGAAAAAGACAAGTACCCTGTCTGAGTTTTCCTGAAATACTTTCCAATACCTCTGTTTCGCTCTCAGGAAGGGCAGTATCTCCAGGAAAGGAAGGGGTGGTAGGTCAGGGTAAGGAATAGGAAAAACAGGCAGGCAAACGAGCTGGAGGCTTGCCCCAGGCCAGCTTCTGAAGTCCACAGCCTTCACAGCCCAGTGGGGAGCACTCGGAGCAGGGGTCCCATCAGTGTTATACAAACACTGAAGGAAGAAAAGGAAACCACGAGCCCTGGCTGCCAGTCTGGGTTTACAGAGCAGCCACAGAGTCTGTTTTCTTATACATGCAGACAGCTTCTAAATTATGCATTTCCCCAGAGTAGAATTATTTCTTCTCACACTTCTCTTCTGTAGGAAACCAAAAAAAAAAAAAAAAGTTTGCAGGCAGGGGTTTCTGGTTATGCTCAGCTTCAAATCTGAATTCCAAAATTTGTTCAAAGCTACCTTCTGAGGAATAAGCATTTATAGTCTGTACTAAATGTGAACATGTCACATACAAACACATGCCCATGCACACATTCATCACACACCATATCTCTGAACTTAAAAAGACAAGAGAAGAATCGACCCCATAAGCAATGTCCCAGGCTGCTGTTTGGTGCTGGAGAAACTCCGGAGAGCCTAGCCAGCCAGCATGAGACTCTGCTGTCACTCTGCTCCTCTCCCTCTTTCATAGGAATTCATAGGCATTCAAAACAGGACTCCTTCCCTGAGAAGGAAGGAAGGAAAAAAGCGGCTTGTTGAAATATGCATCGTGTTCAACCACGACAGGGCAAGCTGGAAGCAATGAGAGGGTCAGAAGAAAGCAAGCTGAAGCCGAATCAAGAGAGGGTCCTTGTGCCTGAGAAGAAAGAGAGCAGGTTGTCACAGGAAAGAGGTGACAGCTAAGTCTGAAAAATAATCACCTATTACTGTCTTCTTTCCTCCTAAGAGAAAATTTTAAAAGCTACTTCTTTGAGTCAATTCTTAGGAAGGAAGGTAAAATAGATGAATTTATTCTTTATTTTTTTAGTTTTTAAAAAAGATATTTATTTATTTATTTGAGAGAGAGAGAGTGAGAGAGCATGAGCAGGGTGAGGGACAAGCAGGCTCCCTGCTGAGCGGACCCTGAGACCATGACCTGAGCCGAAGAAGTCAGATGCTTAACCAACTGAGCCACCAAGGTACCCCTGAGTTTTTTTCTTTAATGGAAGCAATGAAGAGTATGGGGCTGTAGAACTTACCGCATTTTGATTTTTGGACTTTGGTACTTATAATGGGGCCATAGGCTCCATGGGACTTCATGAGTCCAACATACTGTGGAGTCCAAATTGATTTCCAACAATCATCAAATGAGCTGGATGTTTAAAAGCCTCAGGGCACATGTACAAATTAAACACCATTTTAAGTGAAGCAATAATCCATCACAGTGGAAATTAAAGGAAGATTTGCTACCACCCCCAGCTAGCTCCTGCTGATCAGCATGGCAAGAAAAGATGTGAAGTATTATGATTAAAAACAAACGCCTCAGATACTGCACTCGGAGAGCCAAAAGCACAGGGAGTACACAGCGAACCTGGCTGTCTCACCTGACAGGCCTTTTCCACAGGGAGCCACAATGGTAGCTGGAACTCAAAGCAGAAATGTCTGCATGGCCCCGGGATGGAGGGGTAGGAGGCATGGATGCTCCAGGTAAGCCATGAAGGAACTGGATGAATGAGGTGGGAGACAAGGGGCCACAGAAACTGAGAAGGTGGGGGGGGGGGCCGTCGGGGTGGCTCAGTCATTAAGCATCCACCCTCTGCTCAGGTCATGATCCCAAGGTCCTGGGATCCAGCCCCACATCGGGGCACTGGGCTCCCCTCTCGGCAGGGAGGCTATTTCTCCCTCTCCCTCTGACTGCTGCTCCTCCTACTTGTGCTTGCTCTGTCTCTGTCAAATAAATAAAAATCTTAAATAAATGAATGAATGAATGAATGGCCTGGTGAGGAGAGACAGGAAGGATGCCTCAGGCTGAGGTCATGGCATCAGCAAAACCGTGCAAGGGTGTATAAAGTATGGTGTATTAGGGGGAACTAAAAGAATTAGGTTGCCAGACTGGAGCATTTAGGAGAGTCCCTGACATAGGGTAGACCCTTAAATGTCAGCTTAAAAAATGGGAGTATAGAGTATGAGGTGGTAGAGAAGAGTCTGAAGCAACTTGTGGGTGCCGATGGTAGATGGTTGTCAGTGGTCAGACACACCTGAAACCTGACTGTGCACTTCCTACCAGCCAGGTGCCCATGCTGAGTATTAGCTTAGTTAATCCTCACAGAGCCTTATGAGGTTGCTATTATTATTCCTGTTTTCTTATGAGGAAAGCATGGTCCAGAGAGGTTAAATAAACTTGCCCAAGGTCACACAGCTTGTACAGGATAACACTGAGATCTGAAACCCCTGACTAAGGTTCCAGAACCCATCTTCTAAACCATTGCCCTGTATTGCTTTTCTGAAGGCCGTGCGAGTGGTCATGGTCAAATCCGCTTTTTATACAGGTAACTGGCTGAAATGCAGAAGGTGGATTTCAGGGGGAAAAGAGGTGCAGAGGCCTGCTCGGGCTGTGTAAATCAGAGATGCTAGGTTCTTGGTATTCCCTTAGGGCCTGTGGGAGCATGGCCACTGAGGAAGCCACCTCTTAGAAGGACTCAACAGCAATTAGGGTAACACTCCAATGGCTCCTCTAATGTCATCACCTCCTTGTCTTACCTTGACAACAGAAGTCTAGGTTTGGAGAAACGTCGCCCCAATAGGACCATCTCCTGTGGTGCCCAAGGACAAGCTAGAGTGTCCTCACAGAAGTGGCAATGTAACTCTCGGGCCTCCTTTTTCTTTTTCTTCTTTTTTTAAGCAGCAGCATTTTTTTTTTTTAATTGACCACTAAGAGTTATAATAGTTATAATTGTGGTGTGTATTGCGTGCCAACACTGTGTATGCTCGGACATCCTCTTGTTTGCTGTTTATAACCCTGTGTATGTTGGTATTAGTTGGGGAAGCTGAGGGTCCAGTGGCTGAATAACTTGTCAAAGGTCACTGAGCTAGAAAGGGGTAGAAGTGGTTTGTGATTCCACAGCCCACTTCTTTTCCAGGCAGTCTTTGCCCACCCTCCACCAAACACCCGACAAAAACAACAATGGGATGGTCCCCTCCTGTGGCTGGAGGTGTTACTTCCCCTAGTGAGTTCCACCTTCTCAGTTTCTTTTATTTTCTTTCACTGTTTTTTAAGATTGTATTTATTCGTTTGACAGAGAGCGCGCGCGAGCACACAAGCAAGGGGAGCACACAAGCAGGGGGAGCGGCAGGCAGAGGGAGAAGCAAGCTCCCTGCCGATTAGGGAGCCCAATGCGAGGCTTGACCCCAGGGCCCCGGGATCATGACCTGAACCGAAGGCAGACGCTTAATGACTGAGCCACCCAGGCGCCCCTCACCAGGCCCTTTAACTTGTCCATTAAGACTCAGCTCAGGCGGTGCCTGGGTGGCTCAGCCATTAAGCGTCTGCCTTCGGTTCAGGTCATGATCCCGGGGTCCTGGGATCAAGCCCTGCATTGGGCTCCCTCCTCGGCAGGAAGCCTGCTTCTCCCTCTCCCACTCCCCTTGCTTGTGTTCCCTCTCTTGCTGTCTCTCTTTCTCTAACAAATAAATACAATCTTAAAAAAAAAAAAAAAAAGACTCAGCTCAGGGGTGCCTGGGTGGCTCAGTCTATCTTTGGGTCAGGTCATGATCTACGGGTCCTGGGATTGAGCCCTGCTATCAGGCTCCCTGCTCGGACGGAAGTCTGCTTCTCCTCTCTCTCTCTCTCCCCCTCCCCCCTGCTTGTGCTCTCAAATAATTTTTTTTTTAAATCTTACAAAAACAATAACAACAGCAACAACACTCAGCTCAAATGCCACCTCCACATGGGGTTTATTGGTCCTTCTGCTGGGCTCACCTTTATTTAAACATTTACCCTATCGAAACTAAAATTATCCTCTTCTGCCTCTGTATCATCTGCTAGAGGTAAGCTCCAAGAGTAGAGAGCACATTCTTTTACTCCCTGGACTCAGCAGCACATAGTAGCAGCCATTATTGAACTAAACTTCCTCTGTGTCCCATTGGGCCGCTGACTAGACCAGTCCACCCACCCGTGTGGGTAGCAGACATGACTGAGACCCCTCCCTTCCCCCCTCTATGTAATGAGGTGGCAGGCAAAGTTACTCTGGGTCCCCAAGGCCCATAAAATACTATTTTACCCTGACTGCCCCCACTCAGATCCTGTGCCGAGATGCCCAGAACTATGGTTCCTCAGGACTATAGAGGTTCTAAGTCCTGAGTATGAACCAAAGGCCTGTCATTGACATCCAGGTCCATTCTTTGCCTTTGTGGGGGCTACGTTAAATATATACACGTACTGGGAAAGGGAGAAGTCCTGATTAGAGGCAATAAAAGGTGATAGTGGAAAAGGACCAGGTGAGCCATTTCTAGGACTGGGAGGCAGAAAAAAGAGACAATGTCCATGGAAGACCCCTATCCCAGGAGGAAGGTCCTCCTTCCCCATTCCTAATCTCACCAGAATCCTGAACCCAGACCAGGCAGCAGAGAGACCCAATTTCCCTGGACCATCAAATAAGTGGCTGGAGGTGTAGTCCACTGTATGGGCTTACAGGATCTAGAGGCCGACGGACCTGGGTCCAGTCTTGGTTCTTCTCACTCACTAGCTGCCTCACCCCTGGGCAAGCTGCCTGAAAAGGACTAACAACACTGCCTACCTTGTGGAGGAGACAAAAGAATCAAATGAGATACTGCAAGGAGAGCATTCAGCACAGCACCTGGCACCTGAGTTTGCATTCAATACCGCTGATTAGCTACAATGTCCTCACCAGCAAGGGAGAAAAAGTGCGGGAACTGTTCCTATTCACGAGCAGTGTCCCTGTCTCCCACATTGACTCATGGTGGTCAGAGGGTTAGGGCCTAAATTAATCCACTTAAAGGTACACTGTGGTTTAAGCAGGTTCTTGTGGCTTAGTTGGGGATCTGACATTATTGCTATATCATTCCAAACAACAGATCCCTCACTTAGCGCAGTGGAAAAGTTATCTCGGCAGCCCACACTGACTCAACTACTCCCAGGATGCGGCCACTACTGAAAACTTTACTGAAATGCCCCTACTATAACTACTGTAGAGCTGTGAGCAAGGCACACAGGAAAATCACTGTCATCATTTCATAGTTACCCACTGTATAGCACCGGACCCAGGTGGTACCTCATTTCATATTCATCCCGATGGTAATAAAATCCAGCTTGGACAGTCAAGGAACCACGCTCTTTCATAAACAAAGCCAACCATTCATCTCTACCCTGGACACAGGCCCTAGTCTTGATTTCACAGGGCTTATCTGTCAGATGATAATCCTACATGAGCTCTAGGATTCCTTCAGCTTTTTTTTTTTTTTTTAATATTTTATTTATTTCAGCTTTTTTTTTTTAAATATTTTATTTATTTATTTGACAGAGAGAGTACAACCAGGGGGAGCGGCAGGCAGAGGGAGAAGCAGGCTCCCCGCTGAGCAGAGAGCCCAACATGGGGCTCGATCCCAGGACTCTGGGATCATGACCTGAACCGAAGGCAGACGCTTAACCAACGGAGCCACCCAGGCGCCCCTCCTTCAGCTCTTTAAGTCCTGATTCCATTTTGTAAGGGTGTCTCTGCCAGCCGAATCCTGCCCCAGAGCACAGTATCCATCCACCAGCCTTCACTGTGGCAAGACCTTGATTTCAGCGAGGTCACAGAACATGTCAGTCTTGCAAAGCCCATTCAGAAATGGCTGCTGGACGGGGCCTTTGCAATATCTGTTAGCAGAGCAATATATTACCACATAGCCCTCAGTTCAGCACTCTGCCTGGGGAGGTCCCCACATGAGCCCTGCATCTGTTAGAACATCTGCATAGAGGAGAGGTGGTTCCCCTTGAACATCCTGACACTTCCATGTAATTCACTAGGTATTAGACAGAAGTAGCTGCTACTAGCTGGCTATGAAGAGATCAGATATTACTTTGCACTGTTTCTACAATTTCAATAAAAAATAATGTTAAAAACCCAAATGATCTATCTGAAGATTCATTACAAGGACGCCTGACTAAAGTTCATCAATGGTTTCCTTCTTTTTCTTATGTAACTCCCAACTCCAAAAAAGGATTTAAGGTAACTTACAAAAATAAACAATACTTTTAAAATAGATGAGATTAGGGTAAGAAAAGCAGAAGAACACAAGGTGAGTTAAGACAGAAAAATGCACTATTAAGTTGCTAAATATTTACTGAATTTCAATTGCATATTTGGCTTTGAGCTCCCTAGTAAGCAAGGCAGAAAAGAAAATCGGTAGTTAATAAGGTTTACAGTTCCTATAAATCTTGGTTGTTCAAGCTACAGATTTTTTTTTTTAAAGATTTTATTTATTTGAGAGAGAGAATGTGAGAGAGACAGAGAGAGCATGAGACGGGGGAAGGTCAGGAGAAGCAGATGCCCCGCTGAGCAGGGAGCAGCAGGGAGCCCAATGCAGGACTTGATCCTGGGACTCTAGGATCATGACCTGAGCTGAAGGCAGTCACTTAACCAGCTGAGCCACCCAGGCGCCCCCTCAAGCTAGATTTTCTAAGAGACATTTCTCCTATGAGTGGTTGCAGAGGAAATGATGAGCAGTGAACTCAGTGGACAAGATCCTCAGTGGACAAGATCCAATAGTTCCTACCATAACACTTCCAAGACTGTTTCTCAGAGGTCCCTCCATGAAAATGCACTGCATAAGTTAACACCAAAGGGGAATTCAGTAAAAGGGATTCTACATGGGGGTCAAATCAGGGCAACCCAAGAACACAGCTTTCTGATGATCTGGCTGGATCCAGTGATATAGACTCTCCAGAGGAATGGAAGAGCTACAGAGCCTTCTGGCAAAGCTCCATGAATATCATTGATCACAACCAGGCTTTTGAGTTACAAAAACATGGGCAGCCTCCAACATGCCAAGTCCAAACACTAATACTTTTGAATGCTCATACCATTTGGCCCTGGTGTTGCATTCAGTCAGTTCTCTTGTGGTTGGTTCAGCCTGCTTTTCCCTCAAACTCTCTCCTTCTGTACCTCATGCCTCTCCTGCTGCTTCTCTCTCTCTGAGCCTCCATGTCCCTGGCTGCTCTTCCTTCCTCCTCCCCCTTGGAGGTGCTTCTACCATGTGCCTGACTGCCTGCTCCCCCTGGACATCCTTATCCACACCCAAGTCTTCTAAACCTCTGCCTCCTGCCCCTGAAGCCTGGATCCCTTTCTAAAGGAGGCATCTAACTGGCTCCTAGGAAGACACTTCAAACCAAATGCATCCAAAGCCAGCACCATCCTTCCCCTTCCCCTGGGTCCTACCACCTTCTCTAATTCTGTTCCTTTCTCCTGAAGGCCAAGTTGCCAAAGCAATCAAGACCCTTCTATGTCGTATTTCTTCAGTCCCCTAGACAGTTGGTTCTGGCTCTGTAATCCAGTCTCCCACAGCCATCTTCACAGCTATGGCCAGCAGCACTGTGTGAGCCCTACCCTCCCTCACCCTGAACTCACGTGATGGCTTCCTAAACT
The DNA here is from genome assembly GCA_028534135.1 of Potos flavus. Lineage (NCBI taxonomy): Eukaryota > Metazoa > Chordata > Mammalia > Carnivora > Procyonidae > Potos > Potos flavus. The sequence goes on along the minus strand of CM052891.1, from coordinate 28,941,086 downwards.
GGTCTCCCTGACTCAGCTCTCAACCTCTCCAGCCCATTCTAGAATTCTATTTATACAACACAATCTGATCACATCGCTCATGTTTCAAAACCTCCAGTGGTTTCCTAGCAGCCTATAGGACAAGGTCCAACCCCTCCAGTGGCACCAAGAAACTGGTCTGATTCTCCTTATCTTCACCATCACCTTCCCACCTCCCTCCAAACCTGTTTGCCCAGCAGACCAAGCTTGTTCACCACCTTTTCCCAAGCTGGCTCAGCCACTTGCAAAAGCCTTAACCTATCACCGCCTGGTAAGTGCCTGATCATCCCTTAATACCCAAATGAGACCCTAAGCAGAGGTGGTGGCCCCCTTTCCCCAGCATGCAAAAAACTCTTATTGCCTGAATGGCACTCCATCACTGTTCCCATTTGTCTCCCAGACTGGGAGCTTCCTGCAGCTCAAGTCCAGTCTTTAATGTCCCTTGGTTTCCCCAGGACTCCTAGTCTCAGGCACACCGGAGTCTTTTTTCCCCCTTCTGGAGAGTCTTGATAAATGGTAACTAACCGAGTAAAATGAGTGGCCATCAGTGAAACTGCGCTGCTCTGTAAAGCTGATATTTTTAATCTTACTTAAACACTATCCAGTGCATTTAAAATAACCAATTCTGGCCATCACGCGGGATTCCATTAATGTTGCACAAAGTTAAAAAGCCAGCAAACTCCTGCGATGTCAACTCGCTTGGGCCGGCAGATGAAGCATGATACTCAGAACTGTGGAGCCATGGCTCCAACACGACACCAAGATCCTCTGATGCCTTCATCTGTGTGCTGTCGGACGGCAGAAATACTTGCCATTCCACCTCCCCTGGCCCTCCACACCATCTGTGTGCCACCGGGTAGCTTCCCAAGGGACCCTCCCCAGACTGGCATGGAGTTCTGGCCCCTGGAGACACCCTCAGACTTCCAACCCATGAAGCTTCTTTCTCCCAGGGTGGTCCCCTTAAAACCCCCCTGGGGCAGTCTGAGGAGGAGAAAAATGAACTCTAAGACTTGGTTCAGGTCAGCAAGGAAAGGAGTCCCTTGACCCTGCCTCTCGATTCTATGTTCAAAACAAGGCCAAATCTGCCCTTTTCCTCCAGCCCCCTAGAGACCGCCACCTTCAGCATCAGTCCTTGTCTTGTACAGGCTCAGAGAAGACAATTCTGGTGAAAACAAAATAAAATATCTTTTTCTCATGATCTGGGACCCTCCATCCCTCTGCCCCCAGACAGGGCTACACTTGAACCACAGTGTAAAACAGTCATTTAGAAGATCTATCAAGAAAACAACATTTTGGAAAGTAGGGTAAGAGATGGCAGCCAATCTTTGGAAGCGACTTCACCAGGGAACCGTCCCCTTAGCCTCCACCAACGCCCACTGCCCGGGTTCCTCTCCCACAGGCAGAGCACTCTTCACAGCTGCAGTTGTATTTTACTGGGGAGATTATTTGACTGTCGTCTGTATCTCACACTCTCAAAGATCAAATATTATTTACTGAATAAATGAACTTCTTTGGACCCTGGGCACTGCATGACCTTGATTTCTCTCTCACTGCTGCTCCCCCAGGGCACAGCTGGGGCCCCAATTAGTTACAAACCATCCATCCCCAATCTGCCAATACAATTCTGTTGTTCGGCTGTCAGCATGCCTTTGGCGTCCTCACTTTAATCTCCCAATTCAAATAAATCCAAAACTCTAGACTCTGACATCTGTGGCTGGGCTCCCCGCCTCTCCACAATTGGAATTTGGAAATTGAACTTACAACTCGAGAGGAAAAAGAAAGGGCAGAACCACTTTCAAAAGGAAGCCTGTATGTCTAAAGTCCCAAGTATCACCAGCTTGAAGATGGATGTATATTGTCCTAAGAATTATGAAACTGCCATCTAGTATTGCCATCTATTGAAGAAAAGGAGGAGGGTGGGAGAGAGAAAGACTGATTCTAGAGCAGATTTCTGGATTTCTCCTGTTATGGGAATGGCAGATGGATTTTATGAAGAATTATAACTTCTTTTCCTTTCAGGCCTGGCACATCCAGGGGTACCGTGCATGCTGCCAGCGCAGCTTTTTCATATAATTTAAGAAACATCCGCAAAGCTAGTTGTTTATGGGTCAGTCTTCCCCCCTAGATTGTGAGCCATTCCTGGCCAAAGACCACATCTGGTTAATCATCCTTCCAACCCAGGCCAAAGCCTGGCTTGCAGTAAGAGCTCAGACAGGTTCGTCGAAGGAACGTGGGAAGTGAGGCAGGAGGTAAGGAGGAGTCATCTGCTGTCAGTAAGCCTCCAGGACTCTACAGTTTATTAATTTCCTATCATGGTTCCATGAGGGGTGAAGTACTTGATATGCATGATCTCAATCCTCACAACAACCCAGAGAAGCAGGCATTATTATGATTACTCTTGTTTGAAAGATGAGGAAAAAGTTTAAGAAATTAAACATTTTGCCCAAGATCACTCCACTACGAAGTACCAGAACCAGGATTTGAATCCTCTGACAAACCCCTACCCTCACCCCCCATGGATCCTTCAACCCAGACGAGCCAGAGAAAAGTCTGAAGAGGGCGTCCTTGGTCCTTGAGCCCTTATTAGAACAACAAGCAGAATACCTTCTAGAGGAAGAGTCTAAGTCAACTAATTATAATGCAAACAAAAATGTCAAGTTCTCTTAGAACATCTTCAAACTCTCAGGGTTGGCAGACTGCTTCAACTTTTAATTCTAGAAATATGAGAAAACAAATGAGGGAAGGGAATAACCCCTATTCGAAAGCAGCACCACAGATTAGGCACAAGAAAAAGCCAGTTTTCAGTTCCTGTCATATCTTCCTGCTAAGGGATTTTTAGCTTTAAGGCGGCAGTCATACTATACACAGGGATAGTTTGTTTCCTTTAGGATTTGAGGGAAAAAGAAAGAATCATGTAAGCACAACTAACCAAATGCCCTATTTAATCTGCATTTATACATAGTACACATGTTTATACCATTAATACAACAAACACTGAAAGGGAATTCATTTCTACTTTATGGTCCATTTGGCTGTGGATCAATTTAGGGAGGGACCCCCAAGAGACAAAAGACCAAAGCAGTAAAAGAAGAGATAAACAGGAGGCAAATATAATGGATGACACATGCAGTAGACACAAACAAGTGAAGAAAAGGAAGTAGCAAAATACAGTGAAGGAAAGGAGGCCAAAGGTCAAAGATGCTTAGTAGCTGGTTTCCGCTAAGGAGATCAACTACCTCAGTGATTTCCAGGCCTCAGACATGTATGAAGCTACATTAGAAAAACTTGGGAAAACTGTAGGGGGGATTATTATTTGCTTGCTTTTATTAGATTCCCTAGCTGAAAATTCTCGTTTTGTAGGCCTCTGGTTGGACTAGAAATTCTTATGGCAGCCAGGTTTGAGAATCTCTAGGGATAGTCCCATTTTCTGAGAATGCCTATTATCTATGTCAACTAACCATTTTTCACAGACTTCTGTGAATGGAAGCCAACAGTCCATTTCCATGGAGTTACTCTAAACTGTAGCAATAATGGGGTGTCTGGCTGACTCAGAAGAGCATGGGACTCTTGATCTCGGGGTCGTGGGTTCGAGCCCCATGTTGGCTGTAGAGATTGCTAAAAAAATAAACTTTGGGGGAAAAAAATAAGCAAATGTAGCAATAGCAGCCCAAGCAAAATCCCAATGTTCTCTTTCCAACATCTCAGGTGCCTACTGAACATTCCTCATACATTACCTCTTATGTTCATACCTCTGTGCCTTTGCACACACTGTTCCCCCTGGAGCATTTCTGCATCTTTAAATCCTCGTCATTCTTCACAGCTCCATCTCCAAATTTCTACCATTCTTTCCGTAGATCCATAATGACTTTAAACTTTTTGTACCTTATACTCTGGTTATTGACACGTATGCCTTCATCACTCCTATTTGAGTATATGCTCTTAGGGGCAGGGGCCATAGCTTACCCATCTTTATCTCCCAAAGGTCTTATATTATCTGTTGAATTATTATTAGCCAGGAAAATAAAGCAAAACCAAGGTTCATTTTCAGCCCTAGGCCAGAGGTTCCTCTTCTAAGCAGCCCAAAATAGGAATCAAAATTTTACTGACTCAGGCAGGATAGGTTCCAAGCCTATCCTCTCTTGTCCCAGGTACTCACAACCAGAACAGCATGGGAAAACAAAACAAATCATTGGGAAGGTCAATATTTCCTATGAGTAAATTTCTCATCAGATAAAATAATGCCACTTTCTTCAGCAGAACCAAACTCAGCTCCTGTTCATGACCAAGAGACCCCGTCTAAGCCTCGGTGATACCCATCGGCCATCTGGATATCAAGCCTTCCTTCCCTAATGAGAAATAGACAAGGAACTCCAGACACTAGAGACTAATTTCATTCTGAGCTGGCAATCTAGTTTCAGATCAAAACCACTAAATCTGGACATACCACATTCTCAAGACCACAGGACAAGGCTGTAGCTCAGGAAACAGGAGAGCACAGGGCTGCTGACCCAACCAGGAATGTGAGTGGCAGGGTTGTTACCTCACGGGCAGAATGTTCCTTTGCCTCATCACAGAAAGGAGGTAGACTTTACCTAGGATCAAGACATTATGGGTTATTTGGGGTTTTATTCAGGAGTTGACATTCTTCAAGAATGTATAGGAATAGAAAGAAACCTGGGCCTGGAAACAAAAGGTACGGTTTATAGTCTCTGTTTTGTCTTAATTAGCTCTGTCTTAAGCAAGTCCTTTTTGCCTACTTGAGCCTCGATGTCTGTATCTCTAAGATGTAAAATCTGAAATGATTTTAATACCCAAATCAGCATCTATCCAATTAAAAAAGAATTATAAATCGTTAACTTGAAATTAGAGAAAATAGAAATTACAAGGAAAACATTAGGATGAGGGGCCCTAAAGTTACTAAAGTCAGGCCCCAGCTTTGGCTCTGTGCTTTCTGGCACCCAAAGCAAATAGAGAAACATGATCAGTTATACATTTCCAATTGTCCACAAAGCAATATCATGCCCGTTCCTCAGGAGAGCCACAGCTTTTTCTGGCACTTGTCCCTGAAAGAAATTTCTCCTATTAACTACTTAAAGGGGATACTAAGTGAAATTGTAGCTTAAGGCAGCAGCGACATCAACCCTTATGAGAAATGTACTAGCATTACAAAGCTGTTTAGGACTGTGTCCCTCCATGAAAGCAAAGGGCAGGACACCAAAGTTCATCTCAGTGAAAATAATTCTGGAGGGGCTGAGGTAATATGGGCCAAATATGCAGCTTTCGGTCAGCTCAGCTTAATGAAAGGATAAACTAAGAATGGCCAGAGGAAGAGGCAGAGAACATGTCCCTCCAAAAACTTCCACGACTTCTTCCACATAGGTGTTCTCAAAAGCTGGGCAGCAATTTGTCATTAGAGGATCCCTAACTTCCACTCTAGTCTTGATAGATCTAAGTGACATCTTTGGTCTTCATTTACTGGCACTAATTTAAGATCTGGTGGTTTTCTCCCTCTTACTGCACACTCCCAAATCAATGGGTTGGGAATTCCTGCCAAAGAGAGGAGGGAAATCTAACTAGGAGTATGAGTGTTATTATTAAAAGCTAACAGCAGGGAGCCTGGGTGGCTCAGTCTGTTAAGTGTGGGACTCTTGGTTTCAGCTAAGGTCATGATCTCAGGGTCATGAGATTGAAACCCAAGTCAGGCTGAACGTGAGGGCTGAAGTAGACTTGAGATTCTCTCCCTCTGTCCCTCTCCCCCTCCAGTGCGCATGCACATGCGCGCGCGCACACACACACACACACACACACACGCACACACATTCTCTCTCTCTCTCTCTCTCTCTCTTTAAAATAAATAAATAAAAGCTAACAGCAAGTGCTTATGTGCCAGGCTCTGTGCTGGTTTCCTATTCATCCTCTCATTTTGTCTTCCTATCAATTCTGTGTGATAGTAACTATTATTAGTCCTATTTTACAAATAAAGAACAGAGACTTAGAGAATTTTAGCAAACTGCCCAAGGTCACAGAGCTAATTATCCAGATCTTTCTGGTTTCAAAGCCCAGGTTCTTAGCCCTACTTACAGTGCCTCCTAGTATTAATGAAACGTGATTACCAGTAGGAATGCTTGTTTGTCAGGAAAACAAAAGAAAAAAGTGAAAAGAAAATAAAGCTACTGGGGGAGGTGAGAGTTGTTTATTAACAACACAACAAAATGACAACGGAACTTTTAGAGATCTATTAAAAAGTGTAAAAGGGTGAAAAATATTGTGAAAAGCGGAAATCCTGAAATAAATTCCAAGGGAACACTATCACACCCCAGGAAAAGGGAGAGAAAACTTCTTTTCCTCTTCTCCTCTTGAAAATAAAAGTATTATTTCCTACTCTTAGAGACTCAAAACCTTGGCTCTCTTTAGTCATTCATTCATTCCACCGGCGGGTAGATATTTATCCAGAGCTATCCACGCCAGGTTTTGTCAGCAGTGAGTGAGACAGAAGCTCCCAAGCTTCCAATCCAGCCATCAAGCAGACAGTGTATTTCCAGATGGTATTACGGTCCCTTGAAAAAAATAAAGTTAAGGGGATTAAGAAGGGCAGGGAAGGGAGGAGCTGTTCTAGGTAACTGGTCTGAGAGGGGCTTTCTGAGACCCAAGTGAGAGAGCCAATCACGTAAAAATTTGGAGAATGGCATTCTGGAAAGAGTAACTACCAGTAGAAAGGCCCAATGATAAAAACAAACTTTCAACGTTTTAGAAGCCTGAGGAAAGCTGGCGCACATGGACCAGGTAAGGACCTGTAGATGAGTGGAAAGAAGCTGGGGGAAGGGGACAGGCTGTACAATGCCCACAGGGAAGGGAGTTGGATTATAGGAAGTTATTGGAAAACTTTAAACAAGGCAATAGCATAATCCGATTTTATTTTAAACCCTCCAGGGGCTATAATCCCAAATCTCAGGGAAATTTGGGTAGGTGTGGTCCTTTAAAGATGCAAGTCTCATCTTTTGTTAAGGAAATGATCATCAAAAACTATCAACTCTAACAAAATGCCTTTAGCCTGCAGGCCCTGGCTTTCCATAATTGGGAGGCATAAGTTTTAAAAGATGATTCCCTTTCCACAGCTTTAGACCCCTTCATGCTAAGGGAATGTAATGGTCAGAGCACCTAGTGGTTTATTGATGGACCCCAGGAAAATGCCAAGATAACTGACAAAGGAAACTGATACTAATCCTCCATTTGAGTCCTACCTGGACATCTCTTCCCTCTCCTTTTCTATACTAGGATACCCTATCCTTTGCCATCCATTTGTCACTTCCTTATTACAGGCTCAAAACTAGACATCCTAAATGTGAGTGGCTTGACCAAACTGAACATTATTCATTTCAACAATCCTACAGTTAGTATTCCCATATAAAGCATACCTTTGGCAGAAAGGACCACTGTTAAGTTTGAATTGGGACAGAGTTCTATTTGAAGCTAAATGCAGCTTTGATTAATTCAAGGAAATTTCTTTTACCAACATGTTTGGACTCAATAAGAGGGAAACATCTAACACGGGAATGCATCAGATGTGTGTATGTTTGTGCTTAAAGGTAGAAACAGAGGTAACAAGATTCACCTGCACCTAGGAGCCAAGATGTCATCACACAAATGAACCAAGGCTGAGGTAGGCACGGAGGTCAGGGGAACTCTTCTTATTAACAACAGTTGACAAACCCGACTCCCCTCATACTCCCAAACAAAATCACCAGCCTGCCTGCCCTTCCCCCAGGCCACAAGGCCTGGAATACCCAGCTATTAAACATCAACATTTTCTGCTGGCCAATTGTTAATACCCCAGGCATAATAACTATGTCACTGCCTCAAAACTATCTGGATTTTCACTGTTTCAAGGATTTTAATAATCTATGAATAGTACAGCATACTCATCATACTCACAACCCCAATCCCACGCACCTAGGAACATCCAGCCATACAGAACACCAAACAGCAGCCCTCAAATGGACTGGGCAGGGTGGTGTGGGAGGGATGGGTGTCCTATGGCCAAGGCTTCACAGCAGCTAAAAGCAAATAACACATACCCTAGGACTTTTCAAAGCCTAGGCTAATGTGACTAGCAGATGAGTGATCTTGAGTTTGCATAGAGTAGGTCACATACATGACTAAGGCTTTGCATGCTTCACATCCAGTTAATAATGCCTTTCATTGTTCATTGCCCCCATTAGACCTGGGTTTCTTATTGACCACCTGCATCACAATCTCATGGTCCACTTAATAAAAATGCACCCCACTAAGAATAAACATCTCTAGAGTGGACCGACAGACTGCATTTTTTAACACTATTCAGGTCATCTTTGTGCACATTCTAGTTTGAGGACCTCTGTCCTAGGGCAATGTTTCTTGAACTGTGGGTCATCACTCATTCACCCATTTGGTCAAGAAATCAAATTAACAGGCCATGACCAGCAGTTGCATTTTTTGTTTGTTTTTTAATTGAGAAGAAAAATCTATATAGAGAGCACACTGCAGGTAGCGAGAGCAATTGTTTCCTGGAACTGCACAGTTGTGGACCTCAGTGCAGTGATGTAAAAGGTATTCCTTACTTTGCATCCCACTAAAAGTTTGAAACCACTCTCCTAGAGGGAAGAAGGAAAACAGTACCCTTGTACATGATGTTTATTTCCCATTTTCCACCCATAACTTCAAGTTCTTTATTTTAAAATAGTTCAAGCACAAGATACCAAGACAGATCCCAGAAATTCCATTATCAAATCCTAAACCAATAAGGTAAATAAGTTAAGGAGAGGTATGAGCCCAAGGCCCCCACTCTTGCCTGAGACCCTTACCATGGAGCTGGGGATAGGGATAGTGCCAAAGGGAAGTTGGCACAACTCTCCTCAGGCTGGACCTGGACCTGTTCCTTGGTAAAGAACTTATAGCCACTCATATCACAGTTCAGAGGAATTAAAATGTTCCTCATCAGGGGCAAGACTCAGCCTCAGTATAAGTGCTAAGGAAATGAGGAGAGGAATAGACAGAACTCAGATTTGGCCCACCTCTGCATCCTGTGGCAATGATGAAGTCAAAGGAAAGCTAGGGAGTGGTCATCCAACCCACTGATTACAAGGCCTGGAGTTCTCACAACCAGGAGAGTACTGAAGAGCATCAGGCATGTGAGGTCAAGTCCCTCCCCAGAGCCAGTGACAGGGGTTACCTCCGGCAAGTCACTTAACTTCTAACCCCAAGTTCCTTGCTCTGCCCACGTTCAGTCACCAAATGGGATACAGGGAAGCAGACAACTTCCCTGCTTGCCCAACGCTCTAGGACAGGGAACCCCATCTTGCTGGACCAGAAGAGAAGAACAAGAGAGGAAGGGCAAAGAAAAGATAAATAACTAGATGTCTTGCTAGGGTTTAGATTCACCAGAAGCAAGGACTCACTTAAAAGAGCCTCAAAGACAGCAAATTGCTAAGAAGGCCAAAAAGCAAAAACCCCAGCAAACCCAGGTGCAGTTTCGTGTGCCGTTCATGGCGGTGGGACTATGGGAGGGTCTGCTACTTGCAACTAACGGAGGACACTCACTCACTTGGCTTTTTAAGTGCTTGTAAGCTGAGAGTGAAGTCAGAGGTGGCAGTCTCCTGGGCTTCGTCCAAAATAACAGGTGGCTACCCCAACCCCCAACGGAGAAAAGCCACCACTTGAGTCAAGACAGCCAGAGGAGGTCAGCGGCCAAGAAGGGTGAACTTGAAGCAGTGAGAGGTCGGGGCTGCCCCTCCGCGCCAGTTCCCGGGAGGTACTCGCTGGAGAGGCCCCTACATTCCATCGGGCAGGAGAGAACTCGGCGCCCACCCCCTTGGCAAGGACAGTGGGGAGGCTCCGGGAAGCGGCCAGGCAGGAACTCGGCTGCGGTTACCTCGGCCCAGGGCCGGCCAAGCGCTCCCGGGAGTTTCGAGGGCTGCCAGTCCCCCCACAGGCTGGGGGCCCTGAGGGCGGCGCCCCCGAACCCAGTGTCTCCAACGGAGGCCCAGCGTCACCGGGGACAGAAAGCGTCCGAAGCACCCCCCCCGACCCCCACGGAGCCCGAAGCTGCAGAAACTATGCTGAGAAGCAGCAGCGACCCGGTGTCCAAGTCCCATCCGCCAAACCACGCACCCTAGACTTGCCCGGCTCCTCGCACAACTCCCCGACCCCGAGCCGGGAACCCGCGCCACCCCGGGTCTCTCCGCAGGCAGCCGCCGGGCCGGGCAGTGTTTGTAAACAAACCGGTCACGTGGCCCCGGCGGCCCGCTTCCCGCCCCCTGCACCCGCGGCCCCCACGGGGACCCCACGCCGGACCCCGCCTCGGCGGCGCAGCGCAGAGGGCGCCGCGCGCTCTGCCGGGGCCGGGCCGGAGGGGCTACGGGACCGGCGCCGGGTGCCAGGCGTCCGCGCTGACAGCGCGCCCCACGCCCACGCGCGCCCGGCCCGCGCCGCGCGCCTGGTTTGCTTACCCAGCAGCAGGCTGCCGCGTCCGGCCAGCGCTGAGCTCGGCTCCGCCGGGGTGCGCAACAGCGAAGGACCGCCCGGCTGGCTCCCGAGCTCCGGGCGCGCTCTTAAAGCCACAGTCTCCGCCACTGCCGCCGCCGCCACTCCGCATCCCTCCGGGTCGGGGCCGGGGGCTGCCCTGTGACGGACGCGCCCCCGCGCCTATCCCCTCGCCTCAGCACATAGCAACACGCCGCGGGTTGGCTCGGCACGGCCGCAGCCCATCCGCCCCAAGCCAATCAGCGAAGGACGGAACTCCGCCCCCCGCTTCCCCAACCTCCCACCCCCCACTCCTCTGCCCTGGCCGGGCTGGGGTGCGGGGAGTGCTTCGAGAGCCGGGTCTGGCCCGCCGCGGCTCAGCCGGCGAAGCTTGGCTAAGCAGGCCAACTGGCTGAAGGAACAGAGAGGAAGAGTGATGAGGATGGTTGGCTTTCAGTGCCTGGGAGGAGACCGTTTATTTGCGTTTGGGGTTTGTCCCCAGGTCAAGGCTGGGATTCCTAGAAGCTAAGGTTAGGAGTGGAGAGGCTGTATAGTACTTCAGACTTGTAGGGCTAAGACAGTAACTCCCTCCTTAACACCTTAGCCATTTCTAACTCAGCCTAAGTTACCTGAAGAGGGCCTCAGGACCCGGGCCAGCTGAATTTAATAAGATAATGCCAAACCAGCCCAGGCCCTAGTCCGAAGCAAGTCATTTTTCTCCACTTCTCTCTGTTCTGCCAGTAATTTCAGCAGGTTAAAAGTAAGAAAGATGTGGTAGGGGAATTGGAGGGCGCCCAGCCTCCTATTGCTGCTGATTTTCCAAAGCTTTTGAAGGGAAATGCGGATGGTTAGCCTAGAAAAGTAAGATGGTCAGTGACCAGAGGGGAGGAGCCCACGTTCTGGATCAGTGCTTTTCAAGGAAGAGAAGGTTAAAAAATAAGCCCAGGCAGTCAGGAAATCCAGGAAGGCACCAGGTGGGTGGAGTGGGGCAGTCTGCCTGCAGGAAAACAGGTCAATTGAGAAAGAATGCTGGCAGGGGTGAAGGGAAGAGAAGAGCCCAGCCTTTTCACTTCACCACCAAGGTTCTGCAGTTCCTCAGAGAGCGGTAAGAAACCCCATGTTTTATTGAGCAGTTCTCAGGATGTGAGATGCCCCTGGAGGTGCAGGGTAGAGGTACCTCCTTCATATACTGGTTTGCACATACACTGAGAATGTTACTGGAGTAGTCCCCAGGTGGCTCTAACTTCACCTGCAACTCTATCCGGCTGTCTTTAAACTATATCTGATTCAGTTACTATACATTGCATTCATATCGGGTTCGGCTAATATACCTTGTGTGGATGTGAATCCAGTCCTAATGTCAGTAAAATGTTTGTAAAAACAACCAAAGTACCTCAAATTCATTCATTCCATATGTATCAGCCTCAAATTTGCAGTCCAGATGTAAGCAGGAGTACCATGTCACTGTCACTGTTCACATTTGACCAACTTGGAAAGAAAAGTTTAACATTCCTATAACTAAAATGTGATGGACTCTTTAGATTATCAAGAGGTTGATTTCTAGCCCTGATGTGCCTCCTAGGCAAATTTCTTTGTCTCTCTAGGCCTTCGTTTTTACAGTTGAAAACAAAGAAGATTAAGATAGCATGATCTCTAAAATCCCTTCCCCTCCAAAATTCTAAGGAAGGCCAGGAAGTCAAACTTGTTACAACATTTCAGCAATATTCTCCTAGTGAATATTTGTGTTGCCAGATCAACACTCCCCAACAGTAGATGCTGCATTAGTTTAACACCCTAGGATACCAGGATGTTATGTAACAAGATTGGTGGCTACTGTTTCTGTTTAAATAAAAGATAATGTTAGCTAAGGAGGACAAGCCTGGTGCAGTGGTTCAGAGGGAGATCTGAGGACCCCTGCAGGCCTGCGGTGTGTATGCGGGGGACAGGAGAACGGAACAGGACCCTAGGACCAGGAGACAATAGAACCAGCCAGCCAAGGACAACAAAAAAAATATTTAATAAGCCTGATCATGCCTCCTCCCAGTCAAAAGGGCCAAGTATGGTGAGTTGCTAAGCATGAAAGTAGAAGTGGAACAAAGTAGTAGAAGCAACTTCTGTCTGAAAGCAAGCACCTCTAATTGCTCCTGAGTATATACATTGTCAGTGCCTATTATGTGCAGAATTTCCTACTTGACGTGGATGATAGTATTCTGAAAAATCTGCCGAGGAGAGAAGGTGGGGCCAAAGAAGAGTGTGTGAGAATAGATGGATATTGATCCTGTAGGGCAAAAAACAAGATGGAGAGAATGTAGGGAAAGGCATAAATTTGTTCAAATTTAGCCAGAGAGTTAGTCATTCATTCATTCATTCATTCATTCATTTAAAAACACTTGGCAGTAAAAGTTTGAGAGGTTCCTGGCCTCACAGACCGGTTATCAGCCTGGCTTTGTTAGTGGCCCAGTACGCCTGTCTCCTCTGTGTGAGGCCAAAATCATTCATTCCCAAAGCCTTAACAGTCATTCTTTGCCAGCATCTTCTCTCCAATCCCCTGTTCCCACCGTTGCCACATCCTCAGCATTCCTTCTCTCTTCAAATCGGTAGCATTTGATATGTTTACATCTTCCTTTCCCTCACCCCCACACCAATCCATCAGCAAGTCTTGTCAGCTCTACTTCAAAAATGTATATTTGCTCTGAACACATCTGTCTCTGCTGCTCTCACCTGCTTGGAGCCACCAACATCTCTTGCATAGAGTAAGCAACGGCCTCCCAACTAATCTCCCTGCTTCCAATCCATTCTCTACACAACGCCAAACGGTACTTTTTCAAAACAAACTCCTTATGATGACCCATAAGGCCCTACTAACCAGGTCTGCCAACCTCCCTGGTCTTCCCCTATCACTCCTTTGCTCATGCTGTTCCAGTCAAGGGGGCTGCCTTTCTCTTCCTCAAATACAACAGGCCTAGGCCTGTTATGGTATTTTTATTTGCTGTTCCCTCCACCTGAAACACTTTGCCCCAGACGGCTGCCTCCTTGCCAGTTGGTTCCCAGGTCAAATGCCTTGTCCAGAGAGACCCATCCTGCCTACCCAATCTTCATGCCTCCCCGCCCCCCCGCAGGGTACTCTCTATCACATCTTCTCCCACCTTATTTTCATCATAACACATATCACTCTCTGAAATTACCTTGTTCACTTATTTATTTGTTTTCTGTTTCTGTCCCATCCAGCTCTAAAATGTCAACTACATGAGAGCATCAGGGACCTTGTCTATCTTGCTTCCTGTTGTTTTCCCCGTGCCAAGAGGAGTATCTGACATTCGACCAATATTTTTTTCTTCAATAAATAACTGAACAAATAAATGAATATGCCTACAGTTTCCTTCACAATGTTATTCTCTCCTTAACCCCCCACCTTCCCCCTCTGCTTCTTCCTCTCATCATTCCATCTCAAAGCCTTTTGCTGAATGACTCAGGCCAAAAATCAGATCAAATATCACTTCTTTGGAGGAGTTTCCCTTAACCTCCCTAGAAAAATTAATTTTTTCTCCTCAGTACCCTCATAGCACTTTATTCATAGCGCTATTACATCACTCAGTTATCAGTTATCCATCCTTCTGCCAGTCCCTCCTGGGCTGGAACTTTATCAGATATCTTTGTGTTTTCAGCAGCTGACACATGGCAGGCCCTCTCTCAAAGTCTGTATCTGAATTGAATCCAGTAGGGATCTAAGCAGAAGCAGATAGGGTCTGTCCTCAGAGTATACTGATCAACAGATAACATTCTTACTTTGTAGTATGACAACATTAAACCTGAAACTTCAAGGATATTCTATAATAAAAGGGGCAGCCTGCATTTTAAAATCACAGTACAACAGAAAGTTCCTGGAGGCTAAAGGCTACAAGCTCTCACACTACCATATCACCTGGAAACATTCCCTTCTGCCTGTGTGCGGTGGGGAAGTTGCTCCTCCCCGGCTTCATTGTACCCCCTCCTCCCCCAACAAGTAAAATCCCATGACATTACATCACAGATGAGGGCCTGGTGCCATCTTCCTGCGGACAGATCATGGTAACAGTGCTTTGTTTCTTTATGTACAATAAATGCTTTCTCTGATCCTTGTCCAAGTCCCTCATTTTCAGTCATGAAAGTGGCTGATTAAATACTTTTCAGACTGTAAATGGGTTAAGTGTTGTACCTAAGTCCTCCTGAACGTACTCTAACAAAACAGCTGCCATCATCTAGAGAATACATATTGTGCACTGAGCAGTTTCTAGTCTATCTAGTTGTGTTTAATCCTCAAAGCAACCTGGAAGATAGGCAATTCTCTCTCTCTCTCTTTCTCTCTCCCTTTTTAAAGCTAATCTTATGGAATTTGAACTCTGATCTATCTGGCTTCAAAGTCCATTCACTTTCTTTCTCCTACACCACCAAAAAATAAAAATGCTTCTCTCCTCTTCAAATATCTTAGTCACCTTTACAAGGAAACTCATCCCAACATCAAACTACCAACAAAGCAAAACCCTATGCCAAGCAAAGGGCCTGGAAACGAGAGTTGTAAGGGCTTAACACTTTCATCTTAAAAACAACAGGAACAATAATATTTATCTTATTCTTCCTATGTTCTAAGAGCTGGTATAGACACTTTACATGCCTTGTTTCATTTAATCCAGTCTTCACAACAAGGTACCACAGTTCTCTATACCTTAAGCACAGTTCAAAATCCAAAAAGCTCTGAAAATCAAAAGTGAGTTTGGCAGAGCTCATATGGAACAATAACAGAACACTAGTATTCAATAAGTAAAATCTGTAGGGTGAAAAAACACTTGACAGGATACAAGCAATTATATTTTTCTTCCTTTATTTTCACAAGCTACTAATAGCACTCTCGTGGAGCTTCTTGTCATTCCCAGTCCTTCCCATGTGGGCTAGTCTCAATATTTATCTAATCAATAGGTTGTATCTCCCAACCGGTTACATTACCGTTGAGGATGTTTCTCTTCTGCATGATTTTTAACTTTTAACAAACTAATATAATAAACCATGGAAGATTTTTTCATGCTCCACTTTTCAAAAAAAAAAAAAAATTGATGCAGCTCATTTGATGGCAAACTTCAACTGACACGAGGTCATTCGTAGGCTTTATTAATCCCATCTAGTGTATTCATATGTTTCTCGTGGGAATATTAATGCTTGAAGAGCTCACATTCCCTAGGGTTTTATGTGATATATAGTGTATGCACTGAAAGCTCCTAGAATTTAAAACCTCTCTCTCAGGGTTCCAAATATGGGATCGAGGACCATGTTATTATCCCTATTTAACAGATGAATAAACTTAAGCTCAGAGATGTTAATTAATTAGCAAAGTCTGGGGCGCCTGGGTGGCTCAGTGGGTTAAAGCCTCTGCCTTCGGCTCAGGTCATGATCTCAGGGTCCTGGGATCGAGCCCCACATCGGGCTCTCTGCTCAGCAGGGAGCCTGCTTCCCCCTCTCTCTGCCTGCCTCTCTGCCTGCTTGTGATCTCTCTCTTTCTGTCAAATAAATAAATAAAATCTTTAAAAAAAAAATTAGCAAGGTCACACAGCTAGTAAACAGTAGAGCTAGGATTAAAAATCTGTCTAAAACTGTGAAAACAAAATCTGGAACACCTATTATGGATAAGGGCTCATTTTTCAGAAGGCAAAGATTGAAGTGACAATCCATGGTGGAGGAAAAAGAAATAACTTGTAAAGATATGACTAAAGGGGCGCCTGGGTGGCTTAGTGGGTTAAAGCCTCTGCCTTTGGCTCAGGTCATGATCTCAGGGTCCTGGGATCGAGCCACGCATTGGGCTCTCTGCTCAGCAGGGAGACTGCCTCCCCCTCTCTCTCTGCCTGCCTCTCTGCCTACTTGTTATCTCTCTCTCTGTCAAATAAATAAGTAAAATCTTAAAAAAAAATATCAAGAGGGGTGCCTGGGTGGCTCAGTGGGTTAAAGCCTCTGCCTTCGGCCGAGGTCATGATCTCGGGGTCCTGGGATCGAGCCCCGCATCGGGCTCTCTGCTCAGCAGGAAGCCTGCTTCCCCCTCTGTCTCTGCCTGCCTCTCTGCCTACTTGTGATCTCTCTCTATCAAATAAATAAGTAAAATCTTAAAAAAAAAAGATGTGAAGAAAATATTCAATCATAGTAATAAGAAAAAATTTAAATTGAAATTATAATGAGGTGCTATTTTTATCCTATCAGATTAGCAGGTAGTAAAATGTTCAATAACATTTTGTTGGAGAAGATATGAAGAAACAGCCATTAAAATGTTGTTCACAGTGAGGTAAATTGGTATGATTTCTATGAAGGATAATTTGGTAACCTCTCTCAAAAGTAGAAATTAATGTACTCAGAAATTTTGCTTCGAGGGACTTATCCTTAAGATACACTCACACATGTGCACAAAAATGAATATAAAAGTATATTATAGCATGGTTAGTATTAGCAAAAACTTTCTCTGGGGAATGCAACTTTGCAGTTGATGAAAGCCCAGACATTTTACAACTCTCTAAAACTGACAATGGGGGATGATTATTTCTTCTGTCCTGTAGAAGAAAACCTCAGAAATTATTTTTATAGGCCATTAGACAGTTTTGTATGAAAATTAACAATTTCAGGGGCACCTGAGTGGCTCAGTCAGTTAAGCACCTGACTCTTGATTTCAGCTCAGGTCATGATCTCAGGGTCCTGGAATCAAGCCCCACTTTGGGCTCCCTGCTCATCAGGGAGTCTATTTGAGGATTCTTTCCCTCTGCCCCTCCCCCTGCTTACTTGCTCTTTCTCAAATAAAATAAATAATTTTTTAATTTTTTTTTTAATTTTATTTATTTGTCAGAGAGAGAAGGAGAGCACAAGCAGGAGGAGCGACAGGCAGAGGGAGAAGCAGACTCCCCGCTGAGCAAGGAGCCCCATGTGGGACTCGATCCCAGGACCCCGGATCATGACCTGAGCCGAAGGTAGACGCTTAACCGCTGAGCTATCCAGGCGTCCCAAATAATTTTTTTAAAAAATTAATTTTATTTCAGAATTTACTTTTATCCACCGACTACAATTGTCAACTTTCAGCATCTCTTTTCCTTCCTTCCTTCCTTCCTTCCTTCCTTCCTTTCTTTCTTTCTTTCTTTCTTTCTTTCTTTCTTTCTTTCTTTCTGTTTTTTGAGAGAGAGAGAGAGAGTGCATGTGGTGGGGGCAGGGGCAGTGGGAAAGAATCTTAGGCAGGTTCCATGCTCAGCACAGAGCCCAACTCAGGGCTCGATCTCATGACCCGAGATCATGACGAGGTGAAATCGAGCGTAAGATGCTCAACTAACTGAGCCTCCCAGGCATCCCTCATATTCTCCTTCAAACCAACTTTGTCATCCTCATGGGTTCTTCATTATAAATTAAATAAGACTTGAATATATGCTTCCTATGCATTTGTATTAGAAATATGCTTTTTACCTTTTGAGACTGATGCTTTGAGATAGCCTAAATCCATCAATAAAGGACTGATTAAATAAGTCACGATGCCTTTATACAAAGGAATACTATGCAGCCATTAAAAAGAGGGAGGTCTAGGGGAACCTGGGTGGCTCAGTGAGTTAAACATCTGCCTTTGGCTCAGGTCATGATCTCGGGGTCCTGGGATCAAGCCCAATGCCAGGCTCCCTGCTCAGTGTGGAGTCTGCTTCTCTCTCTCTCCCTCTGTTCTTCCCACCGAGTTGTGCTCTCTCTCTCTCAAATAAATAAACAAAATATTAAAATAAAAAGGCAGGTCTATATGTAGGTCTATATGTTCCATGAGGGTGAGGATCTTTGGTTCCCTAATGAACTTAAATACCTAGAAAAGTGTCTGAGCACATAGCAGCATTAATTTGCTTCTGGCTGTGGTAACAAGTGACCCCAAAACATTTCTTTTTCCATCATTAATATGTAGGGCGCTGGTCTAGGCTAAGGGTCACACGTTAGGTTTAGACTGGCTTCTAGTATCTTCTCATTTAGCGACCACTGCTGTACAAGAAGTACATGAAAACATATGATGCCCCTTAAAACCTCTACTTTGAATGACACACTGTCACTTCTACCCATAATCCATTGGCCAAAGAAAACATGGCCAAACCCAAAGTCAAGAGAGAAGTATATTATACCTTTCTTAACTAGAAGAGACTCCAAAGTCAGAGAATAGGATGTATAACCCTGTCATGAGGAGTATAGAACAACATTGCAATCTATCATAGTGCTCAATAAATATATATTGAATAAAGAGTGAACAAATTCCAAGAATTAAGTTTAAAAAAAAAGCATGGTGTGGAACAATTGTACAAAGCATGCCACCATTTGTTTTACATGTAATATATATACAGCTATGGTTTTTTTTAAAGATTTTATTTATTTATTTATTTGACAGAGAGAGAGAGAGAGAGAGAGAGAGAGATCACAAGTAGGCAGAGAGGCAGGCAGAGAGAGAGGGGGAAGCAGGCTCCCTGCTGAGCAGAGAGCCCGATGTGGGGCTCGATCCCAGGACCCTGAGATCATGACCTGAGCTGAAGGCAGAGGCTTTAACCCACTGAGCCACTCAGGTGCCCCTACAACTATGTTTTGATATGCCTTTACTACCTCTAGGAAAATACACAAGAAGTTTGTAACTGTGGTTGCCACCGTGGAGAAGAACTAGAGGAGGGGAGCTTAGGAATGAGAGGGAGAGCCTTACCATTTAGTATCATGTGTGTGCATTACCTATTAAAAAATAAAATTAGGGGTTGCCTGGGTGGCTCAGTTGGTTAAGTGACTGCCTTCAGCTCAGGTCATGATCCCGGAATCCCAGGATCGAGTCCCACGTAGGGCTCCCAGCTCCATGGGGAGTCTGCTTCTCCCTCTGACCTTCCCTCTCATGCTCTCTCTCACTCTCTCTCTCTCTCTCAAATAAATAAAAATAAAATCTTTAAAAAATCTTTAAAAAAAAAATAAATAAATAAAATAATAAAATAAAATTAAATTAAATTCTCTGTGGAGGAAATAAAAATAACAGCCCAGTGCTGTCCAACTATAGAGTTCAAATTCTAAAACTCCATGCTATAATATCTTTAGGATAAAACATGGATCAGAATTTTGTTGTTGTTCTTAATTCATTGCAAACAAACTGTACATGGGATCTCCTTTGTCTCTAGTTCCTGCAGACTTACTTATAACACAGCACTAATTATAGCAAAATTCCATCTCAACCAATTTTTTAATGTTCTAGAGCTGCAATTTTCAAACTCTGTGGAAGGCTTCCCATTCCTGGAAAGCCTTGTAGATGAAGTCTCTGAAGACAGAGATATGAAACTAGTTCATCCTGATCCTTTCAACCAAATTAACTCTCTGTTCAGCCGTTTTGCTTCTGAGTTTGAACAAAACCATTCTCCTAGTAGTAAAATGTGATAACGATGGCTCCCTCGTACTCATTTTGTGGTTCTTATAGAGCAATAGAGTACTTAGGCACCGCCGAAACTTCACATAAAGTTTCCCTCAGGACATAACAATAAGCAGAATCAAAATAAGATGAAAGATGTCGAACATCTACACAAAAGACTCACCTAGTCAGCAAATAGGTAGAGAATTTTTTTTTAAGATTTTATTTATTTGACAGAGAGAAAGAAAGAGGGAGAGCTGCAGAGGGAGAGGGAGAAGCAAGCTTCTCCACTGAGCAGGGAGCCCGATGTGGGGCTCAATCCCAGGACCCTGGGATCATGACCTGAGCCAAAGGCAGCTGCTTAACTGACTGAGCCACCCAGGCGCCCCTAGAGAGAGATTTAAGAGTGCCCCTATCCAATTAAGGATTAGGGCGTAATTTCTAGAACTATTGTTCTAGAATTTAAAACTATTGTTCTAAGTACTACTGTATATAGCTATTGTATCTAAAGCTGAAAATATTCTAGGCTCTGAGTGAATGCACTGTATTATACATTGTCTGAAGAATAGCCTCATTCTTACTGAGGTATCCCAGCGAAGAATGGGAATTCCACAGTGGGAGGGTTGACAGTGGCACCTCACTTGCTGCTTGCCTCTCAGCAGAGTGTATGGCACCTTGCGGTTTACTAAGCCCTGTTCAACAGATTTTCAGATTATATTCTGTCAAGAGTATTCGGTTTTCCCTTAGTTGACTCTCACGAAGTGGATAAGGGCTTAACAAAATTCCTGCAAAGAAGTCACAAATTAAAGAGAATACTAATAATTAAAGCACAAGCAAACAATAAAATGGTAGGGCTGACATTTCTCTTACCTTTAATATAAGCTGTCAGCCACATTCTTCAGTAAAAGCAATAACCTTCTTGTCAGGTCTGACAAGAAGATGATACCAAAAAAAAAAAAAAATCAAAATTATCTGCAGATCATATGAAAAATGGATTATAATTTTTTTCTTTTCCTGTTAGGAACACACAACCAGAAAAGAAGTTTGGAGATCTCTGGTTTGAAAAAGTGACTCCTGAAGAGCAAGAATTTGTCAGTGACTCTCCAGAGTGGTCCAGGCAGAGGATGCCCAGCCAGAGTCTGAGGTATTTCTTTCTTTCTTTCTTTTTTTTTTTTTTTTTAAGATTTTGTTTATTTATTTGACAGAGAGAAAGAGTTCACAAGTAGGCAGAGAGGCAGGCAGAGAGAGGGGGGGAAGCAGGCTCCCCGCTGAACAGAGAGCCTGATGCAGGGCTTGATCCCAGGACCCTGAGATCATGACCTGAGCTGAAGGCAGAGGCTTTAACCCACTGAGCCACCAGGCGCCCCGGGGTATTTCTTTCTACTTAACTGGTCACACTTACACAGAGACAGGGTGAATCCAGCTACTACAGCTTCATGGTACCATCTTTTACGATCACCCAACTAATTTCTTAATTATATCCTTGACTTTCAAGTATAATTTATGGTTCAAATGTGGCTCCCAATGTTGTCTTTCTTTCTTTCTTTCTTTTTTTTAAAGATTTTTATTTATTTATTTGACAGAGAGAGATAGTGAGAGAGGGAACACAAGCAGGAGGAGGAGTGGGAGAGGGAGAAGCAGGCCTCTCACTGAGCAGGGAGCCCAATGCGGGGCTCGATCCCAGGACCCCGGGATCACGACCCAAGCCGAAGTCAGACACCCAACGACTGAGCCACCCAGGGGCCCCGAATGTTGTCTTTCTTACACATAGAGAATGTGCCATCTGGTGTTAATGTTGGGTCATTGTATAATTCAGTATTGGACTTCTTGTGAGCTTGGTTAATGTGGGTTTATTCCCAAGAGACTACTCACTTCCGAGAGTTATGACATAATAAATTCCCAGATTTGTTAAGGTGATGCCCGGACCCTACGCAACGGGGACCCTCAGTATCCCCAGATGACTTCTTCTCGGTACTCTCTCTTGGCAGTGGTTGGCAGTAACCTAAATTCTTCCACCGAAGACCCTGAAAAGCAGTACATTTAGGAAACTGGATGGGCCTATTTCTAAAAGAAGGGATATTCTAGCTCTGAATTACATTAATCTGTAACATACCTAATGTTATTCTTGCTCAACAGCTTTTTCATCTATGGGCCTCAGGTTTTGAACACTGTTATTTTGCTAATTTGTAAGCTGATTGTTGCTTTGGTCTCCCAGGCACCAACGCCTAGGATCCCAACAAAGGTTCTCAGACTGCACGGTAGCCAAGATAAACTAACCTGCAGGGCCAAATTTGCAAAGGCTTTGGAGCAGCCTCTCTGGTAGCCTGGCTTGGTGATTGTGGCGGAGTGCTAAATACTTGCATAGCCGGCCTCTGTAGCATTCTCTCTCCCAGGACTGGACTCTTCCTTCTTTGAATAAAACTGAAATAGATCCATTTCCTTTAGTCAAATGACAAGATCATCAGCCGTCCTAGCCACTTGGCTGATCAGACTTTTATTTTAGCCTCCCTGCCTGATGGTAATATTCCAACTCCGGCGATTTCCAAGGGTGAGGAGCAACCTATGCGGGAAGGGTATGGTGGGCCCCATGGAACTGGGCTGACTTTAGATCAATTAGGATGGCAGTTCTCGGCTTTCGTTGCATATTAGAATCACGGGGAGAGCCTTTTAAACACAGCACTGACCGTGCCTACTCCTAGCAATTGTAATTTAATTGGTCTAGGGCTGAACAACCTAGGCATGGATGCCTTTGAAAGCTACCCAGGAGCTAAGTGCAGTCAGTGATGAAGACCACAGACTTGAGATCTTACATTCAAAGGGAGGACTTGAAGCTGACACAATTCTCTTGTTAGCCTTCTGCTCTGAAGCTGCCTTCAATCATCTGCTCACATTCCATTTTGCAATTAGCTCACAGACATGTTTGCAAAAAGCTGCGAAAGTAAAAACGTGTTAATGATACAATGCCACACTTCACCGGCTGCAAGACATTTTCTCATATATTCTTTCACTTGACTCTTAAAATAAACCAGTGAGGTAAGCAGGACAGGTGTTATTATCCACAATTTTCTGGTAAGGAAATTGATATCCTGAGCTGACTGAGGCCCCAGACTTCTGTTTTTTGCTCAGCACCCTTTTAATTATGCAATACTTACTCTACAGTGAAGGTTAATAACCTCGGCTGCCAAATATAGGCGGAAAATAATGCACAGGAGTCAAAAGTGAAGACTTTACAGTCTGATGTAAAAATCTGAATTTGCTACTTACTAGCTCCATGATCTTGAGCAACTATATAATCTCCTTGAGACTCAATCTTCCTCACCTGAATATAGTACTGGAATATAGTACCAACTTCAAAGGGGGTATCAGTGAGATTTAATAGTTGATATTCTTGTTATACGATTGTGCCATGTTTACCTACTTGTTAGTATAGAAATAATCTCCAAAAAAATTTTTTTAAGTATTTGGGCTCCTTTATTCTATTAAGTTGTCTTCAGTATCAATCATTGCTTTTCTTGCCTGATACTGTTGCATAAAGTGAGGGGCTTGATTGGTTCATGATGGTGGCATTTCTAATTATAGTCACCAAGTGATTCTTTTTAATTTTTTAAAGATTGTGTTTATTTATTTGAGAGAGAGAGAGAGCACAAGAGCAGAGTGAGGGGCAATGGCAGAAGCAGACTCCCCGCTGAGCAGGGAGCCTCACGGGGGGCAGACTTTCCTTGTTTTTAATGACCTCGACCATTTTGAAGAGTTCTGGTCAGGTATTTGTAGGATGCCCCTCAACTGGAATTTGTCTGATATTTTTCTCATGGTCAGACTGAGATATGGGGTTTGGGGAGGAAGATCGCGGGACCATTTTTATCACATCATTTCAAGGGGACATACTATCAATGTGATTTATCAGTGCTGATGTTGACCTCCAACACCTGGCTGAGGTCCTGTTTGTCAGCTTTCTCCGCTGTTGTTACTCCCCACTCCCCTCTCAATACTGTATTCTTTGGCAGGAAGTCACTGCGTACAGCACACTTTTGGGATTTATACTCCTGTCTTTAGTATAGAATATCTACATAATTTGTTTGGAATTTTTCCTGCACTGGAGATTGATCTAATGCTTCTCTTTGTAAACCTTTTGCTGTCACCTCCCACCCAGTCATGACAATTAACCTGTTGGGTGGTGGCCATAGCCCCATAAACTCCAGATTAGAACCATAATGAGGTCTAGGGAGACCTCTTGTGGTTAAATGGGGGCATAACTGGCCAGCTACAGGTTCTCCCCCTTCGGCCACTGACAATCCCTTCGGTCCGGTGTTTCTCCCCAAAGATTTTGCCCCCCAGCCCTTGAGACCATTTGGCAATATATGGAGACGTCTTTAGTAGTCACACTTTTAGGAGAACATGCTACCGATGTCTAGTAATAAGAGGCCAAGGACACTGACGTTGTGGTCAACGGCAGTGTATAGGTATATAAAGCAACAGCTATGCTCAAAGGAATACTGTTATAATGGGGTGAGGGGGAGACCCTGTTTTGTGGGAAAAGAGGACAAATTCTTCAATAAAATGTGCAGCTCAGCACTGTCACAGCACAAAAGAAATGGTCAAGTGACTTCGGGAATGTGCAATTTCTATTTGGGTCAACCTTGTTCACATGAATACGAGTGACAAGAGCTCACACTGTGGAGCTGAACAGAAGAAGCAAAGGATAAGTAGAAAGCTGTTCTGAGCAGAAGAGGTGCAGGTAGAGAAAGAAACTGGACTGGGGCCAGTATTTTGAGAAGGTGATTATGTGATAAAACTCTTCATTTCAGATAATTTTTAAAAAACTAAATTTGGAGTGGCACAGTCAGTTAAGTGTCCTACTCTTGGTTTTGGCTCACGTCTTGATCTCAGGATTGCGTCGGGCTCTGCGCTCAGTGTGGAGTCTGCTAAAGTTTCTCTGTCCCTCTCCCTCAGCCCTTCCCCTCTGCCTACACACACATGCTCTTTCTCTCTCTCTCTGAAATAAATAAATAATAAAATAAATTTTGAGGGAAAAAATTGTACCCAGTCTATTACAACTGCAATCTAAAACTTTCAATTGCACTCCTATCCATATATATTTTTATGTTTGTGCGATGAATATAATATTGTATTCCACTTTTTTTTTTACTGAATATTGTATCTGGAATATTTTTTCATATCCTTAGAGTTCCCATTATCTTTTCTAAAGTCTATGATAGTCCGTTATGAAGGTAAACCATACTATAGCTGTTCTTCTGTTGTTAGACAATTACACTGTTTCAAATTGTTCTCTTTTCTAATGTTGCGATATAGTATTTTTCTTTAAAGTATTTCTTAAGGGTACCTTTCTAGGAGTCCAATTCTTAGAGTCAGAAATGTAAACAATATATGGCAACACAGAATGGATAAGAACATAGAATTTGGAATTAGTCAACCTGGGTCCAAAACTCAGTTCTGTCCATTACCACCTATTTGACTTGAATGACTTGCTTAAGCTCCCTGATCCTCTGGGGATTGTGGTAATGATTAAACGAAATTATGTATGCCAAGTACGTTGTATAGATGATGGCAAATAGACAAATTACTGTTGTTATTATTTTTCTTTTCTTTTTTTTCCCCTTAGGGCTCTTGATACTTATGTCATGTTTCTAAAAGACTGTACCAGTTTCCAGTGCCAGAGGCAATGCAAAATAGGACCATTAAAAAAAAAAAAAGTGACCATTTTTACTACAATCTCATGAGTCATTTTTTTAAAGATTTTATTTATTTATTTGACAGATAGAGAGACAGTGAGAGAGGGAACACAAGCAAGGGGGAGTTTGAGAGGGAGAAGCAGGCTTCCCGCTGAGCAGGGAGCCTGCTGTGGGGCTCAAATCCAGGACCCTGGGATCATGCCCTGAGCTGAAAGCAGATGCTTAACCAACTGAGCTACCCAGGTGTCCCTGAGTACTGTATTACATGCAACTGATGAATCACTGAACTCTACCTCTGAAACTAAGAATACACTATTTGTTAATTGAATTTAAATAAAATAAAATAAATAAATAATTCAACGAATATCCTTAAACATATATTCTTATTCCTTTTAATTATTCCCGAAGAATAGTGTATTACTTTCCTAGGGCTGCCATAACAAACTATCACAAAGTGTGTTACTTAAAATGTAAGAAATGTACTGCCTCACAGTCTGGAGACAAGGAGTTCGAAATCTAAGTATTAGCAGGGCCCCGATTCCTCTGAAAACCATAGGGGAAAATTCTTCCTTGTCTTTTTTATTCTATCTTGTGTGGTTTGCTGGCAATCCTTGGCATTCCTTGGCTTATACAGTAGTATGAGCCCCCTTATCCATGGTTTCACTTTCTGTGGTTTCAGTTACCCCTGGTCAGCTGCCTTCGGGAAGCAGACGATCCTTCTGACGGATCCTGGGAAGGTCCATAGCCGCCCAGCACTACGTCATATGCCTGCGTCAGTCCTCTCACTGCATCTCATCACGTCAGCGTGGTGTCATCTCACATCACCATGAGAAGAAGGGTGAGTACAGCACAATGAGATATTTTGAGAGACCACATGCATGTAACTTTTATTTCAGTACATTATTATAATTGTTCTATATGATTATTAGTTTTTGTTGCTGATCTCCTACTGTGCCTAAATTAAACTTTATCATAGGTATGTATTATACAGGAAAAAACAAAGTTTTTATGGGGTTCAATACTATCCGTGGTTTCAGGTATGCAGAGGTGTGCTTGGAACATACCCCCCACAGATAAGGGGGGGGACTACTGTAGATAAGTAACTCCAATCCCTGCCACACAGCTTTCTTTTCTCTGTGCGTTTCTGTCTTCACATGGTGTACTCCTCTCTTGGGACGCCTTTTATTTATTTGTTTGTTTGTTTTATCTATTTATTTATTTGTCAGAGGGCGAGAGAGCGCAAGCGCACATGTGAGCAAGCACAAGCAGGGGAGGGGCAGAGGGAGAAGCAGGCTCCTCGCTGAGCAGGGAGCCTGATGCGGGACTCGATCCTGGGACCCTGGGATCATGACCTAAGCTGAAGGCAGAACCTTAACCGACTGAGCCACCCAGGCGTCCCTAAATAAAATCTTTTTAAAAGTAAATTTAAAAATAAAAAAAAAAAAAAAGAAATAGCTTCCAACAAAAATTATTCTTTCACCAAGGATGGCTTGAAATGGGAAAGAGAGAAGACGGGAAAGACGGTTGGGAGTCAGATTGTGAAGGGTATTACATGCCATAAGGAGCGCAACCTATAGGCAATGGAGTGATGAGATCAAATAAATAATAAAGTGGTAAAATATGCTGTGATGATGAATGGCACAAATAGTAATAACTCTGGGCATGCAGAGGAGGGAGTTATCACTTCAGAGGATGATCTTATCCCTGAAATCAGACCTGAGTAGGAATTCCAGCTCTTCCACTTATCATCTGTGAACAAATTTTTTTAAAGATTTTATTTATTTATTTGAGAGCAAGAGAGAGAATGAGAGAGAGAAAGCATGAGGGGGGGAGGGTCAGAGGGAGAAGCGACTCCCTGCTGAGCAGGGAGCCTGATATGGGACTCGATCCTGGAACTTTAGGATCATGACCTGAGCCAAAGGCAGTTGCTTAACCAACTGAGCCACCCAGGCACCCTGTGAACAAATTTTGTGCCCTTTGAACCTCACTTGCCTGACCTCTAATAAAATAATAAAGCTAATAATACCTACCTAAATACCTGTTGTGGGAACTAAGTGAGAAAAATCTATTAAATGCTAAACACATAATAAGTACTCAATAAATGTTATTTCCAACCATGCCAGGTCCTACCTTTATGATTAAGCTTATAGTTGAAAAGTTGGCACTTTTACTTATCACTGTTTTCATGCTCTTGTACTTCTCAAAATCTTCTACTCATTTCACTTCTCATGTCTACATTCTTGTACTTCTACCCTAAGACAAATACCTTTTTGCTATATGTTCCTCATCCTCTCCCTGCATTTTACCTTTCAAATCAACAAGACCATTCTAGGTCTGGAGGGACCACCTCCTCCATCCTGTCGCCTTTCACTCTATCACATTTCTTAAGATTTGCTTTGCTAATTCTTCCTACCTGATTCCAGGGTCAAAAATCTTGACTATAGTACAGGCGATTTTGCTTAGGGAGACAATGGCTTATTTATTTTCCTTTTCCGGCTTCTGAGAAAATAATACTGAACAACTCAACAATCTTGGGAGAGTGAGAATTATGAACTGATATCCCCCACTCTTCTGCCTTCTTAGCTTTGGGCCCAGAAGTCAACCAACTAATGTCTTTGTCAATAAAACCTGCAAAGATTGACATCATTGTCCCCAAGCCTATTTCACAATCTGTAAGCAGTTTGTAAATTAGTCATAGTGCTGATTATAGGGAAAGAAGAGTATCTCCTGTTCCAGACAAAAATTGATTTGTGAGTACATCCAGAGCTGAAGCTACAATCTAGCAATTCATTTATTTAACAAATCTTTATTGAGATCTTCTATGTGCCAAGTATTGTTCTAAGCTCTAACATACAGCAGTAAATGAAACCCAGTCCTCCCTCTCATGGAACTTACATCCTGGTGGGAGGGAGGGATAATAAATAAGCCAATACATTAATTACATAAAATATGTCAGCTGGTGATACGTGCTATGGATAAAAAAAGAATAAGAACGAGAAGTGATGAGAAGGTAGAAAAGGCTGTTTTAGATAAGTGAATTTGCTTTATTTTTCTTTTTTAACTATTGAGGTAAACATACATACTCTAAAGTATATAAACTATACAGCTGTGCACAACTCGATGAATTTTTTTTAAAGATTTTATTTATTTATTTGACAGAGAGAGATCACAAGTAGGCAGAGAGGCAGGCAGAGAGAGAGGGGGAAGCAGGTGCCCTACTGAGCAGAGAGCCCGATGCGGGGCTCAATCCCAGGACCCTGAAATCATGACCTGAGCCGAAGGCAGAGGCTTTAACCCACTGAGCCACCCAGGCGCCCCAAACTTGATGAATTTTTACACACATTCATATGACCACTGCCCAGGACAAGAAACAGAACATTTACAGCATCCCAGAAAGCACCCTTGTGCCCCTTCCCAGTCAGTGCCCACCAAGAGCAAACTATTGTTCTGACTTCTATCACCATTGATGAGTTTTACCTATTCTTGAACTTCAGAAAAAATGGAATCCTAAAGTATGTATGCATTTGTGTCTGGCTTCTTCCACTCAACATAATGTCTGTGAGATGAATCCGTACTGTTGCATATAAAGGTAACTGTCCCCTTCGTTGCTGTATAGTATTCCATTTCATGATTATATTCATAATTTATCCATTTTCCTCTTTTTTTAAAGATTTATTTATTTTAGAGAGAGAGAGAGAGAGCACATGAGCAGGGGGAGGGGCAGAGGGAGAGGGAGAGAAGCAGACTCCCCACTGGGTGCCAAGCCCAACACAGGGCTCGATCCCAAGACCCCAAGACCATGACCTGAGCCGAAATCAAGAGTCAGCCGCTTATATGACTGAGCCACCCAGGCGAATCCTGTCCCTTCTCCCCTTGGTGACAATTGAATTGGTTCCAATTTGGGGCCGTTACAAATAGAGTTGCTGGGACTGTTCTTGTATATGTCTCCTGGTAGGTGTATGCACTCATTTCTCCTGGGTATCTGCCCAGGAGTGGAATTGCTAGGTCATGGAGTAGGCATGTGTTCAGCTTTAGTAATTAATGATGAACAGTGATTGAACTAATTTATACTCCTGTCAGCACTCTATGGGACATCCCACATCCCTGCTAACACTTTTAATTGTGTCAGTCTTTTTCATCTTAGCCATTCTGTGTGTTAGTTAAGTGATATTTAGCACAGACCTGAAGCAGTATGCGCTGCTTGGAATGCCTTGTCTCTGGAAGAGCAGTACAAAGGTTTCAAGGTGGAAGTATGTTGTCAGGGAAGCAAAGGGGTCAGTGTGGCTGGTATTGAGTAAGCAATGGAAAGAGTAATAGGAGATGAGATAAGAGGTGTGGGGGCTGGGGAAGCTAAAGTAAGCCATTTTAAGGCCTTTGGCTGAGATAGAGAAGAAATCATTGGAGGGTTGTTGTTTTTTTTTTAAAGATTTTATCTTTATTTATCGTCAGAGAGAGAGTGAGTGAGCATGTGCTGCATTGAAAAAAGATCCCAGGACCCTGGGATCATGACCTGAACCAAAGGCAGACGCTCAACCAAATGAGCCACCCAGGCATCCCCATTGGAGGGTTTTAAAAAGAGGATAGGCGTGATCTAACTTGAGTTTTTAGCTGGACCACTTTGGCTGCTTTGTTAAGAGTAGACTGAGGAAGAGCAAAGGAAGAAGCAGAGCAGGGAAAAGCTGTGAGAGCTTTTGCAGTAATCCAGGAGAGAGATGATTTGGGCTTGGGTCAGGGTTGTGCCATTGTACGAAGAAATAAGAAGGGATCCGATTCTGGATGCGTTTTGAATGCAGACATGGCAGCGTTCTTGGATGGGATTGAGATACAAGAAAAAGAGCATCAAGCATGATTCCAGGTTTTCAGACTTGAGCAGGATGGGTCTTTTGTACAAACTTTTTG
Organism: Potos flavus; assembly: GCA_028534135.1. NCBI lineage: Eukaryota > Metazoa > Chordata > Mammalia > Carnivora > Procyonidae > Potos > Potos flavus. The sequence goes on along the minus strand of CM052891.1, from coordinate 28,910,594 downwards.
GTATAATTGATCACACAGAGAATCCAGCAGGGGTCACTCCTTCAAACCTCAATGTAGTAACATCAAGTCTAAGAAAAAGCTCCTGTGACAAAGCTTTGCTGAAATAGCCTTGAACCTACTTACACTGTAATTAACGAATTGTTCCTACTGGAAGAATTTAAGCCAATTTACAATTATAACTGACAAAGATTGGCTTTGTTTATAAATCTTCTCCAAGGGCTCTACACACTTTACAAATGCCCCGTGGCCAGTTGCTTTACCTCAAAAACAAAGCCATTTCAAAAGCAGAGAATTAAGAGATGTGAAAGAGGCAAGGGAATCTAGGTCAGGAAAACTAATACCTTCTCATAAGAAAATAGCACAAAGCTATCTGAAATGCTTAGTTAAGGTAAACAAAGCTCTAAGTTGTACAGAAATTATTAGAAATGACCTAAACAGGAAACAAAAATATTCTTATTTCCCAGTACCAGACCAAACCTAAGGGAGTGGCTTAGGGAATTCCTAAGGGAATTGCTTCATTCACAGAATGAAACGATCCTGGTCAATAAAAAGTTTGAGATTAATACTAAATATGCCCAACATAGCTGTTTGGCTTTCTCAGAAAATTATCCAAAATGCTTACGAGTCAGTTTTTCTACATGACAAGATAGATTTCTGCCTTTCCTGCCTTAATAAAAGGATAACACATAACAATTTGTGTCACCTTACTTTGGGAAAGTGGAATTCAGAAACTTTCAAGTGACAGAAACAGTGTGAATAATCACCAGTAAGCTTTGCTAGAAATGAAAGCATGAGGAAGTAGCATTTTTCACTGGCTTCTCCTGGTGACAACTAATGGCCCACATCTTCCAGCCACTGGCCAGAATTGAGAGTGGAACTTGAAATTACAAAGGTTCACCAGTGCAAAACTGATGTAATCATTCATGAGAGGATTAAATCCACAGACCGGGCTGCATCACCACGTCCTAATTAACTGAACTAAACAGTCCTTCATATGAAGGATTGGCCAACTATGACGCATGGGCTAAATTTTACCTTTTATATGGCCCACAATCTAAGAGTGGTTTTTACATTTTTAGATGGTTGGGAAAAAAAATAAAAAGAAGAAGAATATATTGTGATACGTGAAAATTACGTGAAATGTAAATTTCAATGTCCATAAATAAATTTTTATTGGAACATAGCCCCCAGAATTTAGGTAGAATTTAGGTAGAATCTGTGATTGCTTTTACATTGTAACAGCTGACTTGAGTAGTTGTGAGAGAGACTGAAAAGCCTAAAATATTTACTGTCTGGTCCTTCCCAGACAAAGTTTTCCAACTCCCTGCTTGATGTCACACAGAAGTGTAAAAGATAGAAATAACAGTTGAAGGAACTTCTATTTCCAAAATGCAGTTGAGGGCACACCTTGGAAATGGCAAAGCACAAAAACAAAACTGGTTCACGTTTCATGTATATAGCTTTTACCTGCAGTACTTGGCATTCCTTTTTTCCAGTCAGTAGAAAGGAGAGTGATCGCTTTTCCAAAGGAAAGGGATACTAATCCCTTTAATCAACTAGAATCAGATGCTATTCATGTTTTCTGCTCTTACATTGTTCTTTTCCATGGAGAGTCTGATAATACACAATGGGGATTCAGCCAACCCGCACACATTTGGATTAAAATTTTCAAAATGGATTTTCAGAACAGAGACCTTGCATGCGTTTTTCGCTACCGTGTCCCTAGACTCTCCACAATGCGAGCGCTCAAGTATTCACTGAATGAATACATTATAATAAACTCTCTGTACACGCTTAGGAAGAAAGTTGGCCACTATATCTCATGTTTTCCTCAGGCTGTGGTATTGAATAGAATTCTGGGTATCGTAGCCGGGACACAGGGGTGCAAGAGCACCTGGCTCCCAGGATCCCAAATAGACCAGGTGTGGCCACTCACCACTGCCAAAATCCAAAGACAAAGAGACAGGTAGTAGTGAAACAAGAAAGGAATTTATTTCAGTGAGGCCAATACGGGGAAGACAGAGGACTAGTGTCTCAAAGACTGTCTCTAAAGTGCCAAAAATACTTCCAGGTTTATAGAAGGAAAATGTGGGACAGAGGTCAGTGGGTACATGCAAGCGGGCAGTGAAGGTCAGGTCATCATTGTCTTGGGGTCAATCATGGGTGAGATCTTGCTGGCGCAGGGCAGTCCTTACTGCTTGAGGGGATAAGGAATGCTTTGCCTGCGACGTCTTTTGCTGGAGTTTAGAGATAAGCTGAAAGGAAGAACTTTATCAATTAAAGAGTTTGAGGTCAAAATGAAAGAGTTTGAGTTGAAGTCCTCTTTCAGGTTGGCCAACATCAGACAGTAAGAGCAGAGTCAATGTTTACAACCTCGCTCAACCTCCAGATCACATCTTATGCAGTCAAAGCTTTTTTTCCCCTCCAGTGTTTTTCAGACTGCTGATTATAGGAGAAGAAAATGCTGACCAAAATAAACTCCAAACCAGAATGCTCTTATTTACACAAAGCAATTTATGTTACCTTCATTCACTAAATACTGAAAGAAGTTCATAGGGCCCCTAGCTGGTTTTTCTAATTGCAAATACGAGATAAAATTATCTGAAATATGAACCCTGAAGAATACTGTTGTTATCCATCCAAAAATTTTCGTAACTCAGTTTCTCTTTTCTTGCTCTCTTCAACTTGAAGATTTAATGAGGATCTATCATGTACCTCATATGCATTTCACCAAGTTGGGATAGAGAGTAAGAACAGAGGTAAATAAGATGAGCTTCCCTCACAACAGAATCTCAGTGTAATGAAAGATTTTTGTGCATGACTATAACACCCAAAGGGAAAGTGAAATTCATATGACTACACTACACATTGCAGACAAGAAAGAAAAATGTAAGAAATCTCTGCTATACTGGAAAGTATTTAGTTTTATGACAAAAACAAAAATTCCAACAAGAGCACTTCGGAGTTGTTATGCTATCATTTAAGATCTTTTAAAGATTATTGCTTAAGTGGTCTCAAGAGGTAAATAGCCAGAACATGAACGGTTCTCCAAAATATTAAGTACCAATGCACTACCGGCAAAGAATGAAAATTTCCTTTTGCCTACTATAAAAAAGAAAAGAAATAGAAATAAGTCAGATCTCCAGGTTCTCTCCAAGTTCAGATACTAAATATTAATCTTTGTATATGTCATGAGATTTTCTGCCCTCAGAAAACCTGTTTGAATAATCTGGGATTTACTTGATCGTCAACCTTGGGCAATTCTTGGAACTCTCTGAGCTTCTGTCTCTTCATGACTACTTCACAGAACTTCTATAAGAATCGAGGAAGGAAGTACATATAGAAATGCCTTATAAGTTATAAATTCCTGAAAGACGACTTCAACTACCTCCATTTTGACCTCAGTCTATACTTTCTAATTGATTAAGTTCTTCTTTCCAGTTTATCTCTAAACTCTGGCAAAAGACCTTACGGGCAAAGCATCTCATAATTTGAACTGAAACCCTCTCAAGCAATAAGGATTGCCTGAAACAGCAAGACCCCACATGACTGAGCCCAAGACAGTGATGACCTGACCTTTACTGCCCACCTGCTTGTACCTACTGGCCTTTGGTCCCACATTTTCCTTTCTATAAACCCAGAAGTATTTTTGGCACTTTGGAGACAGTCTTTGAGACCCTCGTCCTCTGTCTTCCCTGTATTGGTTTCAATGAAATAAATTCCTTTCTTGTTTCACTGCCCCTTGTTTCTCTGCCTTTGGATCCTGTCAGTGGTGAGTGGCCACTCACCACTTTTGGGTGAGTGGCCACTCACCACATTTGGGATCCCGGAAGCCAGGTGCTCTTGTACCCCTGTGCCTCAGTTACGTTCCCACCAATCTCTCTCGAGAGTAGGGACTGTGTCTTATTCCTTATTAAATCTGCAACATCTTGGACAGCTCCAGGTCCATAGAAGATGCTTGGTTATGATTGAAGGAATATTTTGCCATAGAAATATCAGCTGTTCCATAGCAACTCTTATAAAATTTACAGATTATTATTAGGGTAGTAACTGCATATAAGATGCCAAGTTAGTAACTGTCCTTGGACCATTAAGCTCTTAGTCTAAGTCTTTCTCTATGATTTTCCTGATGGTAGGGCCCAACCACAGAGTTTTATACTCATTAGACACTCCACATGTGTGTATTAACTAAAGAAAATGGAATGTGCACATTAAGTAAAAAAATCACTCCAGGGCTGATAGTGTTGATGCTTTTTTTTTTTTTCAAAGATTTTATTTATTTATTTGACAGATATAGAGACAGCGAGAGAGGGAACACAGGCAGGAGGAGTGGGAGAAGCAGGCTTCCTCCGAGCAGGGAGCCCGATGCGGGGCTCGATCCCAGGACCCTGGGATCATGACCTGAGCCGAAGGCAGACGCTTAACGACTGAGCCACCCAGGCGCCCCAGTGTTGATGCTTTTTATTTTGAAGATAATTTTACTGGGGCTCCTGGGTGGCTTAGTCATTAAGCGTTTTCCTTTGGCTCAGGTCATGATCCCAGGGTCCTGGGATCCAGCTCTGAACTGGGATCCCTGCTCAGTGGAAAGCCTGCTTCTCCCTCTCCCACTCCCTTTCCCTTTCCCTCTCCCCCTGCTTGTGTTCCCTCTCTCACTGTGTCTCTCTGTCAAATAAATAAATTAAATCTTAAAAAAAATGAAGATAATTTTACTAACAATATCAGTTGGATATGGTGCTTCAAGTTTTCTCAACAGTTTGCAATGAACCAGCCACACCATTTCTCTCAGTTTTCCTATGAATGATGGCACACATTTGTGAGGCAGATTGCCAGGGTTCAGTGATATGAAACAGTTCTCAGTCAGAAGTGACATATTCTAATGGAGGTCAGAAGTCACGCTGGTATCTCATTAACTCAGGTTCCAGTTAATTAAACTAACCATACTGTAAAATGCAAAGATATCAGGCTATTAAAAGACCAAGTAAGGATCACAGGCTGTGGGAAAGAGAAGCAGCACGGAAAAATTGTAAAGATCAGATGCCCTCAGAATTTTTGGTTTAAAGCAATGACAAACATCAAAGTTTTTTGTTTTTCTCTAACTTGCCTATTTATATTGTTTGCCCCTATTTCTTTTGGATTCTTCATCTTTTCTTTCTTCATTTGTGTGAGCTCTACATAAGATAAAGAATTTTATCCTTCAACTATCCTATGTGCTGCAAATATTTTTCCCAGTTCTTTTGACTTTAGAGTACTTTTGGATATATGGTCCAAATTTTCTATAGCTCATTGGGATATAATTTATATATCATACATCCAGAAGATTTCATTTTTTATGTAGTCAAATGCGTATGTTTGCTTTTGAATTTTGTTTTTAGGAAAGGCTTTTACAATATAACATTAATTTAGCCTATTTTTTTTAAAGATTTTATTTGAGAGAAAGAGAGCATGAGTGGGGGTGGTAGGGGAAGGACAGAGGGAAAAGGAGAAGCAGACTCCCCACCCAGCAGGGTGCCTGACGTGGACCCTGGGATTAGGACTTGAGCCGAAGGTAGATGCTTAACTGACTGAGCCACCCAGGGGCCCCAATTTAGCCTATTTTTATAAAGAACTCTTTTTTTTCTAAAGATTTTATTTATTTATTTGACAGAGAGAGAGTGAGCATAAGCAGGGGGAAAGGCAAATGGAGAGGGAGAAGCAGATTCCCCACTGAGCAGGGTGCCCGATGTGGGGCTCGATCCCAGGACCCTGGGATCATGACCTGAGCTGAAGGCAGACGTTTAACCAAATGAGCCACCCAGGGGCACCTATAAAAAACTTTTTATGGTTTCATTTTCTGAAACTTAAATCTTTACTTCATTTTGATTTTATTTTGTAATAACATATGTGGTGGGGATTCTTTTTTATTTTTTATTTCCCAGGTGATTAGCAGGTGTCACATACCATATGTATAATCCCATTTTCTAACTGGTTTGAAATACTATCTTTTTAATGAGCTTAATTCAAATTTCTGTTTTTCTAGAAACTGTAGTGGTTTTTTTTCTTTTTTTTATTTTCTAGAAACTGTAGTTTTTATTTCTAAACAAAAACTCAGCTTTTAGTATTATAAAATCAGTTGGTGTGCATTGTAGAAAATTAGAAAATATAAAAACATACTAATACAACCAAAGATTATCTTACTGTATATTCCTCTGAGATATTTTTCTTTGGTGAGATATATAGATATATGCATTTTTACCAAAATGAGATTGTATACTTGTTGCTTTATAACCTGCTTCAATTTAATGATCTTGACCTATTCATTTCAGTAATTGTTCATCTCATTTAACACCCGTATACAAATTTCAACAATCTCTAAATGCCTTTACAGCTGGCTTATCAAAACCAGAATTTAATCCAGAATGATGCGTCTAGGTGTTATGTTTCATAAGTCTCTTAATCTTTTTTTATAAATCTCTTAATCTTTTTTATTAACATATAATGTATTATTTGTTTCAGTGGTACAGATCTGTGATTCATCAATCTTACACAGTTCACAGCACTCACCATAGCACATACCCTCCCCAACGTCCATTACCCAGCCACCTCATCCCTCCCACTCCCCTCCCCTCCAGCAGCCCTCAGTTTGTTTCCTGAGATTAAGAGTCTCTTAGGGTTTCTCTCCCACTGGTTTCATCTTGTTTCATTTTTCCCTCCCTTCCCCTATGATCCTCTGTCTTGTTTCTCGAATTCCTCACATCAGTGAGATCATATGATAATTGTCTTTCTCTGATTGTGTAAGTCTCTTAATCTTGATGAAGTAGAAACACAGTGCAGATCTTTCTACAGTAAAGTTATTGGGAATACTCCTCCAGTCCTTGAGATTTTGCTCATAGAGTACATGCTGACATTTCCACTTAGAATCTGAGTGACTATATGTCAGAAATATCATAGAAGTTATTTTTTTTAAGATTTTATTTTATTATTTTTAAAGATTTTGTTTCTTTGTTTGACAGAGAGAGACACAGTGAGAGAGGGAACACAAGCAGGGCGAGTGGGAGAGAGAGAAGCAGGCTTCCCAGCGAGCAGGGAGCCTGATTCGAGGCTTGATCCCAGGACTCTGAGATCACGACCCGAGCCGAAGGCAGACGCTCAATGACTGAGACTCCCAGGCGCCCTTAAGATTTTATTTTTAAGTAATCTCTACACCCAACATGGGGCTTGAACCCACAACCCCAAGATCAAGAATTGCAAGCTCCACTGACTGAGCCAGCCAGTCGCCCCATAGAAGTTATTTCTACTAAGGCTGGCAGAATCTCAGACTTTACCTAAACCAAATACCAGTTGCATAGGGGAGTGTAAGTTAGGTAGCAAAATATGAACAACATTTCAAATGGAATGCAGAAGGAAGAACGCGGAACAGAGAAGTTCCTGCAAGGAGAAGCAATCAACCCCAGATGGAAATAGGGTACTCGTGAGGCTACAGAACTTCTGTTGGTCAGGGATTTTTCAGGAATTAGTGCTAGTAATTCATTTCAAGAACCCGAAAGAAAGACAACAGAAATTCAAAATACAGTAAAGGTCATTAATTTGTATGTTTTCCTATGGAGCTCTTCAAAAGCAATTTGCCAGATTTTAAGTTTGCTTTACCTTAGCTCATGTTTAGATATTATACATATTAAATCTTTGGTTTGTGAGGAAGTTTTCACAATTGGATGAGGAAGTGGCAAGACAAAAATATGAAAATCCACAATCTACTGTTGAAGCCCTTGCTATGTTTTCACTGATGCCTCAAAATATCCTGTGAATAGGAGCGCCTGGGTGGCTCAGTGGGTTAAAGCCTCTGCCTTCGGCTCAGGTCATGATCTCAGGGTCCTGGGATCGAGCCCCGCATCGGGCTTTCTGCTCAGCAGGGAGCCTGCTTCCCCCTCTCCCTCTGCCTGCCTCTCTGCCTATTTGTGATCTCTCTCTGTTAAATAAATAAATAAAATCTTAAAAAAAAATATCCTGTGAATAGAATATTTTGGGATAATTAAACAACACAGAATAGATTGCAAAATGAGAAAAGGAAGCTATGGAACAATAGAAGTAGTATGATATCATTTGTGGTAAAAACAGAATGGTTTGTTTATACTTGAAAATATTCTGGGGCGCCTGGGTGGCTCAGTTGGTTGAGTGACTGCCTTCGGCTCAGGTCATAGTTCCTCATCGGGCTCCCAGCTCCACGGGGAGTCTGCTTCTCCTTCTGACCTTCTCCCCTCTCATGCTCTCTCTCACTCTCTCTCTCAAATAAATAAATAAAATCTTAAAAAAAAAAGAAAGAAAATATTCTGAACACATGACAGACAATTGTCATCTTTGCGATGTGGAAATGGATGAGGAATGAAAGAACCATTTTTTTCCTTTCCATGTATCTATAATTTTTGGATTTAAAAAATAGAACATTTTTACCCTCTAATGTTTCCAGAAGACCAGAAGACATGTACTGAAAAAGTAGAGTAAGTTAGAACACAGACATTAAAATCACATTCATTAACAAAATGTAATCGTTTTAACAGTGGTATCAGGATAGGACTGATTCTGGTGCAACAAGATGACTATTTCATTGAACTTTTCTTGTAGATTAAAGGTGGCAAAGCAGCAAACCATAGGGAATTTGAGTTACAAACCGAAGTGGGCATCAAGGAGCCAAAATGGTCTGCTTTCCATGGCTGTGAGAGCTCCCAATCATTGGAAGAGCACAATTAGAGAATAAATATTCTCCTATTGGGGATAGAAGTATTTCTATTTGGGTATATTTATTTATTTATTATTACTTTTTTTTAATGAGCCATCTAGACGCCCCACATCTGACTCTTGATTTCCACTCAGGTCATGTCCTCAGGGTCATGAGATCAACCCCACATGGGGCTCCCTGCTGGGCACAGAGCCTGCTTAAGATCCTCTCTCTCAGGGCGCCTGGGTGGCTCAGTTGGTTGAGCAACTGCCTTGGGCTCAGATCATGATCGCACGGTCCTGGGATCGAGCCCTGCATTGGACTCCCTGCTCAGTGGGGAGCCTGCTTCTCCCTCTCCCTCTTCCTCTGCCTGCTCATGCTGTCTCTTGCTCACTCTCTCAAATAAATAAATAAAATCTTTAAAAAAATGAAATTGGACCACTTTCTTACACCATACACAAAGATAAATTTAAAATGGATGAAAGACCTAAATGTGAGACAGGAAACCATAAAAATCCTAGAGGAGAGCACAGATAGCAACCTCTTTGACCTTGGCTGTAACAACTTCTTACTAGACATGTCGCCAGAGACAAGGAAAACAAAAGCAAAAATGAACTATTGGGACTTCATCAAGATAAAAATGTTCTACACAGCAAAGGAAACAACCAACAAAACTAAAAGTCAGCCTATGGAATGGGAGAAGATATTTGCAAATAACATATCTGATGAAGAGTTAGCATCCAAAATCTATAAAGAACTCATCAACTCAACACCCCAAAAAAACCAAATAATCCAGTTAAGAAATGGGCAGAAGACACGAATAGACATTTTTTTAGAGAAGACATCCAGGTGGCCAACAGACACATGAAAAGATGCTCAACATCACTCATCACCAGGGAAATACAATCAAAACCACGATGAGATACCACCTCACACCTGTCAGAATGGCTAACATTAACAACACAGGAAACAACAGATGTTGGTGAAGATGTGAAGAAAAGGGAACCTTCTTAACACTGTTGGTGGGACGCAAACTGGTGCGGCCACTGTGAAAAACGGTTTGGAGGTTCCTCAGAAAGTTAAAAATAGAACTATCTATGACCCAGCAATTGCACTACTTGGTATTTATCCAAAGGATACAAAAATGCTGGTTTGAATGGATACATGCACCCCCATGTTTATAGCAGCATTATCAACAATAGCCAAATTATGGAAAGAGAACAAATGTCCGTTGACTGATGAATGGATAAAGAAGATGTGGAATGGAATATTACTAACCAACAAAGAGAATGAAATCTTGCCATTTGCAATGACATAAATGGAGCTCAAGTGTATTGTGCTAAGTGAAATAAGTCAGTCAGAAAAAGACAGATACCATATGATTTCACACGTATTTTGAATTTAAGAAACAATACAGGGGCACCTGGGTGGCTCAGTCAGTTAAGCGTCTGTCTTCAGCTCAGGTCATGATCCCAGGGTCCTGGGATCAAGCCCCGAGTCAGGCTCCCTGCTTAGCGAGGAACCTGTTTCTCCCTCTCCTTCTGTGCTCTTGCTCTCTCTATCTCTCTTTCAAATAAATTAATAACATCTTAAAAAAAATAAAAAGATAACAGATGAACATAAGGGAAGGGGGAAAAAAAAGAAAAGAGAGGGCAGCAAACCATAAGAGACTTTTAACTATAAAGAAAAAACTGAGAGTTGCTGGAAGGGTGGCAGGTGGGGGGCATGTAGTAAATGGGTGATGGGTATTAAGAAGGGTACCTGTGTTGAGCACTGGGTATTATATGTAAGTGATGAATCACTAAATTCTACTTCTGAAACCAATATTAACTAGCATTTAAATTAAAAATTGAAAAAAATTTTAATCGTGGCAAATTACACATAACATAAAATTTGCCATCTTAATTTTTTTTAAGTTTTGGGTGGAGTTTTAGTAAAATGTCAGCTGACCAGTTTTACACAGATAAACTTCCACATTTTGTTTTTAAATGAGTAAGGTAGCATGCTTTGGCAGAAATTACAGGCCCCCTTGTAACCTCTGGAATGACTCTATAGATAGAAAGCCCTAATTATCCACCACCAAAAATTTATTAAAAATTAATTTTGAGCTTATTTTTTTGAACCATACCTTTATTTAATCTGCCCTAACCATTTTTTTAAAGATTCTATTTTTTAAGTGATCTCTACACCCAATGGGTGGCTCGAACTCAACCCCAGAAATCAGTCTACCGACTGAGCTAGCCAGGTGCCCCCATCCTAACCATCTTTAAGTGTACATTTCAGTGATATTAAATATATTCACATTGTTGTGCATCCATCGCTACCATTTATTTCTAGAACTCTTTTAAAAATCTTGTAAAACTGAAACTCCATCCATTAAACAAACTTCTCATTTGCCCCTTCCCTAGTCCTTGGCATCCGCCATTTTACTCTCTGGCTGTATGAAGTTGACTATTCTAGGTACTCCATATAAATGGAATCATACAATATTTGTATTTTTGTGACTGCCTTATTTCACTTAATGTAATGTCCTCAGAGTTCATCCATGTAATAGCGTATTGCCGATTTTCCTTCTTTATTAAGGCTGAATAATATTCCATTATATGTATACCATGTTTTATTTATCTTTGGGTTGCTTCTGCCCATTGACTGTGGTGAAGAATGAACATAGGTGTACAAATATCTTGACGACAAATCCCTATTTTCAGTTCTTTTATATATGTTCCCAGGAGTGGAATTGCTATAGAATAATTCCATTTTTAATTTTTTTAAGGAATCACCATACTATTTTTCTATAGCAAGCTGCACCATTTTATAGTCCCCCCAACAGTGCACAAGTGTTCCAATTTCTCCACAATCTTGCCAACACTTATTTTCTGAAAAAAATTTTGTAGTAGCCATTGTAATGATTGTGAGATGGTTCTCATAAATTTGTTGTTGTTGTTCTCATAACTTTTTTACAATTTTATTTTATTTATTTACTTTTTAAAAGATTTTATTTATTTATTTATTTGACAGAGAAAGAGAGCACAAACAGGGGAGGGGCAGAAGGAGAGGGAGAAGCAGGCTTCCCGCCGAGCAGGAAGCCTGATGCAGGGCTCAATCCCAGGACCCTGGGATCATGACCTGAGCTGAAGGCAGATGCTTAACCAACTAAACCACCCAGGTGCCCCTTAAATTTTATTTTTTTAGAAGATTTTATTTATTTATTTGAGAGAGGGAGAGCAAGCTGGAGCAGGGAGGGAGGCAAAGGGTGAGAGAGAAGCAGACTCTGCACCGAGCAGGGAGCCTGACACAAGTCTCCGTACCAGGACCCTTAGCTCACCACCTGAGCCAAAGGCAGACGCTTAACCAAGCCACCCAGATGCCCCTGTTCTTGTAACTTTTTAAAACAAATTATTTGGGAGAAATTCCAAAAACTGAAGAATTTAGAAAAAGACATCTTTTTTCCTGAGAAAAATGTTGCTATATTTCTTCCCAGCATTTCCCACCTGAGCCAAGAGGTATTTCTTCCATAATGATATCATTTATCTAAGTTTTGGATAGGTTAAATTTGGATTGTGCCAAGTGATTAATAGGGCCAGGTGTATCCTGTTTCATTTTGCAAAGCTGCCTCCATGCTTCTTATTTCATAATCACATGACCTAAAAATGATGACTGTGGGAATACCCAAGAAAAAGGGAAATGAATCAGGTAAAGAGAAGAAAGGACTGACTGGGAAAGAAACTGTGAGGAATTATATAGCTCATCTGAATTTTACTTAAGTATACAAAATTATAGCGTCATCATTGGTAAGCTTTAATATTTGAACTCAGAGATCACAGAGGACAGAAAAGATGAAGCTTCTGGATTTCTTACAACTCAAATTCCTGGGGAGCCTGGATGGCTCAGTCGGTTAAGCATCTGACTCTTGATTTCTGCTCAGGTCATGATCTCCGGGTTGTGACATTGAGCCCTGCGTAGAGCCAAGTCTGCCTCTGCACTGAGTGTTTAGTCTCCTTCAGATTCTCTTTCTTTCCCCTCTGCCCCTCCCCACCCTGCTCACAGCCGCGTGTGCTCTCTAGGAAAAAAAAGAAAAGAATGAGTTATTGAAAAAAAATCCTCTGAGTAATACCATATAACAGTTGGGAAAGGCCCAGCCCTGATGTATATTAAATATTAATTTGTTTATCCAAAACTCTTGCTTGGAAGATAAAGGAAAACAATTACATGAAAGCCAATTTGATTGATTTTGTTTGTTTTTGTTTTTGTTTTTTAAAGTAGGCTCCGCGCCCAACATGGGGCTTAAACTCACAACCTTGAGATCAAGAATCCCATGCTCTACTGACTGAGCCAGCCAAGTGCCCCTAATCAGATTCCTTTTTACCACACTCTTCCTCTGGTCATATTTAAGAAGTTCAGTGACTTATGGTTAGGGAGAAAGAGCCAGCCTGTGAACAGCAGTGTTGTGTGCATTGATCCTGGTTTCTGAAGAACTAGGTTTGCATGTCAGGTTTGTCCCCTCATGACTGTGCAGTCTTGTGGGAGTCACTCAACCCATCGGAGGTTCAGTTTCCTCATCTATAAATCAGAGATGATATCACTTACTTCACGGGACTGTGACAAAGATTAAATAAGATGGTAAGTGTGAAAGATGCTAGATAAAGGTTAATTTCATTCCTTTTTCCAAAGGAGGGTCAGAGTTGTCTGGCTATGTTGGACAGCTTAAAGCATGCCACACCTGTCTTCTGGATAGTGTTTCCCAAAGAGTCACTTGATTCAGAACTTTTCGTATTTCTTCCAGAAATATGTTTCTTTTCCATCTTAGTCAACGGCTCTGCCATCCAACTACTCCAGTTATGTAAGCAAAGTTACCAATCAACCTAGAGTTCTTCCCTTTTCTTCGCCCACTGAGTCTGTTGTTTCTACCTCCAAAATAGATCTGAAATCCAGCCACAACTCCCCATCTCCACTCCCACTGCTGTACCTCAGCTTTTTCTAATCTAGTTCTACTCAGAAGGAAGAATAACCTTTACAAATATACTACATCACTCCTCTGCTTAAAACCCTTTAATGGCTCCTCATTGTATCTAGAGTAAAATGCAAATTATTTGCTATGGCCTGCGGGGAAAGCCCTGCACGTCGGATTCTTGCCTAGGTCTCTAGCCTTCCATTGCATCTCTAGCTTACGTGGCTCCGAGCACACTGGCCCACCCCCCACACCCCCACTACCGTTCCTTGAAAACACTTGTTGGACTTCTTCTGCCTTAAACATTCTTCCCTCATGTTGTAGCTCATATTTCAGGCTGAAATGTCACCTCAGAGAGAACTTCCCTGGTCACTGAATCTAAGCGCCCCCCACCCCCTTAACCCTCTTTCACATCATCATTAGCCATATATAAGTTGCTTCTTTATTGTTAGTCTTCTCCTAAATGCAGGAACTGTGTCTTATTTATTTGAGAGAGAGAGAGAGCACGTGAGTGGGGAGAGGGGCGAGGGAGAGAAAGAATCCTCAAGAAGACTCCCCATTATGTGCAGACCCCGATGTGGGGCTGGATGTGGGGCTCCATCCCAGGACCCTGAGATCATGACCTGAGCTGAAGTCAAGAGCCAGCTGCTCAACCGACTGAGCCATGCAGGTGTCCCATGTGTCTTATTACCACTGTGCACAGAGCACCTTGCCCACTGCCTGGCACATGGGGCACTCAAATATTTGTGTGATTTTTTCCCAAATATTTGTTGAATGAATGAATTGTTAAGTGAATTAATAAAAGTAAAGGGGGAAAAAGGCTTGAAAATCTGCATTTTGGTGAGCTTCCCCAGTGAATTGGTCAGGGAACAAGCAGGAAACAGATGTGCACTCAACTTAGAATAATTTGAGTATCGTTTAATAAGAGATCATTTACAAAGGTATGAGGAAATAAGGATAGTGAAATGCCCCAGGCCCTCCAAGCCATGAATTGTAGAAAGTTTGGGAGCTCTTACTGGAACCTAAAAGGTGAGGGTTCTGGAGACAGAGTCAACTTGAAATAAGCTTGCCCTTCAATCAAGGACTCAGTCAGCCCAAAGCAATTTTTTTAAAAAGATTTTGTTTATTTATTTGACAGAGAGCGAGAGAGCACAACACAAGTAGTGGGGATTGGCAGAGGGAGAGGGAGAAGTAGGCTCCCCACTGAGCAGGGAGCACGATGTAGGGCTCAATCCCAGGACCATGAGATCATGACCTGAGCCGAAGGCACACATTCAGCTGACTGAGCCACCCAGGCACCTCCTCTCAAAGCAATTTTATAGAGAAAATCAATACCAATCTCTCTTCTCTCTCTCTGTGATCTCATACTAGGGTCCCATTGGCCAAACTGGAAGGAAAATGGGACTGGTAATAGGACTTAGATAACATTTGTCTATAAGGTTTTATTTTTTTCCATTAGAAAAGACAAAGGCTCAGCTGGTGGAGCATGTGATTCTTGATCTTGGGGTTGTAAGTTTGAGCCCCAGGTTGGGTATAGAGGTTACTGAAAAAAATAAAATCATAAAAAAAGAAAAAAACAAAGGCCCATATAATAATACATCAATGGTTGTCAATTCTGGATGTTAGACTCACAAATATTAAATGACTTTTTTGTTTTTAGCTGTGACTTCTTAATTCTCTCAAAAGTGGTGGAACAGTTTTCCATCTGCTCCCATTGTTGATAAGATCAGTTACTGTTGGGAATATCGACCATTGATTCCCATTTCCATGTACTACCAATATTGTCGAAGCCATGTCAGAGAATCGTAAATGCATTTGACATGTGGCGATTTTCCTTTCTTTTTTTTTTTTAAGATTTTATTTATTTGAGAAAGAATGAGAACATGAGAGGGAGGAGGGTCAGAGGGAGAAGCAGACTTCTCGCTGAGCAGAGAGCCTGATGCTGGACTCAAACCTGGGACTCCAGGATCAGGACCTGACTGCTTAACCCACTGAGCCCCACCCAGGCACCTGAGATTTTTCTCCTTTGTAGCTTTTATTTAGAAAGTTCACTTTTCATAGTATCACATAGTATCACCTTCTCTTCGACCTGGTTTTTAATGTTTCTCTGAGTATTTAATGGTGAATTAAAGACAAACTAGAAAAGTCAGAGTGAATGGGAAGGTTAAGAAGACACAGCTATACCAGTTCTAGCCAGGTGACCATGTCATTTCTCTAATTTCAGTTTCATCTAAAATATGGGAATGTTGATCAACCTACTCCGCCAGGTTGTCGTAAAAAATACATGAGAATGTATGTAAAAATGAACAAAATCTAAATACTTATATAGATGTAATATATTACCATTATTCAGCAATGCTCAAATTTTCAAACTCACTGTTACTTGAATCTCATTTTGAATTTAAATGTTTGAAAAGTGTTTTGGTTTTTTTTTTCCTCTAGCAATCTATGGGCTTGTTTCATATCAGCTGTCTGTAAATCTCCAATGAGTTACCCTAGAAAACTAAGAAATAAACATCAGCTTCTTTCTAATAATTCTGGGCCATGCTAGATTTCCTGTCCAACCTACCCCCACCATGGGTGGCCACAGTGTTTCCTTCTCCAAATCTCTCAGATTTCCTCAATTTACCCTTCCCATCTCTACCTTGTCCTACACATAATCGATCTCTGGCTCTCCCATGTTGCCTCATCCCCACCTGTTACAGACTCCCTGAATTTTAGGGGGACTAAATTGTGCCCCCAATATTCATATGCTGAAGCCCTGACCCTCAGTGTGACTATATTTGGAGGTAGAGCCTTTAGTAATTAAGGTTAAATGGGGCCCTAAGGATAGGGCCCTAATCGGAGAGACCGATGTCCTTTTAATAAGAGATCTCTCTTGGGGCACCTGGGTGGCTCACTTGGTTAAGCATCTGACTCTTTTTTTTTTTTCCCCAAAGATTTTATTTATTTATTTGTCAGAGAGAGAGAGAGAGCACAAGCAGGCAGAGTGGCAGGCAGAGGCAGAGGGAGAAGCAGGCTCCCCGTCGAGCAAGGAGCCCGATGCGGAACTCGATCCCAGGACCCTGGGTTAAGCATCTGACTCTTGATATCAGCTCAGGTCTTGACACTCAACCAACAGAGCCACCTGGTCTCCCCAACATCCTAGGTTTTTTTTGTTTGTTTTTTAGATTTTATTTATTTATTTGTGTGTGTGAGAGAGCACAAAGCAGGGGGAGGGGCAGAGGGAGAGGGAGAAGCAGGCTTCCTCCTGAGCAAGGAGCTGGATGCGGGGGCTTAATCCCACGACTCCGGGATCACAACCTGAGCTGAAGGCAGATGCTTAACCAACTGACTGAGCCACCCAAGAGCCCCAACATCCTAGTTTTGTTCTCCTATTCTTCACTAGAGTATAACAACAAAAGATAACCTCTGCCTCCTTTTCTCGTAATTCTCAATTGCCTACTATCTAGACCATAAACACTTAGGAGGGCAGGAGTCGTTCTGTATGCTTCACAACTGTAAGCCAGGTGTCCAGCATGGCAGGGATTCATAAACATTTATTGAATAAGTTACAACCCATTCAGTCTTGATTGAAAGAGATCTTTGCTCACATGTCCTCTCTCCGTATCTCCAGTTCTCTCCACTACTTCCTTCTTGCTTTCACACATTTCACACATTGATAAGCCTCCCCATTCAGAACACAACCCACTTGATACCACGCTGCCTTTTCAAACGTCCTGGTTCTCCAATTTCTTTGAATAAATGGCTGGTTTTTACTAGCCTCATTTAGTACCATTCAGTCCTCTTCATTCCTTTGCAATCTGCCATCAGTTCCATCGGCTATAGAGATTAATGAACCGTAGTTAAGGAGGCCTCCTTTAAGGGGTGCCTGGGTGGCTCAGTCGGTTAAGCAGCTGCCTTTGGCTCAGGTCATAATCTCAGGGTCCTGGGATTGAGTACCGCATCAGGCTCCTTGCTCAGTGGGGAGCTTGCTGCTGCTCCCCCTCATGCTCTCTCCCTCTCCTTCTCTCTCTGACAAATAAAATCTTTTATTTATAGGTGTTTTTTTTTTTTAAAGATTTTATTTATTTATTTGACAGAGAGAGATCACAAGTAGGCAGAGAGAGAGGGGGAAGCAGGCTCCCCACTGAGCAGAGAGCCCGACGCAGGGCTCAATCCCAGGACCCTGAGATCATGACCCAAGCTGAAGGCAGAGGGTTTAACCCACTGAGCCACCCAGGTGCCCCTGGAGGCCTCCTTTAAAACCAAATGCAGTCATCCTCGCCCAGCCCCTACCTTCCTTGATCTCAGTGTCCTATTCTGGACACTGTTGATAACTACCTTCTTAATTAAAATCTCTATTTTCATGGGATTGTGGACACTGTACTTTCCTACTTCGGTTTCTCAGACCACACTTCACCTTCTCTGTCTCCTTTGGGCATATCCTAAGGCTTAACTCTCTGCTCTCTTTTTCCCTACTCACTTCCTTCAAGAGGTTTTTTTTTTTCTTTTTTTCCTCTTGGTCAACTCTTTTGTTAATGACTCCCGAAATTACAGCCAAGTTGATTGATTTCGTTTCAAATACAGTATCTCAAGCCTCAAATCAGCCCTTCTTTTCATAGAAAGCTAATCTCTCCGCTTGTGTTCTTTTTCTTCTACTTATTCTTGGTACCCTCCAAGCTCTTTCCTGCCTCAGGGCCTTTGCATTACTCTTCCAGCTACTGAGAGCACTCTTCCTCATTTTCTTTGCATGGTTCATTCCTCTTGCTTTAGATCTCAGTGTAACCTCCTCAAAGAGGACTACCTTGACCATTTACCTGAAATAAGCTCGACTTTATTCTTATCGCGATCCTTGTTTATGTCTTTCAGAATATTTGCTTCAACTTGACGTTATCATATTTGTTTGCTTTTTGTATATATTCCCAAACAGAATGTAAGATCCATGAGCCTATATACTATGTCTCTCTTGCTCACTATTATACCATACCCCAGATCTACTAAGTGACTAACCTACAGGAGGTGCTCAGGAAATACTTACTACATAAATGAATGACAACATCAATTTCCTATTTTCTCCAGAGAGGGAATTCAGTGATTGGGGGATGGGAGGAAAGAGAACTGTCAGTGTATACCCTTTTGTACTCTATGAACCAGTGACTATATTACCTATTCAAAAATAAATTTCATTAAAATTAGAAAAAAGAAAGCAGTTGTACTGTTTCAGTCTAGAGATGATGGTGGCTTGTACTAGGATGGTGGCAGTGGCGTTGGGAAGAAGTAAATAGATTTGATATCTAGGATTTCATGATTGGGAGTGAGGGAATGAGGTGTACCTAAGAATGTCCATCACAGCATTATTTATACTAATAAACAACTAGAAACAACTTAAATTTCTAATGTCAGGGTAATAGTTAAGTAAATCATGGCACATCTACTTGATTAAACAGTATTCTATATTTTTTTTAAGATTTATTCATTTTACAGAGAGAGAGCACACACGTTCACGTGCAAGGGAGGGTGGGGAAGGGCAGAGGGAGAGAATATTTGAGCAGACTCCCCGCTGAGCACAGACCCCAACTGGACTCAATCCCACGACCCATGAGATCACAACCTGAGCTTAAACCAAGAGTCGGACGCCCAACTGGCTAAGCCACCCAGGGGCCCCCAGCATCCCATATTTTTAAAGAATTTATAACATGGGAAACTGTTCATGTTATATGAAGTGGGGAAAAAACACAAGATGTGAAAGTATTTATACAATATGTCATAATCACGTAAAAACCTCTAAAATTACGCACTGTGAAAAATAATGGAATAGAGCAAAAACTAATAACAAGTAACTGTCTTTGAGTTGTGGAATTATGAATTTCCAAAAATTACGCATTTCTAATCTCTAGATCATATCCAAAGCAAAGCCATAATCCCTGTTTCCTGATTTGTGGACTAAACAGGAAACCTGGATTCTTCGGTTAACTCCAAGTTGGCAGTTAAAGGTTTCTTCCCTTTTTTTTTCCCCCCAAAGGAAATAGAAGTTTACTGAATACAATGCAAGGGAGTGGCGGGCAGGACAGTAGAGAGGCTGTCTGCTCAAAGGTTTCTTTTCTTAAAAAAGAACACCAGATATGGAGAAGAGTCCTTTGCTAAGGCCCTGGACACAAACAACTCTATAGTAGCTGGACAGCCTTTTATTTTTAAGTGATTTTTCATTAATTTTGATTAACTAAAATTGATGTCTATTCATTGTAGATAAAGCTGGAAAACTAGATAAGTAAAAATAAGTCACTTATAATCCCATATCATAAAAACCACAACTGAAACTTTGATATCATTTTAGTTGTAAAATGAGTATGTATATTTTTGTTTACACAGTATACAGCTTTATGACTTAGTCTTTTCACTTAATAATATCTCATATTAGTAGATATAGAACAGTAATATGAGATCATTAAATGTATCTATAATTTATTTAACTAGTTCCTTCATGTTGAATTGTTAGATTGTTTCCAGTTTTTCACTCTGCATTGTTACTGTTGGGGCATTTATCCTATTATTTTCTTAGGATGTTATTTCTAGCACTGGAATTTCTGAATGAAAGGATGTATTTAAAGACAGTGTCAGAGATGCCTGGGTGGAGCAGTTGGTTAAGCATCTGCCTTCGGCTCAGGTCACGATCCCAGAGTCTAGGGATCAAGTCCCACATCAGGCTCCCTGCTCGGCGAGTAGTCTGCTTTTCCTTCTCCTTGTCCCTCTGCCCCAGCTCATGCTCCCTCTCTCTCAAATAAATAAATAAATAAAATCTTCAAAAAAAGATTTCGGCTCAGTGTGGAGTCTGCTTGAAGATTCTCTCCCACTGCCCCGCTTCTCCTACCTCCCACCCCTGCACTTGCACACATTCTCTCTCAAATAAATAAAATCTTAAAAAAGAAAAGAAAAGAAAAAGGCTTAGAGTTAGTTAGGAAGTAAGGGAGGGAGGAAAGAAGGAAAGAGAGGTTCTATTCAAGCCTAGAAGGGAAAAAGATCTTAGATCAAAGATTATAAAAGCCAAAAAATTTTTTTGCAGAAAACTCCTATTTTAAGATTTTATTTATTTATTTGACAGAGAGAGAGAGATCACAAGTGGGCAGAGAGGCAGGCAGAGGGAGAGGGGGAAGCAGGCTCCCTGCTGAGCAGAGAGCCCATTGCGGGGCTCAATCCCAGGACCCCGAGATCATGACCTGAGCCAAAGGCAGAGTCTTTAACCCACTGAGCCACCCAGGCGCCCCAGAAAACTCCTATTTTAAATCAAACCTTATGGGGAACTCACATGTGAAACAGAAAAAAAAAAAAAAAAAAAAAAAGTGAAGCAGTTCTGGTCAAACTGGGAATAGGTAACACAAAGCTATACCTGCTCAGCCTCCTCTTAGCATAATCATCCTCATTCACCCAGTGGAAGCTGTCTAGGCCCCATCTTGTTATCCTGTGATGAAACCCTACATCTAAATTTTAAAACTACTAGACAAACAATGCCAATAGGCATAGCAACCTATTCAAATTGCAAATAGAATACTGAGAAGGAACTAACACCACCTCTAAAGTACTACCTTTGCAAAATCATACCTATAAAGCATACAAAACTCCTAAATCTATTTCTCCAACTATCCTTTCCTCCAAGGGCTAATATACTTAAAACACAGCCATTCAAATGTCTTTCTGTCATTTCAAACTTTCTGTCATTTTAAAGAGCACAACAGTCATCATTTTTACCATCATACTGGTTCCCCCCCTCAAGTTCCCCATTTTCTTGCAGCTTTGGAATGAGTACTGACTTTCCCTTCTCCTTTTAAGCTCTAGTCACCAACTCTTATTAATTCCTCCTTTCAAAGAAACGTAAATTCATTGTTTCCTTACTTACATTGTCACTACTTTCATTTGCACCCTTATTACCTCAGGCCTGGATTGCTGCAAGAGTCTCCTATTCTGTACACTATTGCCAAATTAATTTGTGTGCAATTTGAGATCAACTGGATCTGATTAGCCTTCTGACCTGATTTCTGGACTGTTCTCTGGCCTAGGCTTGTATCTTTCCTTCATACTATAGAATGTTCCCACTTTTCCAGTGTGTCTGCTATGTAAGAGTTCGAAAAGCTAGACATCATTTGTGGCTTTAGGAATTGTCTTGGTATGTTCTTAGCATTCTGATTTCTTTGATTCCTGGATCTGACTGCTTTAGTTCTGATCTTATTTTGGTGCCTGGTCTGACAATGAATTACATTTTTCTTTTGGTACTAAAGTGATTATGTCATATTACTGCCTAACAGTTTTGGTTCTTGTTTTTAATGTCTTGAGTTTAGCCACCTACTTGAAAGAGGTTCTATTGAAAACAAAGTCTTCAACCTGGCATCCATGACTTTCCTTCAACTGGAACTTTTTTTTCTTTTTTTTAAAGATTTTATTTATTTGTTTGAGAGAGAGAGAGAGCACGAGCCGGGGGAAAGAGCAGAGGAGGAGTGACAAGCAGACTCCCCACTGAGCAGGGAGCCCGATGTGAGACTCAATCCCAGGACCCCAAGACGATGGCCTGAGCCAAAGGCAGATGCTTAACCGACTGAGCCACCCAGGCGCCCCTCCCTGTATATTGTTTAAATGCACCTTTCCAGCACCACCATGTTGCACCATGTTGCACAATGATTCTAAGAAGAATCATTCATGTTATGAATCATTCTATGTTAATGATTTCCCATACTACAACATCCTACAATTTATGTTTTATGTTCTCTTTTCCCAACCTATTGCAGCCATTCTTTCTCCACAGTTGTGGCTCTTAGATGCCCACCTGTTGTTAGGGCCCCACTCCTATTTCTAGGACCAGTCCTGGCCAGAAACATGAGGTTTAATAGTTCTTGGACTCAGTAGTATCTTACTCCTATAATTAGTCCAGTGTTATCACTCTATTCTTCAGTTCTACTAAATGAGCTTCTTTCCAAGACCTGGGTCCTAGTTCTAGTACCTTGCTTTGTTTTTGTTTTTTTTTAAGATTTTATTTATTTATATGACAGAGAGAGACACAGCGAGAAAGGGAACACAAGCAGGGGGAGTGGGAGAGGGAGAAGCAGGCTTCCTTCGGAGCAGGGAGCCTGATGCGGGACTCGATCCCAGGACCCTGGGATCATTACCTGAGCCGAAGGCAGGCACTTAATGACTGAGCCACCCAGGCGCCCTGTCTAATACCTTGTATTCTGTTTTGCCTTGGTAACATGCCCAGGACTTTAGTCCTATAGGGAAGATCTCACTACTTCATATTAAAATTCCCTCCTGCCAATTGCTCGCTAAAATGCTTGGCCAACTGTTGCCTATTGCCACATACTTGGGCTACTGTTGGCATGCTAGACTAGACCTGTAGCTGGGCCTGTCATGTTTACCGACAGCCCCATCCCAGTAGCAAGGTCTAATCACATCTTGTGACCAGCTCTCAACCTTTCCCACCATGCTGTTCACTATGCCAAGCAATAGCTATCTCAAAATGAAAGAGTATTTAAGCTCTTTTAAAATGCGATGCTCCATGGGGAGCCTGGATGGTTCAGTTGATTAAGCGGCTGCCTTTAGCTCAGGTCATGATCCCGGGGTCCTGGGATGGAGCCCCACATCAGGCTCCCTGCTCAGCAGGGAGTCTGCTTCTCCCTCTCCCTCTTCCTATGCCCCTCCCCCCACCCCCGCTCCTATGCATGCATGCTCTCTCTCTCTCTCTCTAATAAATAAACTAAACCTTAAAAAAAAAAAAAAAAAAAAAAGTGATGTTCCAGGGGATCCTGGCTGGCTCAGTTGGTAGAGTATGTGACTCTTGATCTTGGGGTCTTGGAATCTGAGCCCCACATTTGGCATAGAGATTACTTAAAATAAGTAAATAGATAAAATGTGATGCTCCAATCAGAAAAGCAGTATTGAGATGTTATCTGATCATGAATATCAACTCTCTTGTAGTAGATAGTAAATACTTATATTAAGTGAATTAAAGTCACCTCGACTATAAAATCAGCAATTTTTTTTTTTTTTTTACAGTAAACTACTCCCAACATGGGGCTCAAATTCACAACCCCGGGATCAAGAATTGTATGCTCTACCAACCGAGCCAGCCAGGCATCCCAAAATTAACAAACTTTTAAAATATGACTTTCTCAACATCTTTAGCATATTGGGTAATTTATCTTCTACCAGTTGACACAAAATACATGCTGGCCCTATAATATGAGCTGCTCTGAATCATAACAAAGCAAAATTCAAACAGAAGAACTAACAAAAAGAAGAAATAACAAAAAAGAATCCTATCAAAGTGATCAAAATAATCCCTAGCAACTATAACCATAAATTACAGTAAGTGAAAGTGAAAATGACTGATTTAATGGATTACCTGCCCAAGTTATTTGTTTGAATGCCAAGAAGCCACTTCCTTTTTTTTTTTTTTTTTAAGATTTTATTTATTTATTTGACAGAGAGAAACAGGGAATGGCGACAGAGGGAACACAAGCAAGGGAGTGGGAGAGGGAGAAGCAGGCTTCCCACAGAGCAGGGAGCCCAATGTGGGGCTCGATCCCAGGACCCTGGGATCATGACCTGAGCCGAAGGCAGGTACTTAACGGCTGAGCCACCCAGGCGCCTCAAGAAGCCACTTCTGTACCATAAGAGTGTTTCCATATTTTTTTTTTGCTTTCCTTACTCTAGAGAGAAATCTCAGGTGTGCTTACTCACATTATCAATTTATCACCTCATTAAATTCTGCACCTCCCCCAAATCTATAAAGCATATTTGGAATTATAACTGCAAAAAAGCAATGAAGAACCCTTATTTTGTTCTTGCAAAACTTTATTTCAGTTTAAACAAACAAACAAAAAAAAGCAAATGTTATTTATGTCATCAAGGGATAGGTGGGAGTATGATCATCCTTCCTAGCTGCGAGTTGGCAAACTCCAAATGAGAGATGTAATCTAGGTAAAAGACCCTTATTATTCCAGAGTATATTTACCTCCCAAAGAGATAATGAAAATTAGTCAAAAAGATTAGAAAAAAATTTACATGGAGTCATATCAGAAAAGCTGAGGAAGTGATGCCTAATGCTTTGAGAAATTCTGCTTCCACTTAATATTCAGAAGAATTAAACTTTAAAGGTTAGGAACAGGTGGTTTATACCATACATCTTAGAAACAATGATACGTACTTTCATCAGTTTCATATGATTATTAAGATTCAAGACATTATTTAAAATCTAGATGTAGGCCCAAACAGTAAGTCAGTGCCAAAAATTGGAAAATTTTGTTTAGAGGAAACATAATGTTTAGAGGAAATATAAATATATGACTATTTGGGTCTTGTCTTAATTTACATTTAATGTCTACCAAATTTAATGTCTACCAAAAAGAAAGGACACGGTAACAGTTACACCTGAAGAAGATTCCAAACAGAATGTCCCCATTAACAAGAGTGACCAAGAAATCTAATTGTCTACAGTTTTTATTTCTGATCAAGTATTAGTTTCAGTTTTTATTGAGCCTGTCTTCTGTTAACAATGTATAACCTGTCAGATAACTGTATCACTGATTTCTAAGCTCTCCTCTCACTGTATTTTTTTCCTTTTAAACTAAGATGTACCTAGAAATAACGAGACAACTCAGCATAGCTGTAGTGGCCTTCAATAATTTTGCTTTACTAATTAGTTGATCTTATTCCAGTGAAGGCTAGTATCAAATTTATTCAATAGTCTTTGATTTTATAATTACTTATAATAGAATACTGCATCATATACAGAACTCTTGATCAATAATTTTCTACTTACATCTCATAACCAGTTATCTTTCTAAACAATTTACAAATGTAAAATATGCAATATTCTTTAAAATAAATATACAATATATAGTTTCTACATTCTCAGACAAGCTTAAAAATGAGGTAATAAAAACATAAATGATTAAACCTCCACCATTCTGGAAATGGCTTAGGAAAATGATGGCAAACTTGTTTTGTTTTTTTTTTTTTCCTTTAGGTCTTTTCATCTTTTCTTTGAGTGCTTCTGAGTACCTCCTTTTCTAAGCTGAAAAATTATGTAAAAAATCCTTAAGCTTTGTTGGATAGTCTGTCATCACCCCAGTTGCCCCCAAATCAAAAGCTCGTTTGTATTCTTGTTCTTCGTTCAATACCCAAATATACACCTGAAAATTAGAAGCATGAGAAGTATGAGATGAAAGGTTAAAATAGAAAATTAGTTTTTAAAAGCCTTTATACACTGCAATCTCAGCATACTTAGAAACTACCTTTTAAGCCTGTAATTTTAAGAAATCATTGAACCCTTTAAAAATTTTTTTACTTTACTCATTAAATATACACTGTCCCACTCTCTAGCTTCAGATACTCTCACCTATACATAAGTGGACTCCAGTTACTAAAATGCCAATGCTTTCTTGTTAAGTGTAAGGCAGAGTTTAAGGCCTTCATAGGTGAACCAGTAAAGCAGCAGTATCAGAGTTGGAACCAAATTAAGTTCCTGCCCTTTACACTACTGTTAAACTGGTGAGCTATACTGTTTCCAAAATGCATCATTCCAGAAACTTACCTGAATGCCTCTGGCAGTGAGGTGGTCAAACAAGGCTTTTCTCATTAGTAAGCTAGAAAAGAAAAGCAGAACAGATTTAGATACTTCTTAGCTCCTAGTCCTTAGTCCTAATTTAGTCCATTTAGAGTTTATAATTCCTAACTGAATTTAATCCCAGTGCTTTAGCGGCAGTAAAGCAATCGCCTCAAGTAATAACTGTGGTGGATACATTTATGTTCTAACTGCTGGATCTCCTTTCACTGCTGACTGCTTGCTGGTGGACTACCAGAACCTCCTTTCTATTCCTTTGGTAACTAGATCCTTAGGAGACCCAATCTCATCGAAGCCGCTCAATAGACAAGAGGTTTCCTTGCTTTCCCTGTTGACACCGTAACAACTGAGAAAGAGCTGAGAAGTCTGTTTCTAACTTTCCAAGTTAAAATAAGGCCGTGAACTTGGGCCAAGTTCTATAATATAGTTCATTTACATAATGGATTACTCTTTCATGTGCTATCTTAGAAACCTAATGTCCAATAATTACACTATAAATAGGAAACCTGCACTTTTTTAAAGTGTTAAATAATTGACTTAAAAGTGAACTCTTAGAATATAAGTCACTTGAGCATGATGGGAACGAACTATACTGGCAAGTTTAAACATACTATTTCTCTTCTGTTTATGTCTTTTAAAATGATGAAATAACGGAGACTGAAGATCATATGCATTTAATACCAATTAAAAATGCAACCTTGAAAACTAGAAATTGAATCAGGAATAAAGCAAAAAAGAATAAACCCTGTGGCACAGAGAAAAGATAAAAACTAGTTTTCCAACTCTGCAGGAGGAGCTAAGTAATTTTTAAAAGGTTGTGATTTAGGACTATTATTTAAGCATTCCGGGTTCCATTTTAAAGCAAAATATAGCACAGCAACATTGTGGTATTTACCTAAAATTAAACACAACACGTCTGAGAAAGGAAAGTATTTTCTTTAAAGTAGATGCCGACCCTGAAGGTGGGGCTTCCTGTCTGCTATTCAGTCTTCATGCAGCAGATTTTTCAGAGAAATGCGCCACTAGTCAATATACACTTTTACATATACTTGTACTGCTATACACACTTCTTTCCACCACGTCTTTGCGGGTTAGTGAAAACAGCAAATAGAAGGGAATGGTTATGTATGCCACCTCTTTCTTCTACTAACTAGCTAGAGAACTCTAAGTTAACCATTTACCTTTGGCTGCCCCTGAAGCTGGATGAAATTATCTCTCAAGATTCCTCTTACGGTTTTGTGACTAGTAATTACAGTAGTTCTAAATGATTCATATACATCCCACCTACCTAGTACGTGCTCATCATGTCCTTGTTACAAATCAGGTGTAGAAAGTGTGCTCTAAATTATAAACACGGTATTTAACAGATGCAGCTAAGACAATAACTCGTATATCAAGAAACTAAAATTCTTACATATCAGAAAGCCAGATGAGAAACTTTTGACTTCTGGACATAGTGTGTGGTTCTTTTAGCCTGAGGCAAAATAAAATTTGAATCATAAATTAGAAACACAGGAAGGTATCAGTGTGATAAAATAAAATGAGTCCAAAAACAAACAGTTGCCTTGAATTTTGTATGTGCTCAAAAAATATTTGTTAAAAAAAAAAAAGGTAAATTAAATTAAAGCCCATTTGGGTTCTCTGTTTCTATTGATTTTGAGATGACTTTTTGCTACCACTACTAAAAGGTTAAAAAAATAATGAAAGTTATCTTTCTAGACCCTGGGTGCCTGGGTCTCATGTCTCTTCTCTTTTTTGGTGAAGCTTCTTTCTCTCACTTTGTCTGGTATAACTTAGTATATAGTAGATTGAGTACATGCACTACTGAAGTGAGCACTGGTATATAGTAAACTTAAACATACAACCAAACTTTACTACAAATTAAAGGATATATAGGGCAAAAATGTGACTAAAAAAACCTTAAAAGCGTGTTTTTCTTCCCCTTTCAAGATTTGAGGACATGGGCCCTGTTCTTTTTTTTTTTTTTCCAGGTGTTTTTAAAATTCCAGTTAGTTAACATACAGTGTAATATTAGTTTAGGGTCTACAATATAGTGATTCAACAACTCCATATATCAGCCGGTGATCATCACAATAGGTGCACTCCTTAATCCCCATTACCTATTGCACTCATCCCACCCCCACCTCCCTTCTGGTAACCATCAGTTTGTTTTCTACAGTTAAGAGTCTGTTCCTTGGTTCGCCTCTCTCTCTTTTCCTTTTGCTCGTTTTTTTGTTTCTTGAATTCCACATATGAGTGAAATCATATGGTATTTGTCTTTCTTTGTCTTATTTTGCTTAGCATAATAGTCTCTAGCTCCATCCATGTCACTGCAAATAGCAAGATTTCATTTGTTTTTATGGCTCAGTAATATTCCGTTGTATATGTATATATACCATATCTTCTTTATCCATTCATCTATTGATGAACACTTGGGCTGTTTTCCATAACTTGGCTGTTGTAAATAATCTGCTATAAACATTGAGGTGCCTATATCCCTTCGAATTAGTATTTTTATATTCTTTAGGTAAACACCTAGCAGTATGATCGCTGGACTGTAAAATGGTTCTATTTTTACCTTTTTGAGAAACCTCATTACTGTTTTCTGCCGTGGCTGCACCAGTTTTCATTCCCACCAACAGTGCATGAGGATTTACCCATTTCTCCACATCCTTGCCAACACCTGTTGTTTCTTGTTTTTTTTTTTTTAAGATTTTATTTACTTATTCGACAGAGAGAGAGAATACAAGCAGGCAGAGCAGTAGGCAGAGGGCGAAGGGATAAGCAGGCTCGCAACAGAGCAGGGAGCTCGATGAAGGGCTTGATCCCAGGACCCTGGGATCATGATCTGAGCCGAAGGCAGATGCTTAACTGACTGAGCCACCTATGCACCCTCTTGAGTTTTTTATTTTAGCCATTATGTCTTCTGCCCATTTTTAATTAGATTCATTTTTGGGGTACTGCATTTTATAAGAACTTATACATTTTGGATACTAACCCTTTAATAGATCTGTCCTTTGCCAAATACTTTCTCTCATTCTGTGGGTTCCTTTTAGTTTCATTGATTGTTTCCTTTGCTGTGCAGAAGATTTTTATTTTGATGTAGTCTCAATATTTTATTTTTGATTTTGTTTCCCTTGCTTCAGGAGACTTAACTAGAAAGAAGTTGCTACGACTGATGTCAAAGAAGTTACTGCTTGTGTTCTCTTCCAGGATTTTTATGGTTTCAGGTCTCACATTTAGATCTTTAATCCATTTTTAATTTATTTTTTGTGTATGGTGTAAGAAAGTGGTCTAGTTTCATTCTTTTGCATGTTGCTGTCCAGTTTTCCCAACACCATTTGCTGAAGAGACATTCTTTTTCCCATTGGATCTTCTTTCCTTCTTTGTCAAAGATTAATCGACCATATAATTGTGGGTTCATTTCTGGGTTTTCTATTCCGTTCTATTAATCTGTCTATCTTTGTGCCAGTATTATACTGTTTTGATTACTACAGCTTTATAACGTAACTTGAAGTGCAGAATTGTGATGCCTCCAGCTGTGTTTTTCTTTTTCAAGGCTGCTTTGGCTATTTTGGGTCTTTTGTGGTTCCTTACAACTTTTAGGATTGTTTGTTCAGCTCTGTGAAATATGCTGTTGGTATTTTGATAGAGATTGCATTGAATGTGTAGATTGCTTTGGGCAGTATAGACATTTTAACAATATTTGTTCTTCCAATCCGTGACCATGGAATATCTTTCCATTTCTTTGTGTCATCTTTAATTTCTTTCACCAGTGTTTTCTAGTTTTCAGAGTACAGTTCTTTCACCTCTTTGGTTAGATTTATTCCTAGGTATCTGACTGTTTTTGGTACAATTGTAAATGGGAGTGATTCCTTAATTTCTCTTTCTGCTTCATTACTGGTTTATAGAAATGCAATAGATTTCTGTAGGTTGATTTTGTATCCTGCGACTTTGTTAAATTTATCAGTTCTAGCAGTTTTTTGGTGGAATCTTTTTGGTTTTCTATATATAGTATCATGTCAACTGCAAATAAAGCTTTACTTCTTCCTTGCCTATTTGGATGCCTTTTGTTTCCTTTTGTTGTCTGATTGGTGTGGCTAGGACTTCCAGTACCATGTTGAATAAAACTAGTGAGAGTGGATATCCCTGTCTCGTTCCTGACTACAGAGGAAAAGCTCTTAGTTTTTCCCCACTTAGGATGATATTAGCCACGGGTTTTTCATATATGGCCTTTATTTTAATGTTGAAGGTTTTTATTATGTATGGATGTTGTACTTTGTCTTTTCCCTATGCTTTTTTGCATCTATTGAAATGATCATATGGTTCTTATCCTTTCTTTTATTAATGTAATGTAGCATGATTGTTTGATTTGCAAATATTGAACCTAGGACCTGCTCTTTTTAACTATCTTTTCTCTACTTGACCTTTGGATTTATGCTGAGTTTCCTCAATTTCCTCAGATTCCTGGACCAGCACAACTACCTGTGTCATTAACTTTGGGTTGTACTCATAGCAAATCTCTGGTTAGCCTCTCTCTACTCTGAAAACTTCTAAGTTTAACAGCACAGGGTGATTTCCATTCCCCCTGGATCTTCACTTCTTGTTTCCTTTCTAATTCCTCCTGTCCATACTCTTGGAATAATTCTGAGTTTCCACACTAAAATTCCTTTTTTTTCCTTTTTCTCTGAGTTCAGTTTTTATTAGCAGCTTTCTAAATAAAATCCTCTTTTCCCTAACAGTAGCCTAGGTGGAAAATACTGGTTGCAACTTCTGGAATCTCAGGGATTTAGTGTATCAAACACTAATTACACCTCATTAAACAAATTATTATGTTATCTTAGGAAGTACCCACCATCATCCATTAAAAAAAAAGTTAAAACACGCACAATATTCTACCTTGTCTTAATCCACGATTACTTTTTAGAGAAAAGATTAATTCTATGAAGTTTGTTCATTTGTCTGTATTTCAGTGATACCTGCTCCTAAAAGGAACACATGGAGATAATCTAGAGAGGACAACAGTTCATGCCAAGCCAGAGTAAGCTTAAATATTTTAGGAGTAAATGGTCAGGAATGTTTTAATCCAGCAAATGAAAATGGTTTCTTTGTAGGCAAGAAGTGATTTGTTTTGTCTGAGAAATAGCTACAAAGGCTGCCCATAAATATAATTGGGAATAGATAAAATAAACATGCTCATCACGAAGAAACTCAAATTGGAAAACAAGCATGAAACATAAATGCTAAATACAAGGTTACCGACCAAATTGTTTTTCTTACCAATATGTCCTAATGACTGCTGCACTAATGTTCAGCTTGATCTTTTAAAGTTCTGTTTGGGGATGAAAAAAGTTTCCATGCAGGTGAGATCACATTTAATTTAATTTGATTTTTTTTTTAAGTAATCTCTAGGCCCAACGTGGGGCTTGAACTCACAACCCTGAGATCAAGCGTTTCATGCTCTTAGCCAGCCAGGTGCCCCGCAAATTTGGAGTTTAATGGAATTTCAGCTGCATATTGTGACTGAGGTATAAATATGTTAGGGAAGTTGAAGGGCAACAGCTATTACGTGTTAGAAAAAAAGAATTATTAAGCTTCAACAGTTAAGGTCAATTCTTTGTACCTGACTTCTGAGTACACAGACCCAGAAAGTCATTACCTGAAATGGGTCCAGATGAAATACTAACAATACTATATTATTCATTTTAGAAAAATGTGTCTTAATTATATCAAAAAGCATTATTAATACAGGTCAGTTAATCCAACATGTAAATAACTATAGCAATCTATTCTTTTTTTTTTTTTTTTAATTTTTTCTTTTTAAACCCCCCAGGTGGGGCTCAAACTTACAACCCCGAGATCAAGAGTCACATGCTGTACCAACTGAGCCAGCCAGGTGCCCCTATAGCCATCTCTTCTTTATCATTTATATTGATATTAACGAGCCTTGATCTTAGTCCCCCTATAATGATAACTGATGAAAACAGAGTAACCACTTACTTTAGTATGATAGAAGGCATTGGGATTTCAAAAAACTGTTCTCGAATGGGCACAAAGGGCAAGAGGCCAGTGAAGAAAAGGCCAAGAATGAGCAGAACACGTTGTAGACTGAAGAGGATAGGGATATCTGAATTCTAAAAGACACAAGCAATATTATGTTACTTTACAACGGCTCAAATAAAGAGGATTATTTCACATCCTCAAAATTTCCAAGACTGTATCTGGACATTTGTTAAAAGTACTCCCTGAATTATCAATTTCCACCTCCAAGACCACCACACTTCAAAATGACTAGTCCCGGGGCGCCTGGGTGGCTCAGTGGGTGAAAGCCTCTGCCTTCGGCTCAGGTCATGATCTCAGGGTCCTGGGATCAAGCCCCAAATCGGGCTCTCTGCTCAGCAGGGAGCCTGCTTTCCCCTCTCTCTCTACCTGCCTCTCTGCCTACTTGTGATCTCTCTCTCTCTCTGTGTCAAATAGATGGGTAAAATCATAAAAAAAAAAAAAAAAAAAAAAGACTAGTCCCTGCCATATGGGTCAGGATCTTTCGTGGAGCCCTATACTGTTAATTGATGATACTTAAGTTTCTCTATTCCCTATTCTCTGCTTGCTACACCACTTCTGTCTGTTGGTGATAGTGCTTATCACTAGAGATTAAAAATACTGAACCAAATGGAATAAGATAAGAAATGGAGAAATGAAATATTCAGTAACCTTACTCCCATTTAAAAAATATATATAACTAAAGATCGATATATATTCATATAGAGATATATAGGTGTTCATATCTATAGATATAGTTATATACTAGTTAAGCAGGATATGATATTGATACATCTATAGATAAAATATAAACGCTGTTGCAAATATGTCATCTTTCAACTATATTATGCATCAAAGATAAATAGGGTTTTGTAAGCTAGTCCAAGAATCTAGCCACCATTTTAGATTTCTATTGCAAAATGTGTTCAAGGTTCCAAAACCCTTGGAATGCAAGCTTCATATATACACATGAACTCTCTTCATCTTGTAAAACTGAAATTCTGTGCTCAGTTAAATGGCCCCTCATATCCCCATCTCCCTAGCCCCTCCTATATTTGTCTTTAAAACAAACAGAAATTATGGTAAAGTTGATTTTTTTTTAAGATTTTATTTATTTGAGAGAGAGCATGAGAGAAAGAGAGATCAAGAGCAGAAGGGAGGGGCAGAGGGAGAAGCAGGCTCCCCGTTGAGCAGGGAGCCCAATGTGGCACTCCATCCCAGGACCTGAGCTGAAGGCAGACATTCAACTGCCTGAGCCACTCATGAGCCCTACAGTTGGTTTTTTCTATACAAAAGTAATATATTGAAAAAGTCATGCAGAAAAGTAATATATTTTAAATACTACCTCTAAATTACCCACTTCTTTATTAAAAAAAAAAAAACCAGAGTAAGTAAGTTTGAGGATTTCTTTTGCCCCTATGTTCACATGCCGCTTTGTAACATTTAGGCTCATTTATATACAGGTGTTTCAGTTGTAACACAACGTACAAGTCCCTGAAAAACTTGATTTCTGCACATTCATCCACTAAGAATAACAGAGCTTATGGGAAAAACAGGTTTGGGGCCGACCCTCAAAACTTAAACAACTCTGGACCCAGAGAACTAAAAACAGTAACTGGTACTTCTGGAAAGCCATGCCAGGCTGCCTGGGGTGGGAGAGGGCGGGGTTTGGTATGCTGACCCACCACTGACATAACAGCTGGGGCCACTTGGTATCTTCTAAAGTAGATCATCTGGGAATCTTGCCATTTACAACATGGATGGACTGAGAGGGTATTAAGCTAATGAAATAAGTCAGACAGAGAAAGACAAATACCATAATGATTTCCTTATATGTGGAATCTAAAAAGCAAAACAAATAAACAAACAGAAAGCAGAAACAGACCCATAAATACAGAGAACAAACTGATGGTTGCCAGAGGGGAGGGGAGAGGAGGAGTGGGTGAAGGGGAGTGAGAGATACAGGCTTCCAGTTACGGAATGAATAGGTCATGGGGATAAAAGGTACAGTATAGGGAATACAGTCAATGGTATCATAATACAGTTGTATGATGACTGGTGGTAGCTACACCTATGAGCACTGCATAAATATAGATTTGTGGAGTCACTAGTATCACATCATGTTTCCATTATATTTGAATAAATAAAATTTATGGAATGGCACCCAGGCATTAGTTTTTTTTTTTTTTTTGAGACTTTTGTTTTTTAAAGATTTTATTTATTTATTTATTTGACAGAGAGAGAGAGATCACAAGTAGGCAGAGAGGCAGGCAGAGAGAGAGGGGGAAGCAGGCTCCCCGCTGAGCAGAGATCCCGATGCGGGGCTTGATCCCAGGACCCTGAGATCATGACCTGAGCCGAAGGCAGAGGCTTTAACCTGCTGAGCCACCCAGGCGCCCCTTTTTTGAGACTTTTCAGGTGATTCAAACACACAGCCAAGGTTTAAGAACTAATGTATTGAGTAAGAATGAATTAAAAGTCATCACATGGGACTAAGGGCCACATGTTTTCCCCTCCCCACTGTGTGCCCCATTTTTCTTCTTATAGGTTTTTTTTTTTTCAATTTAAATTCAATTAGCCAAGATATTTTTGTATTTTTTTAGTTTCTAGCATTTGGGAATTAAAGGGCTAATGTAGAATTCTTATATACTTTAAGAATTTATATACTTTAAGAATTTTAATACTTTAAGAATTATAAAAGATGCACGACTTAATTATATGGCATGTTCTATAATACGAATAACAAATATGATTGAGACTTTTTTACTATGATGTTCAAAAATTACTACTGGAAGTTTTGGGAGTTTTTAAATTCTAAAATGACAGAAAGCCGGAGTCTTCAAGAAAAATACGTGAATCAAGGGAAAAGTTCTGTGATTCTGGGTCAAAAGTAGACTTCTTATTTTGAAACACTAGATTCACAAAAAGTTGTAAAAACAGAGTCCTATGTACCCTTAACCTAAAGTTCTCCAAATAGTAACATTTGATGTAACTG
Organism: Potos flavus; assembly: GCA_028534135.1. Taxonomy (NCBI): domain Eukaryota; kingdom Metazoa; phylum Chordata; class Mammalia; order Carnivora; family Procyonidae; genus Potos; species Potos flavus. The sequence goes on along the minus strand of CM052891.1, from coordinate 28,875,334 downwards.
TAGTACAACATCAAAACCAGGACTTGACGCTGGTTTATCACTGGGGTTTTTGTTTTTGTTTTTCCCTTTCTTTCTTTCTTTCTTTTCTTTAACTCCCTCCTGGCCCAGAATATCACTGTTAACTAGACTATAGACCATATTCAGTTTTCACCACTTCTAAAATCTGCATTCATTTGTGCATGTGTCTGGTTTAATGCAGTTTGTTTGTTTTTTTTAAAGATTTTACTTGTTTATTTGAAAGAGAGCGAGACAGGGAGCCCAGAGGAAGAAGGAGAGGGAGAAGCAGACTCCCCGCTGAGTGGGGAGCCTGATGCGAGTCTCGATCCCAGGAACCAGAGATCACGATCTGAGCCAACAACAAATGGTTAACCAACTGAGCCACCCAGGCGCCCTGGTTTAGGGCAGTTTTAACAGTATATCAATTTGTTTAACTGCCACCACAAGCAAGATACAGAACAGTTCCATCACACACAAGAACTCCCTCCCACTACTTTTTTTGTATTTGCCCCCACTCTCTACCCCACCCCCAGTCTCTGTCCCCTGGCAGCCACTTATCTGCTCTTCAATGTGTATAGTTTTGAGAATGTTACATAAATGGAATCATATAGTATGTAACTTTAAAAAAAAAGTATGTAACCTTTTTGTTTTGTTTTTTGTTTCTTTGGGTTTTTTTCTTTTTTTTTAAATTCCAGTTAGTTAACATACAGTGTTATATTAGTTTCAGGTGTATAATACAGAGATTCTGGGGCGCCTGGGTGGCTCAGTCCTCAAGCGTCTGCCTTCGGCTCAGGTCATGATATCAGGGTCCTGGCATCCAGCCCCACATCGGGCTCCCTGTTTGGCGGGAAGCCTGCTTCTCCCTCTCCCACTCCCTCTGCTTGTGTTACCTCTCTTGCTGTGTCTCTGTCAAATAAACAAATAAATAAAATCTTTAAATAATAATAATAATAATAATAACAATAATAATATAGAGATTCCAGTATGTAATCTTTTGAGGTTAATTTTTTTCACCAAGCGAAATGTCTTTGAGGATTAGGACAGCCCAGGTTGTTACAGGTATCAACAGTTCATTTCCTTTCATGGCTGAATAGTCTCGTATCATGTGTATATGTCAGTTTGTTCAGCCATCTATCCACTGAAGGGCATTTTGGTTGGTTTCCAGTATTTTGCTATAATAAAGCTGCTATAAACACACATATATAGGTTTTTATGTGCATAAGGTTTCATTTTTCTGAGATAAATGCCCAAGAGTGAGACTGCTGGTTAATATGGGAAGTGTATATTTAGTCTGGTAAGAAACTACCCAACGAACAAAGAGAGTGGCTGTACTATTTTACATTCTCATGGGCAAGCTGGAGAGATCTGGCTTCTCCTCATCTTCTCCAGCATTTGCTATTATCACTATTTTTTATTTTATTTTATTTAAAAAAAATTTTTTTTAAAGATTTTATTTATTTATTTGACAGAGAGAGAGAGATCACAAGTAGGCAGAGAGGCAGGCAGAGAGAGAGGGGGAAGCTGACTCCCTGCTAAGCAAAGAGCCCAATGCGGGGCTTGATCCCAGGACCCTGAGATCATGACCTGAGCCGAAGGCAGGGGCTTTAACCCACTGAGCCACCCAGGCGCCCCACTATTTTTTATTTTTTAAAAACATCTGAATGATGTAAAACAACCAGCAGGTGACGAGGCCTCCACTACAGTCACTTTTAATGACACGTGAAAATACCAGTAGACAATGATTAATTATGGAAAAGTCTTAGTGCTAAATTCTTAGCCATCTGAAGCCATTCATCCCAATGATCACTGTTTTCTCTTTTTGTAGACAAGCTACCTTGGAATCTCAGAGAGCCTGTGGCACATAAATAAAACTTACTAGCCTTAATGAGGGCTTCAACTGTACTTTAATTATAATGGTGCCAATTCTGGATCTATGTTTTTGCCTTCTTTGCTGGGAAGGAAGGCCTTCCCAAAAGAAATCTTTGTATTTTGAATTGCTCTTTGTGTCACAGTATTTCTTCTGCACTATCGCCACTATCACTTGTATTCTGAAAGAGAGTCTTTATTTATTTATTTATTTATTTATTTATTTATTTATTTATTTATTTGACAGAGAGAGAGAGAGAGATCACAAGTAGGCAGAGGCAGGCAGGGGAGAGGGGGAAGCAGGCTCCCTGCTGAGCAGAGAGCCCGATGTGGGGCTCGATCCCAGGACCCTGAGATCATGACCTGAGCTGAAGGCAGAGGCTTTAATCCACTGAGCCACCCAGGCGCCCTGAAAGAGAGTCTTTAATGCTTAAGGTTTTTGAACATTTTGAATTTCATATTCTCCTAGCTATACTTGCTATAGTATATAAGCCATACTTATAATAGGTATAGTATATAGCTAAACTTGCTTAGAGAGGCTTAGCATACCATGTCAAAATATATCAAATTAACTTTTTATAGGTCTGTTTTCTTCAAACAGAAAAATTTCGGTGGGTAGATGGCCCTACTTTTATATACCACCCAATAACTATGATCCTGGCTTAATTTGATTAATTCTGATTGGGCAGTAGGGAGCAGAGAAGCTTGAGCTATAGAGCTAAAGGACTAAAATTCTTTCCTCAATTTAAAATTACACAAAAATTTCAATAACCTAACAAAAACCAAACATTAAAAGACAGGAATCATATTTTGTTTCATAACGTACATAATAAAATGTTGGCAAACAACTAATATTAGCACGTGAAAATAAGAATTCTGTGAGCCAGCCCCAAGTACATGATTTCTATTAAATCCATTACCTCTATTGGTAAACTTCTGGTTATGTGCTTCCACCCAGTACCATCTGTCTTTATATCAAGGCTTTGAAATGAGATACTTTTAAAAATTATTACAGGTGATGACATTTATAGATACACAACAACAGCAAGAAAGATCATTCTGTATCATTTTGGAAGCTTACCTCTCTGTAGCACTTTTCTACAATTTCATAACTGGCATTACCCCACACCGTTATGTGTTCTCGTCTGTATTGCTTCACCAACTCTGAAACCTACATGTGAAAAACGCAGAAGTTTATGCATGCGCCTAGTGGTAAATCCGCTTATGTTACTTCACTTCAAAAAGGGATTACAACTGACTTTCTGCCAGTGAATAATATAAACTTTGGGAAGAACCAATATAGGAATTCATATTTTATTTTATAAAATATAAGCAATTACCTACATTTTACCATTCTATGATTTATCTAACAGAATGCAACTGTTTAGTCATTTGACATAAACTAACTGCAAAGGAAGCAAGTAAATTTGAAGAAGTTAATTATATCCATGCCAGAACAATTGGTTCACAGGATCTCAGTTTTATCCATGACGGGGACAGGACAGCTTGCTCTGAAAATAGGCCTTCCAACAGTAAAGTGATCTCTTCTACCAGGGCATTATTTAAAACAATACTGATCCCTAGAGTATCACATTTCCTTGAACATTATCAATCTAGGAAGTCACCTACTGTAGCCTTACTTAGTTTCTGAAATCCGTTACAACACAGCCAGAAGGGGATTGGCTCGCGTACCTTTTTTATCAGCACATTGTTGTTGACCTTGATATCGATGTTAATGGGCGTGTTAGGAAAGGCCTCAAAAACTTCCTTCAGTAATGGAATTCGGTTATCTTTTCCTTCACATTGGCATGCTGAGAAAGCAAGATTTGCAAAGGTATTTTTAAAAGGTAACTCACTTTTTTGAGGATTGGGAGAAATATTGTTTTCACAATAGTATATATTCATATAGGACATTTACAAAATGATGAAAAGTAAGAAGAAGAAAAGGAAAATCATCTAAAATCCAACAACTTAGATATAACCATTGTGACCATTTAGTATGCTTTCCCTAGTCTTTTTGCTAATGCATAATTTAATACAGTTATAATATAGTGTACCTACAGATCTTAACCTGATCTTTTTACATAAGTAAAAAATAAATATTACAATGTTAATACACTTAGAATTTAGAATCATGATTTAAATTTTTTTCATTAAACTTTTTGAGATAACTATAGATTCATTTGAAGTTATAAGAAAAATACGGGGTGCCTGGGTGGCTCAGTGGGTTAAGCCTCTGCCTTCAGCTCAGGTCATGATCTCAGGGTCCTGGGATCGAGCCCCGCATTGGGCTCTCTGCACAGCAGAGAGCCTGCTTCCCCCTCTTTCTCTGCCCGCCTCTCTGCCTACTTGTGATCTCTCTCTCTCTGTCAAATAAATACATAAAATCTTTAAAAAAAAAATACAGAGATTTATGCACCTTTTACCCAGATTCCCCGATCCAACAACTTTAGACCCTTCTCGGCACCACTGATAACAAATTATTGACTAGCCTTTATCTTCCATTATTCACCCATATATTTACCTTCCCACGATTTGCTACCCTAGAAACTCAAAATCCTTATTTGTCTTGTCAATTCTCTGAAAATATATTGGATATTTTTGTTAAGATGCTAGGGGCACCTGGGTGGCTCAGCCAGTTAAGCGTCTGCCTTTAGCTCAGGTCATGATCCCAGTGTCCTGGCATTGAGCCCCGCATCGGGCTCCCTGATAAGCGGGGAGCGTACTTCTCCCTCTCCCACTCCCCCTGCTTGTGCTCTTTCCTTCTCTCTCAATCTCTCTCTTTGTCAGTTAAATGAATAAAATCTTAAAAAAAAAAAAAAGATGCTATATAAACTCAAGATCTAGCCAGCCTTTGAGTTACTCATCCCTGAGTTTCTCTCATGATAAATATATTAATAAATTTGTTTTTCTCTTGTTAATCTCTCTTCTGTTACAAATCCTTGCTGAGAACCTAGAGGGTAGAAGGAAAAAAAAGTCCCCTATACTCTACTAGTGTATACTGAGGTTGTTTGGGAAGTTTTACTATGATACCACCGTTGAAAATTTTCAGAGATTGAGAATATGTATGTTCAAGCAAGGAAAATACATGCTAATTCAGGAATGTGTTAAAGAATTTTATCAATGCAGCTACTCAAAGAAAACTGAGTCACGAAAAAAAATTAGAAGAGGATTTTTAATCTTTTTTTTTTTACCTTTCCTGAGAGTTATTTTCTTTATTCTTTCCCTAATCTCTTTTGCCTTGAATCATTTACATAATATATTACTACACATGCTATATAAGTTTCATAAAATTTTCCCTTCCATCTGAAACTTCAATCCCACTACTATATGAATAACAAAATGGTAACAGATCCTTTATTTCATCTTCATTGTACAAAATGTATCAACAAAGTAAATTAAATCCATGTCAAAAAATTATTTATAATAAAGGCTCATATGAAAAGGCAGCATGTAAATGAGAAAAAAAAATGTGTTACTGTTTTGTCTGTTCTGTATTCCATTTCTATTGCTTTTTACTACTCTTTGTAATTCAGATGGGGCTCTGGATCATTTTGACCAGACCCTCCATCATTTGGCTCTGTCTCCCCAGCCACAAAGAGAGCACATGGACCTTAAGCATAACACCATGAACACAAGGAGAGGTCTTCTGAAATCCTCAGCTGAATGCATCATGTACTTTTGATGCTGGCAGAGTCCATCTTTATGTGTACAAGGTGTGCCTGAGAACAAAGCTAACATAAATGAAACCAGACCAAGAAACCGAGATACAGACTATTGCTTAAGCAACTAAAATTAATCGTGTCTGAAGGCATAGAACCTCTAGGCTTTTTAGTTAGGAGAACCAAATTCTTTTTTTTTTTTTTAGAACCAAATTCTTTTTTTTTTTTTTTTTTAAGAACCAAATTCTTTTTTTTTTTTTTTTTTTAAGATTTTTATTTATTTATTTGACAGAGAGAAACACAGTGAGAGAGGGAACATAAGCAGGGGGAGTGGGAGAGGGAGAAGCAGGCTTCATGCTGAGCAGGGAGCCCAACGCGGGGCTCGATCCCAGGACCCTGAGATCATGACCTGAGCCAAAGGCAGACGCTTAACAACTGAGCCACCCAGGCGCCCCTAGAACCAAATTCTTAAAAAAATTTCTTTTGAACTATATTGACATGGATTTCTAGCACTTATAATAACTGAGTTTAGACTTATTGTAGACTACTGAATTGAACGGTAAAAATTATGTTAATATATAAAAATTTAGCTTGTTTTTACCTACCCAGCACCCTTTCTTCTCTTGGAAAACTGCATCTCCTTTATTCCACATTGTTCTTTTTTTTTTTTATTATTCCACATTGTTCTTATTGGGCTCTCAAAAACAGGACCCACTCCCCCTTTATTCTCATGGGCAAGAATATGACCTAGGTCTGGTCTATTATAATAGCCTATTTCTTTGTCCATAGTGACTATCTCAAGGATGGACACATGACCCATGCTGGGCCAATCAGTGTCCTTCTCTAGAACTTTCCCTTGAAGCTCAAAGGGAAGATTGCTTTTTTACCCTTGGTTCAATGTGTGGGCAGGATATGAATGAGCTGTCAGTGATCATCTTCCCTGCCACAAGGACAAAATCCATCTACGTTGGAAGAAGGTAAGACCCAAGAGAAACAGAACCACAGAATAACTCAGAAAGAGTCCCCTTTATCCCCTTGGATTCAATAATGTTTAACATCAGATCCACCACTATTACAGACAGTTAATAATAAAATAAATCTCTGTTGCTTCTTTTTTCCCTTAAGCTAGTGTAAACTCATTTCTGTTACGATCTAAAATGTCTGAACATGATGTTCTAGTCCTGCACTGTTTCAGATGGTAGCCATTAGCCACATAGGGCTATTTAAATTAAAATTAAATAAAACTAAAAATTCAGTCCCCGAGGTGGACTAGCCACATCTTAAGTGCTCAACAGTCACAAGTGGTTATTGGCTATTGTAACTGACAGTTCAACTACAGAACATTTCTATCACTACATGCCATTTAAACAGTGCTAATTTAGTTAAGTAAAAATTTTGTTAGCTTGTTAAGTGTGGAAAAGTTAATGTGGCAGTCAAAAGAATTGCCATGGGCAACAGCTATTCACGCCCAAGTAAGATGTTTGCAAGGATCAACTTAGAAAAAAGTCAAACAGATAAGACTAACTTTGAAACATTATAGAAGTAGAAGAATATTGCATCTAATAGTGGGAGAAACAAAGAAATTAAAGTTACGTTAATAACTAAGAAAAAAAAAGCGCATGCTAAAGTGATGTGAAGATATTTACATTAGATGCCTCGGCCAGCACAGAATGTAGAAAACGAGGTGGGGAAAGAAGTTTGTCCCCAGTATAGTTGTGGGCAGAAGATAACCGCCTAGGAAATACTACAGAAAGAGAGAGAGGAAAACAAGAGTGATAGGCAAGGAGTATGTCATAAGATGTGCTGGGTGATGGAATGAGTGAAGTGGCATCTAGAAACGTGCTAAAACTTGAAAACTGACCATTCTAAATCTAGATTATCCAAATTATATATTTTTCATGAAAAAAGGCTATTTTCAAGTAAGCAGGATAGATAATAACAAACCCTTTAGTTAACACATTTTTATGTTCTTTCTTTATATTTATTTTTTAATGTAGCCTGTGGCACATCAGAGCACCTGTTTGCGATCTCTCTCTCTCTGTCAAATAAATAAAATCTTTTAAAAAAAATTACTTCTTCAGTAAAATTGTGAACCACAAAGAAAGCAAGAAGCCTAAAATTTGTATTCCTCTGAGAGTTGGCAGTCTCTCTCTCTCTCTCTCTCCAGTATTTAAAAAAAAGTAAGCAACAGTTAGTTCTGAGCAGGGGAATAGGACAAAAAAAAAAAAAAAAAAAAGGAACAACTGTCTGAGTCAAGTTTTTACAGTACTATATCTTAGCCTATTTCAAATGCAGTAAATTTCACCTTTGCGGCAGATAAACTGAATGCAATATGAAATTTGCATTTCAATAATGAAATTGTGATAAACTGAATGCAATATGAACAAAAATTAATTCTTTTTATAGGTGTCTAAAGCTTGAGAGTACATGGCATTGCTATTAATAAGGTATTTGAAGAGACTCTTTAGGGGAGCCTGGCTGGCTCAGTCAGTAGAGCATGTGACTCTTGATCTCAGGGTCATGAGTTCAAGCTCCATGTTGGGCGAGGACCCTACTTAATTAAAAAAAAAAAAGAGAGAGAGCAAGAAAGAGAGAGAGATTCTTCAGATGGAGAGGCAGCATGGTGCAGCTGAACACTGGCCTGGTTAGAAGAAGACCTAGTTTCAAGTCCTAGCTCTTGTCATTTATTTGTTGTATGACCTTAATCAAGTTAATTTATATCTTTAGGCCTCAGTTTCCTTATCTAAAACAGGAAGAGATAGAATTATATGGTCTCAAAGGTCTTTGGATATTCAAAAGTTTTATGACTTTATGACAAAAGGTATATGAATAACAACTTAAAAAAAAAAGAAAGGAAAGTATAGAATCTGAAAAAAAAAATTAAAAAATTTTTTCCTCAAAGGATCTTTTAATCTTTGCTCTACAAGGGGAAAAATTAAACAAAACAAAACAAAACTCCCCCAAAACAAAAAGAACCTTGACTTATGAAATGTTTTTAACTTTCACAAATCTATAATTGACACAAATATAATAGCTTGGCAAGTATAATCCTGTAAATCACAAGAATGAAAAAAATGTTTCTGCAAACCAACACAGCTTAATGATACTTACCTAGAAAGTAACATCAAACAATTTTCAGATCTAAACATCCTTTAGAAATAGCTAATATAAACAATTTTCTGATTCTTATTTGGCTTTCTTATATTTTCCAATCAAGGAGAAATTATACTGACCAATTTTAAATCTAGTTCACAGAGCAGTTACAGTTCTTTAGATCCTTGACATGTAACCAAGGTTTTAACTATATGCAAACCAAACCACACCAAGGACCATAACATGTAGCATCTTGTAGTTTTATGCTTAGTTACATTTGAAACATTCAAAACATGAGGCTGAACTGTGATAGTGTGGGGCTCTACCTGCTTAGCAACCTGTATCTCCAGCTGGTGATTTTTCCATTCTAACATGTTCCATTCTAACAAATCCAACAAACTGGGCCAAGGAACATGTTCCTTTGTAAGAAATATTCCCCCACAAGACAGAAAACGTCTATGCTGATGATTAAAAAGTGACAGTGACCAGGAAATGGGTGGTTTATCTGAGTAATGGAATTCTCTCTAATAATTTAAGATAGGGAGCAGTGAAATGACATAAAATCAAATGGTATAGAATCGATAATGATCTGAAAGGGGTCTTTTTAATATCTTTTCATTTGGGTTTTTTTTTTACTTAAGATGGATTATTACTACAAGTTATAGTAATCGTCTAGAATTTGAAGCTTCAGAAATGCAGAGCAGCCCTAATAATATCTGGGTTTCTTGTAATTAGTATTCAGGCTTAAATTAACTGTACATAAATTTAAATAGAATGAGCCAGTTAAATCTCTAGCCTTCATCTCAGGGTCAAGATTTCAGATTTGTAGGTCTGAGAGAGTAAGTATTGAGGGCAGTACTTTTAGCTGGAATTTACTATCAGAAGAGAACACATATGTATATCTAATTCTCAATGTAAATAATACACTTTAATGTAAATATGTAAGCTGCAAATGGGAAATATTACCTCTTTGAAATGTGACATCCAGTTTGCCAAGGTAAGGTGGGAGTTCCTTTAAAAGATATGATTGAAAAACAGTTAGCTCTCAAAAATTTAAAAATATTTTAGTGTCTTACAGTGAGACAAAGATTTGCTTCTTCAAAAAATAAAAGAATAAAAACATTACCTATGTTTACATAGGGCACGCTTTAGCCGAACATCCCAAACAGCAAATTAACCATGTAACAACTTACCTTCACAACTTACAAGAAAAGAAATCTGTACTATTTAATATGGACCTTTTCTCAATAATAAATATTTAGGGGCACCTGGGTGCTCAGTCATTAAGCGTTTGCCTTCAGTTCAGGTCATGATCCTGGAGTCCTGGGATCAAGCCCCACATCAGGCTCCTTCCTCGGCAGAAAGCCTGCTTCTCCCTCTCCCACTCCCGCTGCTTGTGTTCCCTCTCTTGCTGTGTCTCTCTCTCTTTCTCAAATAAATAAAATCTTTAAAATAACAATAATAATAAATATTTAAATATCTCAGTAGACAAGTGTCAAGAATAGACAATTTTAAAAAATGACTAACATACAGAAAAATCTTTAAACTCACAAATAATCAAATAAATGCTAATTAAAATTTAAATTTAAGAAATTTTTGTTATAATACCCTATAATGGTAAGGGTACAGCAAAATGGGAATTCCTCTAACACCACATTTTAGCACTTTTTAAGAAATTTTTACTTTATTTTATTGTTAAGTAATCTCTGAGACCAATGTGGGTCTTGAACTCACAATCTTGAGATCAAGAGTTGCATGCTCTACCAACTGAGCCAGCCAGGTGCCCCAGACTAAACACTTTCTAAACACTTTTAGAAAGCAAGCTGGCAATAACAATTTTCAATATATATTAAGAAACTAAAATATTCCTAATATTTTACCCAATAATTTCCTTGCTGGGAGTTTATTTAGGGAAATAATTTTAAAGACAGAGATAATTTGTGCTTGCTTTGGCAGCACATATACTAAAAAAAGAGATAACTTTTATTTTTATATAGATACTTCCAATAAATATAAATATACTTATATACATGTCTTCATAAATACATATCTTTTAAAAACTCTACAAAGCATATAAATATAGAGAAACTTTTATCTTTACACATGAAGGTGTTCAGTGCAGTGTTATCTCTAATGGTGAACACGTAAAACTAATTTAAATGCCCAACAGAGGAAGAATGGTTAAAAATTACTCTATATCCACTCAATGGAATAATTGTAGTCACTTGAAACATTTATGAAAAATAAACATGGGATCTGAAAGGGCTAAATGCCACACAATTCCAAATACATGACATTCCGGAAAAGGTAAAACTATGGAGATGATAAAAAGATCAGTGGTTGCCAGGGGTTAGGGGGCAGGAAGGACGAATAGGCAGAACACTGAGGATTTTTAGGGCAGTGAAACTATTATGCATGACACTACAATAGTTGATATACCATTATACGTTAAAACCAACATGTCATCCTATGTTAAAAACCTACAGAATGTACAACGTTAAGAATAAACCCTAATGTTAACTATGGATTTTGAGGTGATAATGAGTGTCACTGTAGATTCATAGATTGTACCAAATGTACCACTCTGGTGCAGGATGTTGAAGGGGGAGGGGGAAGCTATACCTGTGCAGGGGCAGAAGCTATGCAGGAACTCTGTACTTTCTGCTCAATTCTGCTGTGAACCAATAACTGCTCTAAAAACTAAAGCCTATTAAAAAAAGAAAAGAAAAGAAAAAGCAGGGGCGCCTGGGTGGCTCAGGTGGTTGAGCATCTGATTCTCGGTTTTGGCTCAAGTGGTGATCTCAGGGTCCTGGGATCAAGCCCCACTCTGGGCTCCACAGAGAATCTGCTTGAGGATTCACTCTCTCCCTCTACCCCTCCCCCTGCTTTCACTCTCTCTCACTCTCCCTCTCTAAAATAAATAAATCTTAAAAAAAAAAAAAAAAAAAAAAAGCCTGCGGGTGCCTGGGTGTCTCAATCGTTAAGCGTCTGCCTTCGGCTCAGGTCATGGTCCCGGGGTCCTGGGATAGAGCACTGATGAGCGGGAAGGCTGTTTCTCCCGCTTCCCCTATCCCTGCTTGTGTTCCTCTCTCACTGTCTCTCTCTCTCTGTCAAATAAAAAAATCTTTAAACAAAAAATAGTAACTTAAAAAAAATAAAAATAATTTTTAAAAAAAGCATGGAAAAATGTGTATCATACCATAATGTTAAAGTGTTCAAAAACACAATATCTATAATAAACAGTAGGATCACAACCAGGCAAAAAACATACAGGGTACACATACAGATGGTATCCTGTTAACATAAGTTTTCTTTAGGTGGTAAAATAAAGCATTATTTTCCATCCATTTATCAGTCTCTACTACAATGGCAAGTAAACTACTAAAATCAGATTTCCTATTCTTGAAGACTAAAACTAATTCATACATTTAATCTCAACCAAATAAATTGCAGAATACTTCAATACTTTAAAATCCAGTAGTTTTACATTTGAGGACTTTGGTAATCTTGTTAAAATAAGTCTCCAAAGATGTATCCACAGATTTCTGAAGTGAGTATAACTCCTTCCTGGAAGTTAGAATAGTTTTTATAATTTCCTTTGGCATTCATTATTTAACCACTACCATTTACTGGAGCACTATCTGGCATTCTTTGTTTTTAAAAATCCTACAGGCCCTAATATCTACTAGCTATTAGTTTATCATGCACTTTTACTTACACAGTACTTAAGATCAGAGATGTTTACATTGACCCCAGTTGATCTCTTTAAATTCTCATCATGGGACACTACAACTTGCTCATCTTTTGTGATATGGCAGTCCAATTCCAGCATATCAGTTCCAATTGTAACTGCACTGAAGAAATGCAGAGAAGAATAAGGACATTCTGAAAGTTAAGTAAACTTTATTTACATTATATGCATCAGATGTAAAAATTAGGAGTTACAAATCAAATAGCAAAACATCTCATAACACTAAAATTTCTCTACACTGTCATCTATTATGATTTATTAATGTCATATTCTAAAGTAAACACAGACTAAGAGAATCATGTTGCCCCTTTCCATAACCAGCTATCTGTAACCAGCTATCTGTATCCAGCACTTCTTCCCAAGACCATGAGCTGAAGTGTGGAAGGGGTCCCAAACTGAACTGAGCAGGGATCAAAAGATACATGGGTGCCGTGAACCCAAATTCCTTGAGTCCTCTGAGAGCAAGGCCATGGCTCAGAAGAGCCCCACAGTTGATGGCAAAAACCCGCCCTATAAGACCTGGCCTCCGAGTTGACCAGGCGCAGTCACCATGGCCACCAGAGAAGAGAGATTTACCAGGAAGTGATGAAGCCAGGGACGTGCCCTCCATTCTGGATTTGGAGCAAGTCCCCACTAGGGTGGCTGGCTCTGAAGAACCCCCCACGCCGCCTCCTTCACCCGTCAAATGCTGTCTTGGAACAGCTTTGTTCTTACTTTCCTCATGATCACTACTGAGTGGTGTTTATCCTCACTAATGCCCTCAGAGCAATCTTTGGTTTTTCAAGTCAAGTCTCTGATATATGTCCACATTTGATCTTTAATTTGTGTCATTCTATAGAATGTTAATTGTATTTAAATTTTAAAATATTGCTGTCAACCTAATATAATGGATAGAATACTGGATCAGAGGTTAAAAAGGTCTGGATGCCAGTTCCTGCTTTGCTATGAACTTGCTGTATAACTATGGGCAAGTAAACACCTTTCTCTAGGCCTACATTTTCACATCTATAAAATGATAGGATTAAAGAACAAGAAATTGAGGTGCCTGGGTGGCTCAGTCGGTTAAGCATCTGCCTTCGGCTCAAGTCATGATCCTGGGGTCCCGGGATCGAGCCCCCCGTTGGGCTCCCTGCTTCTCCCTCTCCACTCCCCCTGCTTTGGTTCCCTCTCTCGCTGTCTCTCTCTCTCTGTCAAATTAAATAAAATCTTAAAAAAAAAAAAAGCACAAGAAATCGGTGCCAGCCTTTGTCACTTTAATTCAACATAGGATTAGAAATTCCAGCCAGAAAAATAAAATAAAATAAAATAAAATAAAATTTTAAAAAATAAAAAGAAATTCCAGCCAGAGCAATTAAGTAAGAAAAAAAGGGGGCTGGGCATCCAAATTGGAAAGGAAGAAGTAAAATTATCTCTGTTTACAGATGATATGATCTTTTTTTTTTTAAAGATTTTATTTTTTATTTATTTGACAGAGAGAGAGATCACATGTAGGCAGAGAGGCAGGCAGAGGGAGAGGGGGAAGCAGGCTCCCTGCTGAGCAGAGAGCCCGATGCGAGGCTCCATCCCAGGACCCTGAGATCATGACCTGAGCTGAAGGCAGAGGCTTAACCCACTGAGCCACCCAGGCGCCCCTGATATGATCTTGTATGTAGAAATCTTAAAGATTCTTTTTTTTTTTTTTAAGATTTTATTCATTTATTTGTCAGAGAGCGAGCACAAGTAGGCAGAGTGGAAGGCAGAGGAGGCAGAGAGAAGCAGGCTCCCCACTAAGCAAGGAGCCTGATGCGGGACTCGATCCCAGGACTCTGAGACCATGACCTGAGCCAATGGCAGCTGCTTAACGGACTGAGCCACCCAGGTATCCCGAAATCTTAAAGATTCTACACACAAATAAAACTGCTAGAATTAATAAACTCACTAAAGTTGCAGAATACAAAATCAACACACAGGGGCGCCTGGGTGGCTCAGTTGGTTGGGCATCTGCCTTTGGCTCATGTCATGATCCTGGGGTCTTGGGATTGAGCCCTGTGTTGGGCTCCCTGCTCAGCGGGGAGTCTGCTTCTCCCTCTATCTCTGCCCCTCACCCCACCCCCCACTTGTGCTCTCTCTCTCTCTCTCTCTCTCAAAGAAATACATAAAATCTTTTTTAAAATACACACAAAAATCAGTTACATTTCTATACTTTAACAGTGAATGATGTGAAAAGGAAATCATAAAACAATCCATTTGTAATAGCATCAAAAAGAATAAAAAAATGGGTGCTTGCATGGGTCAGTCAGTTAAGTGTCCGACTCTTAATTTCGGCTCAGGACATGATCTTAGGGTTGTGAGATCGAGCCCCACATTGGGCTCTGTCCTGGGCAGGGAGCTTGCTTAAGATTCTCTCTTTCCCTCTCTCTCTCCCCCTCCCCCCAAAAACAAAAACAAAAACAAAAAAAAATTAGGAATTAACTTAACCAAAGAAGTAAGTGATTTGTACAATGAAAACTGTAAAACACTGCTGAAAGAAATTAAAGGCGATATATATAAATGGAAAGACATCTCATGTTCATGGATTAGAACACTTAATATTATTAAGATACATGGATCTACACATTCAATGCAATTCTTATCAAAATCCCAATGAGTTTGCAAAACATGTTTCTGCAAAAATAGAAAATTCCATTCTAAAATGCCTAAGGGGCACTTGGCTGGCTCAGTCGGAAGAGCATGTGACACTTGAATTTGGAGTTGTGAATTTGAGCCCCATGTTACTAAAAGAAAAAACTATAAAATGCATATGAGATCTCAAGGAAACCCAAAGAGTAAAAACAATCTTGAAAAAGAAGAAGAGGGGTGCTTCTGTGGCTCAGTTGGTTGAGCATCTGCCTTTGGCTCAGGTCATGATCCCAGGGTCCTGGGATCACGTCCTGCATTGGGCTCCTTGCTCAGCAAGGAGCCTGCTTCTCCCTCTGCCTGCTGCTCCCCCTGCTTGTGCTCTCTCTCTCTCAAATAAGTAAATTAAATCTTTAAGAAAAAGAAAAAGAAAAAGAAGAACAGAGTTGGAAGACTCATAACACTTCCTGATTTCAATACTTACCTACAAAGCTACGGTAATCAAAGCAATATGGTGCTGGCATAAAGACAGACATATAAATCAATGAAATAGAATAGAGTCCAGAAATAAACCCTCTTATATATTGTCAAATGATTTTCAACCATTCAATGGGGAAAGGGCAGTCTTTTCAACAAATGGTGCTGAGAAAACTGGATATCCACATGTAGAAGAATGAAGTTGGATCCTTACCTAATGCCATATCAAAAAATAAATTCAAAATTGATCAAAGACCTAACCATAGCACCTAAAATGAAAAAACTCTTAGAAGACAACATACGGGAAAAGCTTCGCCACACTGGATTTGGCATGATTTCTTGGCTATGACACCAAAAGCACAGGCAACAAAAGAAAAAAAAAGACAAATTGTACTTCATCAAAATTTAAAACTTTGTGCACGAAGAAACACTATCAACAAAGTAAAAAGGTAGCCCACACAAATCATAAGAGACTCTTAATCATAGGAAACACACTGAGGGTTGCTGGAGGGGTGTGGAGTGGGGGGATGGGGCAACTGGGAGATGGATATTAAGGAGGGCACGTGATGTAATGGACACTGGGTATTATACAAGACTGATGAATCACTGAACTCTATCTCTGAAGCTAATAGTACATTATACATTAATTAATTGAATTTAATTTTTTTTAAAAAGTGAAAAAAAAGTAGCCTACAGAATGGGAGAAAAATACATGTAAATCATCTATGTGATAAAGGATTAATATCCACAGTATATAAAGAACTCCTAAAACTCAATAACAATGTAACCTGATTCAAAAATGAGGAAAGGACTTGAACAGACATTTCTCCAAAGAAGATATGCTAATAAGCACATGGAAAGATCACTAATCATTAGGGAAATCCAGTCAAAACCACAGTAAGAGGGGCAACTGGCTGGCTCAGCTGGAAGAGTGTGGAACTCTTGATTTCAGGGTTGTTAAGTTTGAGCCCCACATTGGGTGTAGAGATTACTTAAAATAAGTAAATAAATAAACAAACAAACAAACTTGGAAAAAAAACCCACAATAAGACTATTTTACACTCATTTGGGTGGCTATTATTAAAAAGGTCAGGAAGGGGGGCACCTGGGTGGCTCAGCTGTTAAGCAGCTGCCTTCAGCTCAGGTCGTGATCCCTGGGTCCTGGGATTGAGTCCTGCATTGGGCTCCCTGATCAGTGGGGAGTCTGCTTTTCCCTTTCCCTCTGCCTGCTGCTCCCCCTCCTGATGCTCTCTCTCGCTCACTCACTTTCTCTCTCTCAAATAAATAAATAAAAATCTTTAAAAAAACAGATAACATTATTTCACACATCATGGATGAATCTTACAGATATAAACTGAAGAAAGAAAAGCCAGAGACAAAAGTGTAAATACTGTATGATTACACTTAAGTTATCAGGAACAAGCAAAATCAATTCATCATAATAGAAATTAGAATAATGGCTTTCTAGGGGCAAGTAATGTGGACTCGGAAAGGTCACAAAGATACCTTCAAGAGTGCTAGAAATGTTCTACATCTTTATCTGAGTGATGGTTACAAAGGTATATACATTATGTTAAAATTTATTGGGCTGTATACCTAGATTGTGCATTTTATGGAATGTATATTATATACACACAATAACAGTTTTGTGTGTGTGTTTTTTAAGGTTTTCTTCCTCCCCTTATCTGCTAGCTCTTACTCATCCTTCAGGTCTAAGCTTAGAAACCACTTCAGGATATATTTCCCAATCCCCCCAGATGAGATTGGGTCACCAGTTTACATACTGCTAAATTGCCAGGACTTCCTGTAGCACCCTGTATTTATTCTGTTATAGTATTTACCACGCTGTTTTGAACATATCCATTTATCTCCCCCTGCCCAATGAGACAGGAGTTCTTTAAGGAAAGGGTTTGTGGACTATGTCGAGTTTACTGTTGTATTCCTAGTGCCTAGGCACAGGACCTTGCACAGCTGGTACTCCATAAATATTTTTTTAAAAAACTCTATGTAAAATGCCCACTTAGCACTTTATGCACTAATCACCACGGGTGACATTTCAAGATGAAGAAAAAGTAAACATGTGTGGAGCAGGGAGAAAGTTTTAGAAAGAAACATTTTTTTTTTTCAAAATTCAAGAATGGAAAGAGTAAGAGCTGTGGTGAGCAGAACAGGGTGAGAAGATACAAAAATAGATAAATTATGTTTGTGCAATAGATTCCTATGCACTTGAATTGTTTACTAGTGGCTTTATATGAGGTCAGGTCTCTACAGTAAGATTAAATTCCTAAAGAGGGAAGGCCTATGTCTGCTCCATACTTTCTAATGTTCATGATGTTGGTTATATCGTAGATATCCAACACATTTCTAAATGAGTGGACTAAAGCCATGTTTTACTTATCTATTAGATATCTATTAACATTTTAAATTTTAATTATTATCCTGCTAGCACCTAAATGATCATCATTGATGATCCATATCCATAGTAAGTACTATACTTACGAGAATAAAATATTCACATGGAATGGCATTTTTGAAGTATATCTGAATGAAAAAAGTAGGTATGGTATGATCCTCTTGATGTAAAATAAAGTTTATATATAATTTTGTTTAATTTGGAAAAATAATTTTTTAATTGAAGTATAGTTTATATATTAAAAAGACTAGAAAGATATAGGCCAAATTGTTACAGGGCTTACCTCTAGTAAGTTGTATTTCTGGGAATGGAATTAGAGATTTGAGCAGGCCAATTTTTTACTTCACATAGATTGCTTGAATTTTTTTTTTTAAAGATTTTATTTATGGGGCGCCTCGGTGGCTCAGTGAGTTAAAGCCTCTGCCCTTCGGCTCAGGTCATGATCTCAGGGTCCTGGGATCGAGCCCCACATCAGGCTCTCCGCTCAGCAGGGAGCCTGCTTCCCCCTCTCTCTCTGCCTGCCTCTCTGCTTACTTGTGATCTCTCTCTCTCTGTCAAATAAATAAATAAAATCTTTTTTTAAAAAAAAGATTTTATTTATTTCTTTGAGAGAGGGAGACAGCATGAGAGAGAGAGAGTACAGCATGAGCAGGGGAGAAGGGTGGAGGGAGAGGGAGAAGCAGACTCCCCAGTGAGCAGGGAGTCTGACATGGGGCCCATCCCAGGACCCCAGGATCATGACCTGAGCCGAAGGCAGACACTTAACTGACTGAGGCACCCAGGCGCCCCTCTTTTTATTTTTTTTTTTAAGATTTTATTTATTTGTCAGAGGGAGAGGGAGAGCGAGAGAGCACAAGCAGGGGGAGAAGCAGGCAGAGGGAGAAGCAGGCTCCCTGCTGAGCAAGGAGGATGATGCAGGAATTCCATCCCAGGACCCTGAGATCATGACCTGAGCCCAAGGCAGAGACTTAACTCATTGAGCCACCCAGGCATCCAGAATTATTTGTTTTTAGAATATAAACTTCTAAAGTAGCAAAAATAAGGATACTTCCATTATTAATATATTATATCTAAAAGACAACATTTTGGACACCAATTTACTCATCACCAACAGAATTAATTACAGCAGGAATTTAATCTATGAAAAACTGAACATCCTTTTAAATACATAAGTATTCATGATTCTTATTTTGCCTATGATCTCCTAAGTGGGGTGAATGTATCTTCTGTTATATACTTAAGCTTGAAACACATTATATAAAAATGCAAATATAAATTTGTATATAAATATATCAATTAAGGAATAAAGTTTTGGCAATTGAGTAAAAGTTTCTTAATGTTTTTAAAACAAACTAACTTGGTTCCTTAATGTAATTCTTACTAAGATGCAAATAACTTTATGTGTCCTCTTCTAAAAGATACCCACCTTTAAAAGAGAATATTTATTGGTCAGTTGTGTGCTAGAACCACAAATGTGTAAAAATAAAATGCAAAAAGAAGCAAACAAAAACAGTTTTTGGTAGAATTAGTTTTCTGTATTTTTAAATTTCCTTAAATATTGTTATACTGTGTTCAATTTTTTTAAAAAAGAATAAGAAATGTAGAAACCGTAAGCAATATATGTAGCCAGCAAACAGTTTTGAAATAAAATCCTGAAATCTTTCATTCCTTCATATAACTGAAAAAAAAAATTGGTACTACTGATTTTTGGTCATGCGCACATCTTACTTTCTTTTGTTATTTATTTTTTTTTTTGTATGAGTATGTGAAGGGGAGTAAGAACACCGGTTATCTATATTTTCCTGTATTTAAAAACAATTCTGCAGGGTGCCTGGGTGGCTAAGTCGGTTGAGTGTCTGCCTTCAGTTCAGGTCATGAGCAGGGAGCCTGCTTCTCCCTCTCCCTCTGCCCCTCCACCCTGCTTATGCTCTTTTCTCTCTCTCCCTCTTTCACTCTATTTCAAATAAATAAAATCTTTTTAAAAATAAAAAAATAAATAAAATAAAGAAATTCTGCATTGGGCTCCACACCCAGCGTGGAGCCTACTTAAAATAATAAACAAACAAACTAACTAACTAGTTAATTTTAGTATATGTGCTGCCAAAGCGAGCACAATAAATAAAATTTTAAGTCAATTAAAAACTTAACAATAAAAATAAAAAATATTTATACATTTTACCTGAGAAATCTAAGTTTGAAGTTTGCCTTCAGCTGAGATGTTTGCTGTTTTTAGAAATGTTTAGGAATTATATAAAAAATATTTTCTATTTACTCTATGGTTCTCTCTTAACAAGCTAATAAAAATTTAGAGCAATAGTAAATGAGTACATCCAGGACAATTTGTAAATTATTCTAATAAAATTATCCTAAATTTGATACACGAATAGCTACAACATAGCCAGAAAAAGGAAATTTTTTTTTTATCACTGTGGCCTCCAAAATTTCCCATACATAATAATATGCATCTACTTCAATTGAAGCACCAGATATTTTATAGCTGAATTTCTTTGTTTTTTTAATATTTATTTATCTTGGAGAGAGAAAGAATGTGAGCAAGCAGGGGGAGGGGCAGAGCGAGAGAGAGAGAGAGAGAGAGAGAGAGAGCATTTCAATCAGACTCCCTGCTGAGCACGGAGCCCCACTTTGGGCTCCATCTCATGACCCTGAGATCGTGACCTGAGCAAAAATCAGGAGTCCCACTCTTAACCAACTGAGCCACCCACGTGCCCCAATATAGCTGACTTTCTGACAAGCTGATTACAAACAGAAAAGGGAAGTCAAGGCTTCGACATTACCAGAAAAAGAAATAAAAACTCTAGCTCGAAAAGATGTGAAATTACTTGAAACTCCACAGAAACAATACATAAACAATTTAAAACAGACCCTATACGCTATATGTTAAATTCTATTTAGAATTTAAATAAAAATTTGTAAAAAATTAAGAATAGTTGGGGCGCCTGGGTGGCTCAGTGGGTTAAAGCCTCTGCCTTCGGCTCATGATCTCAGGGTCCTGGGATGGAGCCCCGCATCGGGCTCTCCGCTCAGCGGGGAGCCTGCTTCCCCCTCTCTCTCTGCCTGCCTCTCTGCCTACTTGTGATCTCTCCCTCTGTCAAATAAATAAATAAAATCTTAAAAAAAAAAAAATTAAGAATAGTAAATCCAAAACCAAACAAATAAATAACAGACCGTATATTAAGGAATTTACATGAATCTCATTTATTCCTAACACCACTGAGGTTTGTTATTATTCCTATTTCATAGATGAGAAATTAGTATTGTATTAATTAGATATTCTGAAAAATGTATCATGAGAACTAGGTCACTGATTAATTACTTTGACTGTCTGCCAACTTATACTTCCAGCTACTGCTAAAACAATTTGTTTCTTTCTTTTACCATTCATGTTAATACCATGGGGATCAAATTGTCCTATGGGTATTTACAAAGGCGGCCTGGTTTAATAACCTAGTTTTATTAGCTCTTAAGAGCTAGATTTTACATACTCAAGGGCTTAGTGACTCTGTGTGTGTGTGTATGTGTGTGTGTAATACAATTCCTTAGTTTCTGGTTTTCTGCTTATTATGGATGGGGTTCTGTCTCCTTCATTTGTCTTCTGTTAGTGTTCTCCTTTGATCCTGAGTGCCCTATTCCACATCTCGTTCAGTAAGCCACTAGTGAGAGTCTATTAGCATCAGAATTAGGTGTTAGGGGTTGAGAGATCAATATGGAAAGATTTTTGCTCTCAAAGGAATCACGGAAGAGCCATATTCATAACCTAAGGTATTTGTGAAAGCATTTTATAAACCATACTACAGGACTTTTTATAAATTGTGACATACAAAAAGGAAAAGGAAAAGAGAAAGAAAGAAAAAGGAAGGAAGGAAGGAAGGAAGGAAGGAAGGAAGGAAGGAAGGAAGGAAGGAAGGAAGAAAGAAAGAAAGAAAGAAAGAAAGAAAGAAAGAAAGAAAGAAAGGGAGAAAAAGAAAGGGGGAGGGAGGGAGGGAAGAAGGAGAGAAAGGGAGAGAAGGAAGAAAGGAGGAAGGAAGGAAGGGAGGAAGGAAAGAAGGAAGGAAGGAAAGAAGGAAGGAACGAACGAATAAATTGTGAGATATAATTATTTCTCTTCAGTCCTAATTACTTCCTTTTTTCTAATTTTTTTCGCATTTTTTTTAAAGATCTTATTTATTAATTTGAGAGAGAAAGAGTATGAGCAGGGGAAGGGGCAGAGGGAGAGAGAGAAGCAGACTCCCCACTGAGCAGGAAGCCGGATGTGGGGCTCAATCCTAGGACACCAAGATCATGACCTGAGCTGAAGGCAGAGGTATAACTGACTGAGCCACCCAGATGCCCCAGTCCTAATTACTTCTTTAGACCCACAAAATGAATTAATTTTCCATACATTCTTAAAGTCCTTTCAGTTTCCAAGATACATCTTGTCTACATACCCTCACATCTTAATCTCAAACATTTAATGTTTTTTTCCCTTTTTTTTTTTTTTGAGTAATCTCTACACCCAATGTGGGGCTTGAACTCACAACCCCAAGATCAAGAGTTGCATGTTCTCCGGACTGAGACAGCCAGGTGCCCCAAACATTTCACGTTTTAAAAATAGTTTCTTGGGGCATCTGGGTGGCTCAGTCAATTAAGCATCTGCCTTTGGCTCAGGTCATGATCCCAGGGTCTTGGGATGGAGCCCTAAGGCAGGCTCCCTGCTCAGCAGGTGAGTCTGCTTCTCCCTCTCCCTTTCTCTCTGCTTCTCCCCCCAGCTCGTGTTCGCTCTCTCTCAAATAAATAAAATCTTAAAAAATAATAAAAATAATAAAAATAGCTCCTTCCTCTGTACCAAATGATAACTCTTCTAGTCCTGGTATCTTTTCAATTTTCTGGTTAGTCTTAACCAGGCTTCCCCCATCAAATATTTTTACTTTCTCTAATATCTTCTTATTTTCATTTCCATGTCATAATATGTATGCTTTGTGATGTGTTCATCTACACATGCACATAAATAAGATCTACGTTTTAGCTGCTCATTATATTTTTACATTTTCTCCCTTAAGTACCTTATCCTATCAAAGATATTCCATACTTAAGCACAGTATCTGTCTTTTGCCAAGTATGTATTATAACTCCACCTTTTTAATATACTGTACCTTGAAAATAGTATGTTTACATGATTTTTTTCTTGTTGTTCATGAAGCAGGTATTAAAAAACAAAACAAAACACCTCCTAAGCATCCCAGCAGTTAAAGTATTCTACTAATAGAATACTTGTTGATGAAAACAGAAGTATTTATTGATAGCAAGAGCACTGATGCATAAGATAAAACAAAACCACCACAACAACAAATTTTTAAAAGAGGTTAAAATCAAGGGGCATCTAGGTGGCTCAGTTGGTTAAGCGTCAGACTCTTGATTTCAGCTTGGGGTCTCAGGGTCATGAAATGAAGCTCCAACTGGGCCTTCGTGCTCAGTGGGGAATCTGCTTGGGGAATCTGCTCTCCCTCTGCCCCCCCCCCCCATTCACACACACTTGCGAGCTGTCTCTGAAATAAATAAATCTTAAAAAAAAAAACAAAACTTCTAAAGATGGGAAATGTAATATTGTATCTAGCAAGTAAAAACCATCCAAGTAATACATTTTTAAATATCAAAAAGCTTTTCAGATTATTAAAATCTTCAAAGATAAAAATATTTACACCTCATCCCTAAAAATAATTTATGATACAAATGTACCATTGTTAGAAACAGTTTATTGTATAATTATTGTATAATTGTATAATTCATAAATAAGGGTGTTTGGTAAAAATTTAACAAAAAATATGGGGAAAAATTACAAAATAATATACCTTAAATATAAAAAATGCTAAAATCGCTCAAAGTTATAAGCAATTTTTTCCCCAGGTAATATATATCACTACATTCCAGGGAACAAATATTTGTTAAATCATAGTATATTGGGGAGAGGTATGTGTATGTGTGTATGTGTCTCAGTGTAAACTGCTCAAATAAAATTATATATATATGCATTATATATGTTATATGTCTAATTATATCTAGATGTATACATTATATAGATATCTAAAGATACCTACATATATGATCTCAGTAGAGAAGATAACGTAAAGTAACTGAACCACCCAGGCGCTTCTGTTATTTTTATTTTATTTATTTTTAAGTAATCTCTATGCCCAATGTGGGGCTCGATCTTACAATCCCAAGATCAGGGGTCAGGTGCTCTACCAACTGAGCCAACCAGGCGCCCCTAAATTCTAAGGTACCTTTAAATGATGAGAAACAGAACAAAAACTTAAGCCAAATTCTTATTTCTCAGTCCCAATTGTATGGATAAAAATATATAAGAAAATATGTTTCTGGGGCGCCTCGGTGGCTCAGTGGGTTAAAGCCTCTGCCTTCGGCTCAGGTCATGGTCTCAGGGTCCTGGGATCAAGCCCCGCATCAGGCTCTCTGCTCAGCAGGGAGCCTGCTTCCCCCTCTCCCTCTGCCTGCCTCTCTGCCTACTTGTGATCTCTTTCTCTCTGTCAAATAAATAAATAAATAAAATCTTAAAAAAAAAATATGTTTCTTACTAAATATGGAAAGGTAATGTCTTCCATGGAGTTTAACTTTTCATATCCTCTGCTTTATTTTTCAGGGAAAAGAAAACAGTGTTTTCATCGTTACTACAGACTAATGATGATCATTTACTCTGAGACAGAGAACAAGGTATCAATCAGCTTTCATTCCTGTCTCTCCTGGTGCTTCTCTGTGTGGTGCTCTAAAAGAAATCTATATGACATATGAATAACTGAAACATCGGGAAAAATATAATTTACCTCTTTCGAAAAAATAAGACCAACACTCATAAGGCTTCAAACAAGACCAGATCACAGCTTCAGGTCTGTAGAAGGATTACAGGGCAGACACATTATCCTATTCATAAACAGCAACCAGTGTTAACAGTTGTTTCATTTTCTTCTTTTCTCTTTCTCTCCAAGACTAATTAGCATTACACACAGTGTGTTCCTTGTTACAAATGCCTTCTTTCAGCTTTAGAACTATAGTATCTTTTGATTACCCACAACTCTGATCTAGTTTTTCAGTTATGCAGAAGCCAAACACTCTTTGTAACACTTCAGACTAGCTAAATTTAAAAAAAAAAAAGTGATTTTAATAAAATAGAAACAATTATCACAAGTGGATGTGACATGTATACTATCTTCACTTTGTGAATCATCATCACTTCAAAGACAAACTATAAAATACCTTTTTATATACTTACTGCTGAAAGGCTGCCATTGTATTCTCCAAATTTTCTCCAGCACCTGTGAAAACATTAAATTTAAATTTCATTTACTTAGCTAATTTCAACTTTTTAAAAAAAATTTTAAATTTTTAAAAATATCTTATTATTTGAGAGAGTGAGATTATTAATAAATCAAACTTATTCGAGCACGCACACATGAACAGGGGGGAGGGGCAGAGAGAGAGGGAAAAGTGTACTCCCCACTGAGCGGGGCTCAGGGCTCAATCCCAGGACCCTGGGACCATGACCTGAGCTGAAGGCAGATGCTTAACTGACTGAGCCACCCAGGCGCCCCTAATTTGAACTTTTTAATTTTTCCAGAAATTCACTTTAATAAGATACATCTTGTAATCTTGTAAATCTCGATGTTTATATACTGTGTAGACATTACAAGTTTTTTAAAGAGTGTAATGGTATTTTGAATTGCTTTTTGTTTGCACCAGGAAGAATCAAAGATTAAAACAAAGCCGCAGAAACACAGAAAGGCTAGAACCTAGACATGTTTTTTAAGCTACAATATCTGCTTGTCATAGGAAAGACAGAAGAGGATTTGGTACATATACACCTTCTCAGAAACAGTTAAACTATCTCCTCTACATCCCCATACTCTCTTATGCATCTCCTTAATAAGAATTTATCATATTATATCATAAATTATTTTTTTTTTTTTTAAGAGTTTATTTTTTTTTTTTTATTTTTTTTTTATTTTTTTTTAAAGAATTTATTTATTTATTTGTCAGAGAGAGAGTGAGAGAGAGATCACAAGTAGGCAGAGAGGCAGGCAGAGGCAGAGGGAGAAGCAGGCTCCCCGCCGAGCAAGGAGCCCGATGTGGGACTCGATCCCAGGACCCCGGGATCATGACCTGAGCCGAAGGCAGCCGCTCAACCAACTGAGCCACCCAGGCGTCCCTATATCATAAATTATTAAACTGACTCCTTTTCCTATGAGTTACTGAAAATAAGTGCCTGTTTTCATCACTTTGGCTGAAGACAATATAGTATAGTAGTTGAAGGTGGAGTTGGGATCTTTGCTCTCAAATCTATTTGATATTTGTATGACCTTGGGATATTTACGAAACCTCTCTGGGGCTGAGCTTCCTTATCTGTAAGAATGAGGGATGCCTGGCTATCTCAGTCAGTGGAGCATGAGATTCTTGATCTCAGGGTGGTGAGTTTGAGCCCCACACTGGGGGTAGAGATTACATTTAAAAAATAGAATTAAAAACAATTTTTTTATTAAGTAAAGTCTACCCCTAAAGTGGGGCTCAAACTCATGACTCCAAGATTAAGAGTCATAAGCTCTAAAGACTGAGTCAGCCAGAAACTCCCCCCAAAAATAAAATCTTAAAAAAGAAAAAAAAAAAAAAAGGAATGAGGATAAAGGTGGCACCTATGTCATAGGATTGGTATAGTTAAATGAATTCACATGTCAGGTGCCCTATGTCATCAATTCAAAAAATGATTTTTTCCCTTTTAAACATCTCATAAGTTAGGGTGCATTATACAACAGTTGGTGTGTAATAGTTTATTTGGCAAGATTTTCTCTCTTAGCAGCATATTAAATATGTGCATTTTAGGGGCACCTGTGTGGCTCAGTCAGTTAAGTGTCCAACTCTTGCTTTTGGCCCAGGTCATAATCTCATGAGCCCAAGACTGAGCCATGCGCTGGGCTCTGTGCTGGGGTTGGGGTCTGCTTAAGATTCTCTCTCTCGCCCTCTGCCCCTCTCCCACCTCAAAAAGAAAAGAATATGTGCATTTTATAACTAATGGCATTAGAGTTAATGAAATAGTAAATATTCAGTAAAAGTAAAAGATTATTGCTATTATTATTACTATTGCCACTGTGATAGTAACTGGCGCTTGGTGAATGTCCACTGACTGATGAATGACAAATATTGCAATGACAAAAAGGACACAGATAAAAAGTATCTGCTTACCTAATATTATGTATAGGTAGAACCAATTAACATAACATGCTAGCTGTAAGTTTTAAAATATTTTAAAACTAAAAGATTTCAGTATTACTAAATAATTACTGGAATGTACAGGAAAAACACTTAAGAAATACTTTTCCAAATACTTATGAAAAACAGCCAATTTCTTTTTAGCATAAAGAAACACTTCAAGTTTATGGCACTATTCAAGTATTAGCATTAAAATGTTTCACATACAATACCGCCTGGACATATTTATGAGAATATTAAAATTTTTTCTTTTATATTGTTAGATTGTACTTTTATGGCAACCTAATTAATAATCAATAGAAACACAAAGTATGAAGAAATGACTATATTAACTGAATGTTCTAGAGTTCCATGGTTTAGTAGAGAGAAAGGAATACCCATGTGAAAAAAGCTACTTCGATTTTAGGTTTACTTTAGTCACTACTGTTGATGCACAATAGAAAACAGATGAAGTAAATCTGAAGATTATAGCTTTTGTAAAAATAAGTGCTCTTTAAAAAAAAAAGTCAGTGCTCTTTTGAGGTTAAATGCCTTTTTCTGTTTCTTAACTTTATTTATTTACTTGACAGAGAGAGAGAGAGCACAAGCAGTGTGGGCAACAGGCAGAAGGAGAGGGAAAAGCAAGCTCCCTGCAGAGTGGGGAGCCCAATTTGGGGCTCAATCCCAGGACCCCAGGATCATGACCCAAGCCAAAGGTGACACTTAACCGACTGAGCCATCCGAGCGCCCAGTTAAATGACCTTTTTTTTTTTTTAAATATTTTATTTATTTATTAGAGAGAGAGATCACAAGTAGGCAGAGAGGCAGGCAGAGAGAGAGGGGGAAGCAGGCTCCCTGCTGAGCAGAGGGCCCGATGCGGGGCTCAATCCCAGGACCCTGAGATCATGACCTAAGGTGAAGGCAGAGGCATAACCCACTGAGCCACCCAGGCGCCCGGGTTAAATGACTTTTAAAAATCTAGTTGGTGTTGGGGCACCTGGGTGACTCAGTCGGTTAAGCCTCTGACTCTTGATTTCAGCTCAGGTCATAATCTCAGAGTGCTGAGAGCGAGCCCCATGTCGGGCTCTGCACTGGTGTGAAATCTGCTTAAGATTCTCTCTCTCTCTCCCTCTGTCCCTCCTCTCTTTCTCTCTCTCTCCCTCCTTTCTCCCTCTCTAAAAAAGAAAAAAAATCTAGCTGGTGTTTGTTTTAGTCAAAAACTATTGAAATATGTTATATTCAAATAATCAATATTCAAGAACAAAACACTCTAGAATATGACCAAAAAAGACAAAGAGTGCTACTAAAATGATTATTAGTAGGTTACATAAGTTAAACTACTGACTGCTTGTTGTGCCAAAAAGCAAAGAAGTCAAAAGGATACAGAAGCCATTTTCAAGCTCTCACTGGCCAAACCTGGGACAATGTTTTAGCATCAAAATAATGACAGTAACAGATTTTATTCATCGAATAAAATAGAAAATGTTGACTCCCGCCAAAAAACAAAGAAAGAGTTGAGCCCATTTTAATAAACAGACTGAAAGTCTTATGAGGAATGGGATATTTATAAAGTTTCAAAGAACCTCCCTACAAAAGTACTTATTCTTTACAAAGAAAAAAAGAGTGGCTTCACAATGGAGAAGTTTAAGAGACAACACCTTCCACCTTCACCAAGAGATCAAAGTCAATAAATATCATTAGCTCCTTGCAGTTGACTTCTGTCTCTTTCAATTTTCTTTGCTCTTTGACACAATCAAGCAGTCAGTAGTTAAACTTAACAAGTCAAATAAATAGCAGTTATCTCCAGGCGGCTGGAATACAAATGATTTCCAATATGCGTTCTTCCACATCTTACAAACCCTCTACAGAGAATACGCATTACTTTTAAAATAGAGAGGAGAATCAAAATCAAAACATGGCATATGCCTGGAACATTCTCTTCACCACAGCCTCCCCATATTTCTTAACCTTAACACCAGAATGAATTGAACTCTCAAGGCCTCCATGAAGTATTTTCTTATCGCATCAGATTACAATGATTCTTTTTACAGTCAATGCCTTAAAACTGTTAGTTCCCAATTATTTTGGTCTCAGGATTCATTTACTGAGTACCTCAAAGAGCTTTTGCCTATGTGGGTTAAAGATTTTATTTATTTATTTGAGAAAGAGAGAGTGAGTGAGCAGGGGGAGGAGCAGAGGGAGAGGGACAAGAAGACTCCACGATGAGCTTGGAGCCAGAGGCAGGACTCCCATCTCACCATCCTGATCATGACCTGAGCCAAAATCAAGAGCGGGAGGCCTAACTGACTGAGCCGCCCAGGCACCCCTTGATTATGTAGGTTATACCATTAATAATTACATATTAGAAATTGAATATTAATTTTTTTCATTTTTAAGTAATCTCTACGCCCAATGTGGGGCTCAAATTTACAATCCTGAGATCAAGAGTCATATGCTCTACGGACTGAGCTAGCCAGAGGCCCCCATATTAAAAATTTGTAATTTATTTATTTGAAACAACAGTAATAAACCTATTATATGTTAACATTTTTTTGTTAACATAACATTTTATGAAAATTAACTATCTTCCATATTTAATGAAGAGTGGCATTATTTTACACTTTTGCAAATCTCTTTAATGCTTTATAGAAGGCAGCTCGATTCTCATATCTGCTTCATATATGCATACCAACCTTCACACAGATAGCCAGTTGGAAAAGACTCTTTTTTGATACTGCACCAAAATTTAACAAGTGGTAGTTTCTTAAAAGTTACTTGCAGTGTGGAATCTGAACCATATGAATGACTTTTTCATACTCTATTATATGAAAATCCACTGGTTCATTTTGAACTTTGTTTTTTTAAGTAGGCTCCATGCCCAGCGGGGGCTTAAACTCAGAACCCTGAGATCAAGACCTTAGCTGAGATCAAGAGTCGGATGCTCAACCCAACTGAGCTACCCAGGCATCCCTAAGTCCATCTTGAACTTTGACTAGATCTTTCACCCATGCATGGTTTTATATCATGCAGTGGTCTTTTGGAAAATACTAATTCACTGAATCATACTGATTTTCTAAATATTGACACATTTCGTTATACAATATTTTTTAAAGTCACATTTGTAAATGCCTCGTCTCATCAGGAAAATCTGTAAGAAAGCTATCAAGCTCACAGTGGAGTATACAAGTTTTCCAAATTTCTAATTTTTGCTTGAAAACTCAAATGTAATCACTGGCACCACTTAAAATATAGCTTATTTTTCTTCTAATGACAGACTCATTTTATAATTTTCAAGACTACATCTGCTGAATACTCAAGTCTGAATAACTGGTTTCAGTTTTTAAGTAAAAATGATGTTCTGTGGGAAAAAAAATAAGGGCTAATTCAGCTCACAATTCAAATGATTGCATAAGTGCTTTTCCTCAAAACAATCACCATCATACTTTGATATGCAACAAAAGTGTTTTGTATGTACTTCCAATTTTGTCACACAAAATATGAAAAGTTATGTGTGGGACACCTGGGTGGCTCAGTCAGTTAAGTGTCTGCCTTCGGCTCAGGCCATGATCCCGGAGTTCTAGGATCCAGCCCCATGTCCACTCTCCACTCAGTGGGGAGTCTGCTTCTCTCTCTCCCCCTCACCCCACTCGTGCACACGCGCTTGTGCACGGGCTTTCTCTCGCTCAGATAAATAAATAAAACCTTTAAAAAAATAAAAGTTAGGTGCCTCGTTAGCGCAGTAGGTAGCGCGTCACTCTCATAAAAAAAATAAAAGTTATGTGTACTCAGGGTGCCTGTCTGGTTCAGTTGGTAGAGTATGCGACTTTTGATTTCAGGGTCATGAGTTCAAGCTCCATGTTGGGTGTACAGCTTACTTAAAATTAAATTAAGAAAAAGAAAAGACTGGGAATGCAAGTTGGTGCAGCCACTTTGGAAAAGTGTGGAGATTCCTCAAGAAATTAAAAATAGAGTTACCCTATGACCCTGCAATTGCACTACTGGGTATCTACCCCAAAGATGCAGATGCAGTACAAAGAAGGGCCACATGTACC
>CM052891.1:28760265-28843682 GCA_028534135.1 Potos flavus | reverse complement strand
GTTTTGGAGGGGAGGGGGTGGGGGGATGGGCAAGCCTGGTGGTGGGTATTGAGGAGGGCTCGTATTACATGGAGCACTGGGTGTGGTACATAAACAATGAATCTTGTAACACTGAAAAAATAAAATAAAAGTATTTGGGGGAAAAAAAATTAAAAATAAATAAATAAATAAATAAAAATAAAAATAAATAAAAAAAAGAAAAATCTATTGCGCAAACTGAACAAGCACTCATTAATGTAATAAATCCAATTATTTCTTTGAAAAAAAAAGAAAAAGAAAAGACATTTATTAAAAAAAATTTACGTGTAAGGGCTGAAATTTAATAAAATAATTTTTATTAATACATCAAATATATTCGTAAGTGAAACTGCCTTTTTTATTTTTTTAAAGATTTTATTATTTATTTATTTGTCAGAGAGACAGCATACAGGCAGGGGGAGTGGCAGACAGAGGGAGAAGCAGACTCCCCACTGAGCAAGGAGCCCAATGTGGAATCCAATCCCAGGACCCTGGGATCCTGACCTGAACCGAAGGCACACACTTAACAACTGAGCCACCCAGGCGTCCTGAAACTGCTTTTTTTTTTTAAATATGAGTTTTTAAAAACTGTGATAGTAATTGTATCTGGGTGATAGGTTCATGGAGTCTTAATACTTTTACATATATTTGAATTGAAATGATCTTTTGGTTTGGGGGAAACGAGTTAGAAAAAATAGGATAGAGATTCAGTACTCTGAAATAAATTTTCTCACAGGTAATACAATTTTTACTAATATTTACATTCAGAGTCTGCATGTTTGTCTTTTATGTCTGCTTTGCATATTAATTTTGCTATTAATTTAAACCTAACAGCTTAAGCATGAAAACATTATTAATTAAGATCTCTGAGTTTGTAAGTTTATGAATAGCCAGTATTAAATAACAATGAAAACAGTCAAGATATTAATATTTAATAGAAGCTATCACTGTACTTAGCACTGTATTTATCATTTCATTAAAACCCCCACAATCAGAAAATAGTTGGGTACAGTCACATAGCCAACGAGGGGAACTACAATTCAAGCATAAACTATATAATTTCAGATACTATCCTTTTCACCACTATGTAGCAGCTTCTATGCTGCCATTCATAAAACACTTTTATTTCAGTTTTATGGATAAGGTATTCATATTGGCCCTTATTTCCATATTCTTCTTATTTATAAAGCTTGAAGATAAATTTCACAATGATAACACCCACAAATTACCTGTTAGATTCATATGGTGAAAACCTGGAGAGTAACTGAGGGACTAATTAAAGAGTATGCCATTCCTCTCCAAGGAATTATTTGGTGGTAGCTCTTGTCTCATGAAATTATTTGAATTCCTTTTCTTTCCAGTTACATCATTTATAGAGCATGCTTGCCACTAATTTTCCTTTTCCTTCAATAATCAGTTTAAACAAGGCCTGGCCTTGCAAATCACCATCTGACATATAAACAAATGTTTAATTTTTAATTAGTTATTAAATTATGAAATGGGAAAGAGAATGAGTGTCACAGATTTTACATGCTGTCCTAATATGTTTATAATTCCTCTGCTTACTTCATACTGCCTCCCTCTTCCAGTTCACATTTTTCACTTCTTTGAGAAAACCTTCTCTGAAAAGTCCCAATTCTCTTTATTTACAGCTACACTATATACTTCTCAAGTTTTCACTCTATATTAACTTTTTCTCTCTTATATAGTGCTTCAAAATTACTTTGTAATCAGTTTCTTTCTTTCTCTTTTTCTTTCTTTCAGAGAGAGCAGGGGGAGGGGCAGAGGAAGAGAGAGTTTCAAGCAGACTCCGCGCTGAGCGCAGTACCTGACAAGGGGCTCAGTCTCATGATCCTGAGATCACAACCTGAGTCAAAACCAAGAGTCAGACACCTAATCAACTCTGCCACCCATGTGCTCTGTGATCAGTTAATTTCTGATAGGACAGGAAAAGTAAAGGAAACATTCTCTTTTTGGATCTTTAATTAGATTTAGATGCTGTGAAGGAAAGAAACGTCTGTTTAGTTTTCTTTTTGTCTCCCAAATGTTTTATATACCAATAAACACTGTAGAGTTGTTTTATAGATATGCTCTAACCACCATTATTAACATCTTTATATACACGATCAATGTGTGTGTGATGTTTAGAAAACCAATGACAAATATGACCATGCATCAGCCACACGCACACAAAGAAACCTTCAAAATTAAGTATTTTCTGATATTGGATAAGAAAGCTTAGTGCAAACAAAACATATCCTAATGTTTGAGATATGACCCGATCTCAACTCAAAATGAAATTTTTCAGTAAATCAAGCAAAAAAGTAAGTTCTTCTTCATTTCTTTCCTTCTTCTTCTCCTTTCTTTTTTTTTTTAAGAGAGAGAGAGAACACGCAAGCAGGGAGGAGGACAACAGGAGAGGGAGAGAGAATTTGAAGCAGGCTCCAAGCCCAGCACAGAGCCCAACACAGAGGCTCAATCTCACAACCCTGAGATCATGACCTGAGCTGAAATCAAGAGTCAGGACCTTAACCAACTAGGTGCCCTCTTCTTTATTTCTAAATTCATTTGTTCCTTCAACATTTACAGTGTGCCTTGGAAATAGTATATGTGATTTACATAAATGCATTAAGAGCTTGTAAGGAGCAGAAATGGTGTATACTAAGAGCATTTCTCAATATAGGTTCCCTGGAATACTGCAGACTTGTTTCTGTATCTCAAGAGGAAAAAACTGGTGAAATCTGTATGTACAGGATAAGAAAAAATTAAACTCATCAGTAGCACAGAAGGATATTCAAACTGTATATTGATACACAGGCAGCATTTACCAACTAACTACCACATACATGCTCTCTTCAATGGTAAGTGGTTTTTATTATGTATCTGGTCATAATTTCAATAATTTTTCGATAATGATATTTTTTATACTCAATTTTTCTAAATTTGCATATAATTTAAGACATATGTATCTTTTAGCCATTGCTGAAAATAAGTACATTTTAGTTTGCTTTCTTAAGCAGAAAAGTACTATTAAATAAATGATAAACTACTTCATTGCTAATAAGGTATCAATAGGAATGAGTGAACCAGTTGAGGAAATGAATGAGGAAAAAGTCCTTGTTGAAAGGGCACTTGGCTGACTCAGTTGGAAGAGCATGTGACTTTTTTTTAATAAATATTTTATTTATTTATTTGACAGAGAGAGAGAGAGAGCACAAGCAGGGGGAGTGGCAGGCAGAGAAAGAGGGAGAAGCAGGCTCTCCGCTGAGCAGGGAGATTCCCAAGACCCCAGGATCATGACCTGAGCCAAAGGCAGATGCTTAACCATCTGAGCCACCCAGGGACTCCGAGCATGTGACTCTTGATCTTGGGGTTGTGAGTTTGAGCCCCATGTTGGGAAGGAAGGAAGGAGGAAGGAAGAAAGGAAGGAAGGAAGGAAGGAAGGAAGGAAGGAAGGAAGGAAGGAAGGAAAGAAGGAAGGAAGGGAGGGAGGGGAGGGAGGAAGGAAAGAAAGAAAAGAGTCCTCATTGAAAAGTGAGGAAGAGTTCCCTAAATATAGGAATAAGGAACAAGAGGAGAAAGAATTGATACCCTGACAAAGAATATGTTTCAAGATGCAACTGCAGAGTGCCACTTCCAGTGACACTTTCAAGACTCAAATTGATGCTTCAATTTCTTCCTTAAACATCCAATTAAAGCTTAGGACCCAGAAGCAGCCAGCATCCAACAACAAATTTACCCTCAAACTTATTACTTGTCAAATCATTCTGTGGCAGGTTACCCAGATTGTGACAATGCTCTGTCTCAAGATCAAGGGTAAAAGATTAAAAGGGAAGGTGGGGATTTCATGGGTTGGCGATTTTTTTTTATTCTTTGGCCACTGAACCCTAGTACATAGACTTTTTTTTTTAAAGCCTGTTGCTTAGTTCAATTGGTTCACAGAGATAGATTAAGGAGTATTAGAGTAACTTATTTTTATATTTCCCTGCAATTGTACATCTAGCCAATTCAGTTGGAATCTGAAATAAATGTACATACACTATGATTCCCAGAGGTGCCTGGATGCCTCAGTTGGTTAAGCATCTGCCTTCAGCTTAGGTCATGATCTCAGCGTCCGGGGATAGAGCCCCGCATCAGGCTCTCTGCTCAGTGAGGAGCCTGCTCTTGCTCATGCTCTGTCTCTGTCTCTCTCTTTGGGTCATAAATAAATAATAAATAAATAAAATCTTTATATACACTATGATTCCAAATATCAGAAAATAGCTATTTAAAGGATATACTTCAAAATGTTAATAGAGATTATATCCAGATAGTAAAGTTTTAGGAACTATTTTTTCTTTTTTCATTTCTATATTTTCAAATTTCTACAATGAACATGAGTTACTTATGCAATTGGAAAGAATATTAATAAAATTCATGCTTCATAGAGAAATTAGGAAAATGGCCTTTGAGAGTATTACTTGCTCTCCATTTGATCCAAAGGGTATATCTTTGATCTTCAATACATTGTAGTTATAAAAGGTGTTCTTTGGTCAGATAAATTTAGGAAACACATGGGAGGGATCTAGCATGCAGTAATTAGCAGACAATAATTTATTATTTTAATTATGTTAGGATCTGCACTGAAGCTAGAGACAGAAGCATTAATAAAATATGAAACCTCCCCTTAAGGAACTAAGGGAGGCAGATGTATTAACATATCCTATTATGATATAATGTAATACAGTATATGCTCTAAAGAGGCAAGAACAAAATAATCCTATAGCATTTAATTTTTGAAAGATTAATTTCCTCTTTCAAAGACAATCTTAGCAAAAGGCAATATGTTATTAAAATTTTGAAAACATTAAAAAATTTTTTAAAAAATTTTGAAAACATTAAGTATAGGATGATCTTATTCCTTCTCAATCAACCCAAAGTTCTACTACAAAACATGTATGTGGATCCCTGTATCCATGCTTATATTTCTAAATAATTTTACAGTTTTCAAAGTGCATTTTATATACCTAATACTCCTGACAACCCAAATAGAAGCAAGGCAAACAGTCCCCCTTTATAAATAAAGAAAATAGGTCTTCTTCTCAAGGCTAACTAGTGGTCCAGAATCTGACCCAGGTGATAATGCAGGCATAATATAGTCATAGTAATGCTGGTGTATATACTTTATAAGATATATTGATCAATGTTTCCATCTTGGAATGGTCATACATCTGGTTTACATGAAATATCAGGTATTTGAAGTTAGGGCAATAGAGAATTAGCCCACATGTTAGTAATATGCACATGAAACTAGTGACTACTGCTGGCAGTGTCCAAGACAAAAAATAAAAAGTAAGTAAGGAGGTGACTCCTTCCTCCATTATTATTTTCCAGGAACTTAGAATCTTGAGTTACAAAGTATTTTTTAGTAAATATCTCCTCTATCATTCTGGATTTAATTGTATTATTTGGTGCACGTACTTAATAAAAGCATATTAAGCACTAACAACATAGGAACTTACTAGAGTGCATTAGGACCATCACACAAGTAAGCAGATTCAAGCCTACAGATATTTAACAAGTTTCTCATGACAGTTTCAGTTATATATCTTTGAATATACAAGTACTGATTCCATATTTGCAAATAACAAATGGAAATTTTTATATAAGGGGTGAAACTGAAACAATTGAAAATGACTTTATATCTAGGGAAAAATATTTTTAAAGTATTTCTGACAGTAAGAATTGGAGATCCAGCTTATCCTGGTTTTGATACTGGCTACGTTGATCTAGCACACATTTTTTTAACCTCAATGGAGTACTAGTTTTTTCACCTGCAGAGTGTTACAAAAATTCAAAAATTAACACATATTTCTTCTAAAAATAAAATTAGATCACCCACAATGATAGTTTAGATAGCTTTTTAGAGGATCTAGTTTTGTTTCGATTTTGGTTTTTAGTAAGTACATTTTTCTTTTTTTTAAATCAGTAAACACAGGGCACCTGGCTGGCTCAGTCAGAAGAGTGTGCAACTCTAGATCTCAGGGTGGTGAGTTCAGGCCCCATGTTGGGTGTAGAGATTACTTAAATAAGTAAATAAACTTAAAAAAAAAACCAAGTAACTATATATCTAATTAAACCAAATAAGCATTTACATGGCATTTAGCTGGTGACCCTTTAAAACCTTTGATGCTTTTCATGAGTAAGGAGACAAGCACAACTATTGAAGTCACTCTTTAGAACTATGTTTAAGATAAAACTGTACAGATTATACAGAAGAATACGAATGTATTTCTGTCATATTTAAAACTGTATTCCTGGCCACTTCTTGTTAGAAAAGGTGTTATGGTACTAAATCAAGTTTTAGACTGTAAACTCCTAGAATTTACCATTTCAAGTATTAGACTGTGAATTCCAAGCAGTTTTAACCTAGTTTAACATTCATCTGTAAAGAACAGTTAAAATTGACTGACTTAATCCAATTTCACAGCATTTTATACATCATGCTTGAAATGAAATAAAGACTTATTCTGAGATAATGAAGAGGCAAAGATTTAGCCTGCTGTTTGGGAAATTACAGGGTGGGCTATCTAGGCTCCTTTTAGTAAGATAATTTCCCAAGAAACATCTTCTTTGTTTTCATTAAACAATACAGTCCTGTCATAAATTACATCATCTTTTTGTCCTTAGGAAATCCAGGTGTTATTGCTGAGGTGCAGCGTAGGGCTAAAAAAAAAAAAAGCAGGCGGAAGGTTTGCTGCCTTGGGAACCAGGACACTCCAATTTCTGTCCCAGTCCAGCCCAAGCTCTAATTGTGACCTTGGGAAGTGTCCCCAGGTCACTGACCAGGTTTCCCTCTCTTCTTAATTATCAGTGTTCAGAGAGGGGGACAGGGGTGGGGATGAGGGGTAGGAACCAGCCCCCAGGGACTGCAGACAACCAAGCTACAGCACGCTCCAGGTTCACGCAGTTCCTCAACCCTCGAAGCTCGTCGCCCCGGATCTCCCTACAAGCTCAGCCACTCGCTCCGCTCAGAGCTGTCGATTCCGGTTCCCCCGCGGGGTACTCCGGTTCTGCTCCGCGCTCCCCCCACCCGCCTTGTGCCTCGCTGCTAGGAAGGGACCTTGCGATCATCCTTCCATCTGCAGAGAAACGCTCCATCTCCCCTTCTCACCCCAGTCCTTCCTCCTTCAGAGAACACCTGACACCGCTGGCACTCGACAGATCCCCACCATGGCTCTGTCTCAAGACCCCTCATCTTCCTTCAGGAGACCTCGCCTTCACATCGCCTTCACCTCCAGGGAGCCCTCTTTCGCACACCCATTCTTCCTCAAACTCTCACGCATTTCCTCCCGCCAGTCTTTTGCAGAGCTCTAAAGGACCCTCAGCTCTAGTGGGGGGGAAAGCCTCCCCCACCTCCGCCATCAGGATCTGGGGACCCCCCCTCTCACCTCCGCGGTGAGAGATGTGTTTACTGAGGAATCGCTGCTTCTTTCTCGGGTGCAGCAAGGTCGGGTATTTGAGCAACAAGAATGAGGTCACCAAGTACCCTCCCAGGGTGGAGAGAAGGTAAAAAGCCGCGGTGGACGACATCTCAGCCACCGTGTGGGAAGTCTCCCACCTCCGGGCCCTCTGAACTCCGCTGCGGCGGTCGCAACGGCTTCGGCGGCGGCGGCAGCTGCTCGAGGTCTGCTCGCCCCCAGCCGGTGCCAGCGGTGCAGCGCACTTGTCGGCGCCAGCCGTCACGCAGGCGCAGCCAGACCCCAAGCGTCTGAGCAACAAAGGGGCTGCGGTACGCAGGCGCGCTCTGGCTGCTGGGTAGGAGCTTGCAGAGGTCCGGTAGTGAGCATTTGTCACCTAGCTCTGCGGTAGAACCCGCAGCGCTCAGTAAAGCTCCAAACGAGGCGAAAGCTTGGAATCCTGCCAGTGCCTTCGCCATCACTCAGGCAGAAAAGGCTTTTCAAAGATAGCCTGAATTCAGGAAGGCCTGACATAATTAGAAAATCCTCATCAAAGGAGAGATTCCAGGGCACATCTTAGCCCCTACCCTAGGAAGTGCAAAGAACTGTTACCAATGGAGGAGTTAAAGCTTGCTAAAACATATAATGAACCCATCCGTTTGTCTAGCTAGGACAGAGTTTCCCTACTGTTATACATAGCATAAGAGGTACTAGTTTGATTACCAATCAAATATTTGAGGGGCAGACTCTCTCTCCTTTCATTGTGAAAATGTAATCCCCTGCCTTGTATAGGATAGGCAGTCAAGAAATATTGTTGACTTGCAAGTTTACTTACAATAAGAAAACGTTGACAAGGTTATAGGTTATTATTTTAAAGTCTTAGATAGAAAACTCAATCCCAGAAGGCCCAACTAGTTTTCCTTTTATCCATACTTCCAGGTTGACATACGGAAATGTGGGACAAAGGTGGGTGGCTACATATAGAAGGGCAGTGAAGGTCAAGTTGATCACTGTCTTAAAGTCAATCATGGGTGGGGGTCTTGCTGGTTCA
Source organism: Potos flavus (assembly GCA_028534135.1). Lineage (NCBI taxonomy): Eukaryota > Metazoa > Chordata > Mammalia > Carnivora > Procyonidae > Potos > Potos flavus. The sequence continues at coordinate 28,835,174 of CM052891.1, read as the reverse complement.
GGCCATCCCTGTTGCTTGGGGATGGTTTCAGTTCCCATCAGGTTCTGTTTTGCCCGCAGGATCTTTTGCCTGAGTTAAGAGATAAGACGGAAAGAAGAATTTAATCAGTTAGAAAGTTTGAGGTTAAAATAGAGATAGTTGAGAAGTCCTCATTCCAATGAAGATTCTAGAAAACGGTGGCCTACATTAAATTTATAAAAGTAGCTGGAAAAGGGGCACCTGGGTAGCTCAGTGAGTTGAGTGTTAGACTCTTGGTTTCAGCTCAGGTGATGTCAGGGTTGTGGGATAGAGCCCCACACTGGGCTCAGAGCTCAGCACAAGTCGGCTTGGGATTCTTTCCCCCTCCTTCTCTTCCCCTCTGCTCTTCCTCCTGCTTGTGTGCTCTCTCTCTAAAATAAAAATAAATAAAATCTTTTTTTTTAAGTAGCTGAAAAAGACTTTTGCATCAGTTTTCCACCACACGAAGCCTATTTCTTGATCTCTAATATCAAAATATCCAGAGAAATTGTAAAGCCTTTATAGAAGAAAAAGAACTAAGTATGAAAATTCCCAAATATAGCCACACTTTTTAAATTAAAACATTTTAAGGAAACTCATGAGTTGAAAAATATTGCCTTGTTAGGAATAATCTGTTTAGGGCTGTCAAATTATATCCTATAGATCAGCTGATGTGCATGGTTCTGCTTCCCTTTACCAAAATCTCACCTGATAGCAACTTTTCTCTAAGTTCAATGACTACTATTTATGATGGTAATAAACACATGTATAGGATACATATTACCTGGAAAAAAAATCTATGTAACTAAGAATATTTAACCTTCAAATATAGAAGTACCTGTGGCTTGGTAGATAGATCTCTGAACTTAGAATCCATAGCTATACCATTTAAGCCAAGTGACTTTGAGCATATTACCTATTTTAAGCTTCAGTTTCTACATCCGTAAAATGAGGATAATAGTACCTAACCTCACAGGGACATTTTGAGGATCTAATGAATTAAAATGAAAGCATTAAAAGTATCCTATATAAGTAAAACACTGTCAGAAGTTAAAATATTTTTCTCTAAAATATCACCAAAACACTTGGGAAAAGTATATATAATTATCAAGCAGGACCACATATACCTTATTGGAGGCCCAAGAAAATTAAAACTAATGCAAGAACAGGCAAGCAATGATAATAGAAAAGTTTTTTGTGTTTTTTTTTTTTTATTACACCAGTATGACCAGAGATGTCTTCCAGGATGAAGGAGCCACCAAAGTTAGTAAAACATTATTTAAACCAATAATGGAATTTAGTACAGTCAATTATCATAGGGAGAAAAATGTTAAAAAAAAAAAAGTGTATCAGAAATCGCTGGCCTGTTTCTTTTTCTTTTTCTTTTTTAAGATTTTATTTATTTAACAAAGAAAGAGAGAGAGCACAAGCAGGGGGAGCAGCAGAGGGAGAAGCAGCCTCCCTGCTGAGCAGGGATCCCAAAGTGGGACTCTATCCTAGGACCCTGGGATCATGACCTGAGCTAAAGGTGGTCACTTAACCAACTGAGCCACCCATGTGCCTGGCCTGTTTCACTGTAAGGAAAAAGCTGATGCCTGCAGAGGTTAAGTACTTTGCCCAAGACTATATAGCTAGTAGCTGATGTTATAACGAGGTCACCAAACTTAATTCAGTTCAAGGGGTTGGTTGGAGAAGATAGTATTGAGCTTCTGAAAAATAAAAGATTAATTAATGATTCCTCAAGTTGTCATTTAAATCCCATCTACAATTGCATTGCCCAAATCATTAGTGCTCTAGGTAGCAGATGCAACTGCCTAGGAATATATATCATTGGAATCAGAGATATTTACCCAAGAGTTCTGAAGGAATTCATAAATTAAATTGAGATATTATTTAAAATAAGAAAATTGGTGCTGATTGGATTGATGGACTGCCATCAGGATTCCTAACTATGACAATGGGAATCCGATACTAGGTTAGAACATGGTTTAATTTTTTGTAGGGCAATTTAGCAATATGTGCCAAAATGCAAAATGTATATATCCCTTACCCCATCAATCCAAAGTCTAACGGTTTATTCTGCAAAGAAAAGTTCACAGGTATTAATAAAAGACATATGCATGTGGGATGCCTGGGTGACTCATTTGGTCGAGCATCTGACTTTGGCTCAGGTCATGATCTCAGGGTCCTGAGATGGAGCGCCACGTCAGGCTCCCTGCTCAGTGGGGAGTCTGCTTCTCCCTCTCTCTCTGCCTCTCCCTGCTGCTTGTGCTCTCTCTCTCAAATAAATAAATAAAATCTTAAAAAAAAAGAGAGAGAATGATTTTTATTGCTATACTTATGTGCAGGATTATTCTTAGCACAGAAAGATTTGGGAATAGTTAAATTGTATTTACAATATGAAAGGATCTGAGCTCAGTTACAAAGAATAACTATCCTTTCTATTTGTAAGAGTTTGTAAAGGACTTCAATTAATACAACTTTAAGAGTTTGAACCAAGGTTATCTTTTGAGGTAGATAAGGGAGTTATTATTCTTATTTTACAAGATCAACAAACTAAAGCTTTAGATGGTATCCAATGTTTGGAGATGCAGTAAACTACTTCCCTAAAACATCAACCCAGTGAGCTGCTGTGCCAACCCAGGCCAATAAACATAATTCAGAATACTGAAAATTAAACATAAACTACTAGCCGGCCTTTGTTCACAGTTGTGCAGCATTCCAAAAACTGAGTGCAGTTCTATTTGCCACATCTTAGGACAGGCACAAAGTTGTAAGAAACAGAAAGGAGAGAGAGTAGCCAAAGGATTTCAGAGGGTGTCATATCTCAAGTATAAACAAACTAACAAAAATTAAACCAAGTTTAAAAGACCACAGAAAGGTACAAGAGGAAAGGTACAAATCAGGTCTACAAAACTGCTACATGTCATGGTGCTTACCATAGGGTTTTACATATACTAGGCACGGTTTACCTGACTATAAAATGTAGGACTAAAACTAACCAAAATGTATTCACCATCTCCAAAACTATTAGAATTATGAGATACCTTTAAAGAGTAAATTCAAGATAAAATATAATTATTAAGAATTTATGTGCCCCTCTGCTAGCTTTATATATATACTCCTTTACTCCTCACAAACACCCTTTGTGATAAATATTATCATTACCATTTTGTTATTTATTTAATCATTACCATTTTAGAGAAAATAATGCTCAAGAATTAAGTAAATTCTCTAGGTTTCTTTTCCTTTTTTAAAGATTTATTTATTCATTTATTGGAGAGAGAGAGTGGGGTTGGGTGCAGGCCGTGGCAGAGAATTCTTAAGCAGACTCCCTGATGAGTGCAGACCCTGACATGGGGCTCACCCATCTGACCCATGAGATCATGACCTAAACGGAAACCAAGAGTCAGATGCTCAACTGACTGAGCCACCCAGGTGCCATTGTCCAGGTTTCTTAAGAAGTAGAATCGTTTTTTTTTTTTTTTTTTTTTGGCTCCAATCTATTATAGTACTATGAGAAAATCTGTAATGAGAGATGGTATAATATAAAGATTCAACAGAGTTTAGAGAGAATCAAGATTCATGGTCTTAAAAGAAACTAAGATGTTTTAGGTATATCATGCCCCATTTTTCTGGTATTAAAAACTCACCCATTCACGTCTTATTTTTTTTTTTAAGATTTTATTTATTCATTTGAGACAGAGAGAGAGAGAGCATGAACAAGCACAAGGGGTGGGGGAGGAACAGAGGGAGCCGCGCAAGCAAACTCCCTGCTGAGCAGGGAGACCATTGCAGGGCTAGATCCCAGGACCTCAAGATCATGACCGGAACTGAAGGCAGACGCTTAACTGACTGAGCCACCCAGGCACCCCAAAAACTCACCCATTCACCAAGTCTTAAGACCAGAGTCAAATATTCAGTTGGAGGAACTGACATGCAGTTTTCAATCTTATATTTTTTAAGAAGGCGGGACACAGGAAGAGTACAGCTTTGAAATTAGAGTCCTTGATTTAAATTCTGACTTTGCTACTCCCTACTATGTGACCCTGGACAAATTATTTAACCACTTCAAACTTTAATTTCTTGATCTGTAAAAACAGACTTATCTTGGAATGTTTTGAGGATTAGAGACAATGTATGCAAAATGCTTAGTAAAGTACCTAAGAAGTAGACATTCATGAAATAGCTGTTATTATTCTGTGGCATTCAGTGAAGAGTAGCTATTATTATTTTTGTGAATCAGGCTGTCCTAGTCCTATTTTTCTAATTTTCTTTGTTTTACTGTTTTTTGGAAGTTTTTTGTTTGTTTTTCAACTAAAATACAGATTCCCTGTTTAAGTAGTACAGGAAACCTAACTTTAAACCAACATGTGAAGCCATTTAAAAAAATCAGAGTAACATAGTTTTATATGACAGAAAGATTTATCTCATTTGTCCTTTAAATACTAAGCACTCCTTGAATAACATATAATTTACTTCCTAAAATTCTATACAACTTTTCAGAGACACAACAGACTTACCAATAGCCCAAAGGATATCCTGTGAAGTCCCTTCTAACCTAGCGATTCTTTAAAAAACATCATTTGAATCATCTGCTTATATCTCAATTAAAAAAAGAAACATCTGCTAAGCAAAGGACAATGCAAGTGCTGCTACAGAAGAAATATAATTTCTTTAATAAAATCATCACTTTGGAAATTTGCTGAATAAGGTTTATATCACTAATGTGCAAGGCAGTAAGCAATACAAATTGCACAGTCCACATTTCTCTAATGCAACATTCTATAAATCAATTTATGGATAAAAACATGAAGAAGTTCTGCAATTGTCTTAAGCAGGCTATAACTACAAGTGGCATAAAAAATATGTATTTAAAAACTACAGAAATTCAAAATAGGGTGGCTTCTGTAATCAAAAATAATTAAGGAAACTCACTTACTAATTTAAGCAGGAATATAAAATTTTTCCATGTAAGAACGACATCAAAAAAGAAAGAAAAAAAAAGACACAAATCTGCTCTTTTGACACCTTATTTGTTCTTACAGACTACATTGTTACAGTTCCTTTAACCTACAAGTTTATACAACCTGTTATTCAACTTTTATAGGCTATTAAAAAAACAAAACAAGAGTGTGTGGGTGGCTCAGTCAGTTAAGCATCTGACTCTTGGTTTCAGCTCAGGTCATGATCTCAGGCTCATGTCTGGTGCCACACTCAGTGGGGAGTCTGCGTCTCTCTCCCTCTGGCTCCCTCTGCCCCTCCCCCCACTTTCTAGCTCTCCCTAAAATAAATCAATCTTTAAAAAAACAAACAACTATTAATATATGTCCTACAGATCAATCTAGCTGTATTTTCCAAATCCAGTGCACTACTTAATAAAACCAACCAAAAACCATGATTAGTACAAAAGCAATTGTGATTGTTAAAACTGATATACAAGGAAGGAAAAATTAAAAGGATGAAAAATAAGGATGAGATGCAAGAAGAATGTAAGTTAATTTCCAGGGTTGGAGGCCCAAGTTGGGTGTAGAGATTAGTTAAAAACAAAGTCTTAAAAAAATAGTTAAAAAATAAGCTTAGTTCAGATAGCATTCATTTAAAATATATCTCTCAAATGAAAAAATGAAATAAAATAAAAATAAAAATAATAAAAAAATAAAATATGACATCTCATTAGTCCAGAAATAAAATAGTAAAAACAGAACAGTCTAACTTAGGTACCAGAATTGTGAGGCAAACAATAGGGGTTTTTTTTGCAAGTCCTCATACCATTACCAGATAACCTACTGGGTCATCTTATTTTGAAGATAATTTCAGAAATGGCATCTTAAGGAAAATCCCAGCTTAAACATTGTTTTAACCAAAGCAAAGTTTTGGATCAACATGATATGTAACATTGATACGATTTTATTATGGACAGTGAAACAGATACAAAAGAAAATAGAGGTATCAACCAGGTATTTTATGTCCTTTTCTAGAAGAACCAATGTTTATTAGCAAGCTGTAGGTCCACTTACAATAAATATCAATAATATCATGAAATAGCGGAACTACTGTCCCAATACTGAACACCTGTAGCCAAAGCACATTTTGGATTCAAGAAAACACAGCATACATGTACCAAAACAAAAACAACCCCCCCCCCCCATACACACCAAAACCAAACACCAGCTTTAAGACTGAACTGGCTTTAAAACACTCATTGTGTTACTGCTTTAAGAACTCCACGGAGCACCTTGTAACTCATTAACTGCACGTTTTCCTTGGGAGGGAAACAAGGTCCTCTCTCAGTCACATATGCATAAGGAAATCTCAAAACCCAGAGGCCATCCGGTGGGAGAGTGATTTCTTGTTTTTCTGGGTAGAATACTGGACACGGTGGTGGGCCTGGTTGAACCTGAAAAATAAAGGTAATATACTTATTTTTACATTTTTCAATAAGAAACACTTGAAAGATAAATACCTAAACAAACAATAGGTTCAAAGACCATATAAGATTAAGGAGGTAATGGGTACACTCCTAACCCTAATCATACTCAATATTACATTATTTAGTCTCAAATATTATCCTACTTTTCTACAGATTTTTAACTTCAAGTTTTGCCTTTGAACTATACAGTGTGAGTTGATAGAGTGAACTAATTAACACGATTTATTTTTCAAGAACTAGAATATTAGGTAGAAAAGGTATTTAAAATTTAGAACTTTTTAATGAAATAATTACTTTGATATTGTCCTGTACTTTAAAAAAACAAAACAAGCATCAGCAATTTTTGTTTGAGAATGGAAAAGATCATATTTCTTACCTGGGGCATTAGTATTATCTGCAAAGGAGCATCGGGAACTACAACAAAAAGCCTCATCAGTTGAGCATAATGTGGTTTTAGCCCTCTACCCTGAGATGATGACAGAATATATAAGGGCATATCACTATTCAAGGCTTTTAAAGCAGACTCCTTTGGCCCACTTCCCATTACTTTCATTACTTTGTCAGGTCCTGAGCACATAAACCTCCGACCTCTAGAGTCTTCATATTCAAAGCCCACAAATGCTCGAGCTATGTCATCTCTCCGTCTTCCTCTTCCCATTACAACTGCACTTCTCTTTCCAGGAATAGCTTTATTTGGAGCGGGCCAAGAATTTGTGTCTAAGTCTCCTTCATCTTCGGCTCTAGTCCTGATGACAATGTCCCAAGGCATAAGATAGTTTGTTCCTGGAATGAAGCCCTGTTGGTCTAAACCTGTATGAAAGTTATAAGACTTAGCAGGGCCTAGTTTAACCAATGACCAGCTGGAGAATTTGGGTAGGAGACCTTTAGGGCAATTTGAATGTAGCATGCCTGGGAGATACTCGACTGTGGATGCCTGTCTATCAACTAAGTTTGGTCTCTTCTCAGTTTTTACTTCTCCTTGACCATGAACTTCTGGATTATCTCCTCCTGCTTGTGGATCAGCTGGATAGGTACCTAAACTATCTGTGGATTGGCCTAAACTCAAAGCTAAACTCAGGCTTGTGCTCTCTCCTTGGGTTTGAGGTTCTTTTTCTTTAAGTTTATCAGCATCTGGATCTGGAGGGGCAGGAGAAGATTCGTTTTTGGCAGGAGCAGGATCTGGAGTACTTGGTTCAAATACTGGGAAATTGATATGATCCAATTTTCCACAACATTTTTCTTCCAGAAGCTATAGAGGAAGAAACAAAATATAATAAACAACCTTGTGAACTTTTTATTTAAAATAACACAGTCTGGGCACCTGGGTGGCTCAGTGGGTTAAGTGGTTGCCTTTGGCTCAGATCATGATCCCAGGGTCCTGGAATCCAGCGCCACTGATTCAGGCTTCCTGCTCTGTGGGGAGCCTGCTTCTCTCTCTCTCCCTACCCCTCGCATGTGCTGTCTCACTCTCTCTCTCTCTCAAATTAATAAATGAAATCTCTTAAAAAATAAATAAATAATACACTTCACTCCAAAAAACAAGATTAACAATTAATGGGTAAGCAAATAAGTAATAAAAAGAACTCTTCACATTTACTTTTCTACATACTTTGCTTCTGAAAATATGTATTATTTACTTAAATAGTAGTTAACACACACACACACACACACAAAAGGGAGGAAAAAGAGGAAGAAAAAATTTAGAGTCTACCTGATAAAAGTCATAGTTAGCTGCCTTGATATCAAAGGGATCATCTCGAGGTGCTTGTTTCCTTCCACAGTTACAGGCACCAGTAGATCGAGCTCGGCTATTGTGATACAGCACGGGAGGATTTCTATCGGCTTCTGGTTTTTCTCCTGGAAAATATAATACTCACTATTAATTTCACACACAGAATTCAGAGTCAAATTTATTTTACATTCTATAGCATCTAACCCCCAAATTTCTCCATACAGTACTTTGGAAATGAGAAGGAAAAACAAAAAACACCCAGCAAAAACACAAAAGCTTGACTAAATACAGCAGAAAAAGCAAATGAAAATACATAAAATGATATATATTTTCAATTTGAAGTCTTAGGTTTTCTAAGACAATTTTATCTTTGTCATGGTAACATTACATTTCATTGTATTCTTTTTAGTTAAAAAAAAAACTCCAAGATAAAAATGTTAATATGACATTTTTGAAAATTTGTATTAACAGTTCTCATTTACTAATTCCCTACAGCTCATCCTTTAAATACAAGAAAATAATTAGTAGTCATAGCTACTTTTATTTTCTTTTTATAGCAGGAGAGAAAACTTAAATTTGATGCAACTAAATTTCTGTAGGGCTTTTTAAAAAATATCAATACATAGTAACAGACTCTTAAAACAAAATAAAGGGGTGACTGGCTGGCTCAGTCAGTAAAGTATGTGACTCTTGATCTCAGGGTCATGAGTTTGAGCCCCACATTGAGCAAAGAGATTACTTAAAAATAATAATTTAAAAACCCCAAGAATAAAAACACAGCTCAGTTCTGATTTCAAATTGCTGAGAGAATTTTAGCTACCTGATTTAGGTAATGAGTGAAATTTGTGTACACAGTGTTGATCAGTTAAACTCCTTTCCTCACAGAGCTGATGGCCATTGCTCCAAAACTTGTAGCAGTCCTCGTGTAACTGCATGGCATATTTGTGAAAGGCAGGACCCCTAGCATGTTGACTATACACTCGAAGAGCCTGAGCAAGCTGATTTTTATGGACAGTCATTGTGTAATTATGAGGCAAATTTGACTGATAGGCACTATGGGCCATGGGTAAAGCTTTTTGGCACCGGTTTTCTGAGAATTTGGTGTCAATATCCAAAAACCCTTCCAAGACTTTAATACTGCTTAAAATCTTAGATGTTAGCTCCCCAGTGGGAGACCCCAGGTCCTCCTCTTTCCCATCAATAGCTACTTCATACAGTTTTGAAGCTGCTGAGATCCACTTCTGGTAAGTGGGAAGTTCAAAATGGGAAGGCTGTGGGTTCCTGCCCACACTGTCATCAAAACCTTTCTTGCTTAGGACTAGCTCCACATGCTGCCATAGAAATTCCCGAAGAGTAAAGTCCACTAGCTGCCCCGAAGAACTGGAACTGCTGCTGTCAATGTGGAAAGAAAGCTGCTGTCGGCTATGTTGCCTCATCACCTGGTATCGCCTGGGCCCAGAAAGGGGTGCAGGCACCAGCAAAGATTCTGGGTCCTTCACAGTACAATGACTCCTAAGTTGGTCCAGTAACATGCCTACTGGGTCTTCCTCTGGGCTTCCCGGAACTATGTACACAAAAGCTTGGTTGGCAGGCACGGTAAATAGGCAATTGATACTCTGATTAGTCAAGACACGACTCTTCCTAAAGATTCTATAGATCTGGTCCTCCAGGGCATGTTGCAGTCTCCTTTTGGGAGAATGCTTCTTGGGCTTGTCTGGATGAGCTGGATCTTGGCTCCGAGGGGGTTCCACCTTGAGGGCTCCATTGAGTTGAAACAGGAAAAGGAGTCTAGGTGGGCAAGGTCGGCAGTTCAGCTTCCAGTCTTTGCCAACTGGACAATCCTTAATGGCTGTTTTGAGTAGGGGCAGTACTTTCTGTCTCAGTCCATCCAGGGCTCTGAATACTCGATCATAAGTGATGTCAAAGGAACAAGTGGGATGAACCAGAAGCAGGATGTGACAGACAGAGAAAAGGTAGAGGAGACTGAGACACTGCAGCTTCTCTTGATGCTTCCAGAATTCATGCGCTTCTGCATGAGGTAAAGAGAGGCCACCTCCAGCTTCCCCGCTCTGAAGGGCACGACAAGCCCGCAGAAGCTGCGAATTGTCACAGATGGAAGTGAGAAGAAGATAAAGAACTTTGCTTTCCTGATTGTAATAGGCCTGCAGAAGGCTGTAGTCCTGGGAGCCTGGCTCAGTTCGGTTACCTTCAGCGGCAGCTACACCTCCCCGAACCGAATCCCCCGTCCCAGCCCCAGCGTCTCCGGCTCCACCAGCCTCCCCGACGGCTCCTGCCTCGGTCCTGATTCCAGGCCCTGTGTCCCCAGGATCTTGGTGGCGAAAGAGGGGAAAGACCTGTCGGTCGCAAACCGTGTTCACAAGTGAGAACTTCTCGGAATTCAGTCGCAGAGCCGTCTTGCCGAAGATTCCCACCACGCAGATCTCATCCTCTCGCCAAGGAGGCTCCGGTCCACCAGCCACGCTCCCTCCGCCCTCTGTTGGGGATCCCTCCGGACTTTCAGAGCCGCTCCAGGATGAAGCTCCCATTAGAAGCTCTCGCAAGCTGACAGGACCCGCCATGGTGCTGAGACTTCCCTAGACTCTTTCCGGTCCGCCCTGAAACCCAACCGGCTGATGTCCACTTTCGAAATCCCTCCTCCGCTTCTTCAGTTCCTGCTTTCCTCGCACTCTAGGTTCCGCCTCCCGCTCCTCCTAGTTCTTCGCGGTTTCCCTACTGCTACACCACAGCTTGTTTAAGGTTTGCCTTAACAGGAGGCTGTAGGAATTGAGAGATCAAAAAGACGATTGGAAACAACGGGTTTTGCAGTTCAAGGAATATAAAAACACTGCAAAAGAAGCTGGTCAAGTGACTCTTGCAAAAATAGAAAAGTGGTTCGGTTTAAACTCTAGAACCTTGCTACAGAAGGCGTAGCCTGCAGGTCCAAGTGGGAGCTAGTTAGAAATGCAGACTCTCAGGCCCTAACCCAAACCTACTGAATCAGTACATGCATTTCAACTAAATCCTAATGATTTGTACACAGGTTCCAGTTTGAGAAACAGAGCTCTAGAGATACCTGGCAAAGCAAGGTAGGTGAACGTATTTCCTTTCTTTGGTCCTATTCCTAAAGAAATGTAATTCACTCACATCGGTGGAAAAGAAAGCCAGTGATTTTGAAAGGCTTATGGAGTACAAGCTTTGAAAAAATAATTTCTCATTCTCGGAAGAATATATACCAAAATGTTAAAATGTATATTAAAATGTTTAAAACGTATTAGATTTTGTTCACTTTTGTTTTTTTACTCTCTTTTTCCTTCTTTTTAAATAGACTTTTATTTTAAAACAGTTTTAGGTTCATAGCAAAACTGAGCAGAAAGTTCCACTGTAACCTCTGCCCCCATACACACACATTCCCCACCCCCCTCATCAACATCTGGCTCCAGAATGGTACCTATGTTACAATCCATGAGCCTACGTTGGCTGACACATGATTATTATCCCCAAATCGATAGTTAACATTAGGGTTTATTCTTGGTGTTGTATATTCTATGGGCTTGGACAAATGTATAATGACATGTATTCACCATTACAGTGTCCTGTATAATAGCTTCACTGCCCCCAAAATCCTCTATGTGCCTTGCATTCATTCTTCCTTTCTCCAACCCCTAGCAACCACTGATCTTTTTACTGTTCCATAAGTTTTGCCTTTTCCAGTGTCCTGTAGTTGTACTCATGCAATACATAGCCTTTTCAGGTTGGCTTCTTCACTTAGTAATATGCATTTAAGTTTCCTCTATGTCTTTTCATGCTTTGATAGCTCATTTCTTTTTAGTGTTGAGTAATATTTTATTATTATTTATTTATCACCATTTATTTATCCTTTTGGCTACTAGAATACATCTTAGTTGCTTCCAAGTTTTGTAAATTATTAATAAAGCTGCTACGAAAAAAAAAAGCTGCTACAAACATATGTGTGCAGGTTTTTGGGTAGACATCCTCTTTATTGTTTTTTGTTTATTTATTTTTATTGAAGTAGAGTTGACATAGAATATTACATTAGTTTCAGGTGTACACCATAGTGATTCAAGTTATATATTATGAAATGGTCACCATGATAACTTGTAGTCACCATCTGTCATCATAGCTATTATAACATTATTGACTATATTTCCTATGCTGTACTTTTTTTTCCCCTATGCTGTACTTTTCATCCTCTTTTATTTTTATCTATTTATTGTGGAGATAATTTTGCAGTATATGCATATATCAAATCATTACGTTGTATGCCTTAAACTAATACAATGTTATATGTCAGTTATATCTCAATAAAACCGTGGTGGGGGAAAGAATTATTTCATTTAATTCTCAAAGGAAGGATGGAACCCTAAATCCATGGTGGTGGTGTTTTTAATAAAATTGGTTGGCTTCTCAACCAATCCTTATTTACTAATAAGAATTCAAAAAGGAGTAGGAGTGGGTTTTTTTTTTTTTAACATATTTTTAAAAAATTTGTTTGTCGGGGCACCTGGGTGGCTTAGTCGGTTAAGTGTCTGCCTTCAGCTCAGGTCATGATCCTGGGGTCTTGGGATTGAGCTTTGTGTCAGGCTCCGTGCTCAGCAGGAAGCCCGCTTCTCCCTCTCCCTCTGCCTGCTGCTCACCCTGCTTGTGCTCTCTCTCTATCCAATAAATAAATAAAATCTTTTAAAGAAATTGCTTTCATATACATATTTTAAAAAATAGTCTATTTGCCTTTTACTTGTTCCCTTCTCTACTTCTACATGTTCAGATCCTATCTCTCTTTTTTTTAAAGGTTTTATTGACTTATTTGAGAGAGTGAGAAAGAGAGCATAAGTGAGGGAGGCGTAGAGCGAGAGGGAGAAGCAGGTTCCCAGCTGAGCAGGAAGCCAGAGGAGGGCCTCGATCCCAGGACCCTGGAACAATGACCTGAGCGAAATGCAGACGTTTAACCGATTGAGCCACCCAGGTGCCCCCAGATCCTCTCTTTTTGAAAATCCAACTATAATGAGAAATTCTACTTTTGTCAATATAGGTTATATTGTGATCCTTACCATGTGTATTATTTGCTGTTTACTATGTGACTTTGCTGATATAAAATCATCTTAACAATTCTTGGACTTATAAATCCAAGCAAAATAAGTGTATATTAACCATAAGCATTGTACAGATTTCCCAAGTAAACAAAATGTTGAAAACTCAAATAGAAAAGACTCCCTTGAATAAAACAGGAGCAACAAGAACTCTTATACTTTGCTGAAGGGACCATGGATTGGTACAACTACTTGGAAAAACAGTTTGACAGTATCTAGAAAATAAGCATGCTTCATAACCTAGCAGTTCCACTCCTAGACACAGTAGAGTAATTCTTGTACATATGTACATATCCAAGAATGTTCATAATGGCATGCATAGTTCATAATAGCCAAAAATTATAAACAATCCTAATTTCCGTTAACAATATAATGAGTGATAACTATATTCGCACAATAAAAACAAGTGATCTATAGCACTACACAATAACATAGTTGAATCTAAAAATAATTGTTGATTGAAAGAAGGCAGAAACAAAATATATAATGTATGATTCTATTTGTATAATTCAAAAGCAAGCAAAATAAACCATAGCATTTAGGGATGTAGGGTAAAAGCAAGGAAATATTTATTATAACAAGCAAATCAGTAGTTACTTCTTGAAGAAAGGGATTATGTTAGGGGAGGGAGACAGGCAGGGCTTCTAAAGACATTCATAATGTCTCTTTCTTTGTGGTCACATGAGCATTTGCTTTATGATTTATTAATTTATATATTATGTACTTTTCTGTGTTATTGTTCTAGTAAAAAAAATTAAACAAGAGAAAAACCAAAGGTTTTTTTATTGCTCTTTATTTTTAAAACATAACCAGGTGGACCTTGGTGTTTATATTATCTGGTTGTTATTCAGTCTGAAAATAAACATTGGAAGTATATAATTAGCAACAGTATCATGAAGCCATAGCATTTACAGGATTCTCAAATGGGTACAATGTAAAACCTGTCATAAAAATTAGTAAAAGACACAGGTAGAAAACATTTTTAATACTGGTACAATGGCAATAGCAGCTTTATAAATGTTTATATATATAGGATTTCTATAGCATTTTTAAATGAACTTTTATTCCGCAAGAATGATCAAATCATCAAATCATTTAAATTAAATTGAGACAGTTCACAGTGGTTTATTAATATAAGCATTATAAGTGCTCCATAAAACACTGGTACAAATACTCAAATGTTTTAGTCTCAGTGATCATTCCTTTTATTCTTATATAATATAAATGTAGCTAGCAGGCTTTGTTTTGTTTTGTTTTAAATTAGAAGCAGATATGTTTCTTAACTTTATCATCTGTTTAATTTTCATTCATAAATGTGCCTGTAAACATTTTGGGTCTCATAAGAACAAAACATGGTCCCCAGGTCTGCTTTCCAGTCTGGTGACTTTCCACAACACTCTATTTGGCATCTCAAAGCACTGTTTACCTGTGGAAATATAGGCATTTCTGGGAAATGACTAAAATATCTTTTGTAGCCTATGCTAAAATGATGATATTTCAAGGATATCATCCCTGTAGCTGCTTCCTGTCTGGTTAGGAAGTTCAGTGAAGATCTGAAACACCTTGTTTCCATCCATGAGCAGCTGCTATCCTTATTCTTGGAACTGCAGGGGATCAAAGCTAATCCTGCACCTTCAGTCACAGGAACTCACCCTAATGAGAGTTCCCCTTCCTCTCTGATACTTAACATATTAGTAATGGGGATCCTGGCTGAAGCTGTTATTGTGTCCACCACTAAGCAGACATGTCTGACAAGCTGGGGGATCTCAGAAATACTTGGCAACTTTGTAGGGGACTGACTGATAGGGTGACCAGATACAATAAAGAATGCCCTGTTAAAGTTGATTTTCAGATAAATGATGAATAATTTTTTCACTATAAATATATAGCTTCCACATAATATTTGGGACATACTAAAACTAAAAAAAAACTACCCATTGTTTAACAGGACATATTTATATTTAAAAGTTAATTTTTTTAATCTGAAATTCAAATTTGGCTGTCATATATTTATAATTGCTAAATCTGGCAACCCTGGACTGGCAGGAGAGAACAAAAATCCAGTGAGGTGTGCATTATTACTGTTACTGAAGCTATAGGCTGTTGAGGACAGGAATTAGGTCTCACAGAGAATTTCCTATGGACTTCAGATAATCCTTGGCAGGCCACTGTGGAAAATACAAGGTTCATGTTGAGATCCTCGTAAAACTTATAATTAGCTGCATGAATGTGGACAGAAAATATCAAAGAAAGGAATATTTCAGACTTCGGCGAGCCAGATATGACTACCTAAATATCATTTCTAGGTGCTAGAAATGGTACATTCTCATTTTTAAGATTATATTGGACATTTTACTTCAAATCCATTTGGAAAATAATTGGGTTGGGATGGGGGATGGTCTTACCTCTTAACTGTTTATAGTAAACAGAAATCAAATCTAGAGGATCTTTTTTACTGATCAAGTCTGTAGCACTTAGTGAATGCATTAGCTTTACAGGCTGAAACGCTTTTCTTTTTAATTACCTGAGAATACGCAGGAAGAATGGGAACTGGGTTATTTCATTTTATTTTTTAAGGAATCAGGTTATTTTCTTAATGTCAAACCTGTACCTATTGAGTATAAACTTGTTATCTAGTTAAATTTGAACAACCTCTCTAACCTAAATTGGGTAATTCCAGGATAAACATCACTTTGGGGATTGCATTTTCCCATCTGTCCTCTTATTGATCATGCAAACTAAAAAATATCCAAATACGCACTTTATATTATAGTATGTATGGGGGCTCCATACATATTGTAATTCTTCAAATGGAATTATATATTAGTATAATTATTTATACATACCCTACTACATTAAAAAAAAAGGGTTGGGGTGATCCTATCTGTGTATTTTATGAATCATCACATGGTGTCAGGCAGAGTTGACATCAGTTTTGTTCATCGAAGCTGCTTGTAGAAAGTGGCAGAGTTTGAGTTGGGCTTCTAGGGTGAGCCATCTATGGAAAAAAAAGGGATCCCAATTATAATATGAATTATGTTTCTGTGGCCAACACAGATCTCCTTCCTCACTAACAGAATCCAGATTTTATGCAGGGCAGCAATGCAGCCAGACTCTAAAAACCACTTTTCCCAGTTTTTCTGACATAATCAGAAGTTCCTGGATAGCACCTATTTAAAGAGATGAGGGGTAGCTTAGCTAGAACACTCTTTTGTCCTTTGCCTTTCTCCTTATCTTGCCTAGAATGTGGACACTGGGCTTCAGGAGGTGGAGACATTCTTTACCATGAGGATGAAAGCCACACATTAAGGATGGAAGAGCACTGAAGACATGGCAAAGCTGCTGTACCAGTTACAGGCTGCCTACTTACCAAGGGAATATGTAGGTAAGAAAAATAAGCCCCTACTTGGTTAAGCCACGGTAGTCAGATTTTTGTTACCTAATGCAAAAGCAAATTTTGTTACCAAATGCAAAACCTAACTAATACAGTTGCTTCAGACTTAAGGGAAAAAGGAAGCTTAAGGGTTGGGGGTCGGGGGGAGTCCTTTTATGTCTAACAACAGTTTTTAAAAAAACCTTCCTCCTACTAAGCTACTAAGTGGATTTTCGCAAATACCTCATATGGCAGAAATCTTTTCTGGGATTTTTGATGTTGTTGTTCAATATGTGTGCTTATTATTTATTGTATTTTCATTGGTTTCCACATTACTCAACTCATTTTAGTAATTATGGGGTAGGGCAGGGACAAAAGAGAATCCCAGAGCTGAACAAAGAAAGGAAGGGGCTTAGTCCTCTGCCTTCTGCCCCTGCCCTTCATAATTTGTGGTATCACCGAGGAATGTGATCTAGGGGCAGGCTCCCTACTGGATGCTCCTAAAGGAGGAAAGAGGAATGTGGCCACACCTCCAAAGAATGCGGTGTAGTGCCAAGTTGATTGGCAAGAGGGAAACCAAATTGTCTGTAAAAGGCACTGATTCTTAATGAGGAAACAAAGGGAGGACAATGTTGCATTGGCAAAGTGTCAGCAGTGAAGTCTGTGGTGTGTCTCTATCGCCAGAGGGAGATGGAAATATAAGCTTCATAGCCAAAGAGGCCAGCAGCTTTGTGTCCCAGCACTCTAGTAAGAGTGGCAGAAGGATGGCTACTCCCCATAGATCCAGTGATTGAGATGAACAGGGAGATGATGACAGACAAATAGGGTTTGGAAGAAATCACATCAGGCCTCACTGATATACTTAGATTTTGGTGTATGGGTCATACATGTAGGTGACAAAGAAGAAAGCTGCCAAGCCCTTTTCCTATCAACTGTGCATGATCTGATCCCTATCTGCGTCTCCATCCCTGTTTTTCACCACTGTCAGACTTGCTCTCTTTCATAGCTGCTTTGGCTCCTTTTCAGTTTCTCAGTTAGGTCAGGATCCCTCCACCGCAGCACCCTTACATATGCTGTTCTTTTTGCCTGGAGCTCTTTCCTCCCTAACATCCATGCTGGGGCCACCCCCTTATCCAATAGGTACCCTTCCCAGTTAATGCCTATTCATCCTTCAAGTCTCACTTCATCACTTCCTAGATCACCCAGGCTAGATAAAGTTCCTCTATGGGTTCCCACAGAACCCCGTTCCTTTCCTTTATAGTACTTACCTCAGCGTAGAATTAAACAAATATGTGATTATTTGACTAATGTCTATTTTCCCCACTAGGCTGAAAGCTCCAAGACAATAAAGCTAGGTTTGTTTTTGCTTACCACCGTATCTCTGGTACCCCAGCACAGTGCCTGGCATATAGGAAATGCTTAATAAATACTTATCTAAAGGAATTAATAAAACCAGACATTCATGGCTAAAGTAGAGATGATAATGCTAGCTATGTCACAGAACTTTCTAAAGCCTAAATATGGAAGTGTTTTGTAAAGCATTGGGTGCCATTTAAAATTTATTATAAGAAAGATCCTTTAGATTATATGATTCTAAATAAATGATTTTGAAGAAAAGAAACTTTTTTTTTTGTTTCCCTTAAAGGCTTACCTGAAACTTTCTCCTCAAGGCCCGGGTCATTACTGGAGTCAGCCCAGTTCCTGTGTCCATATTTTCTTTATTGGTAAGTGGGGTTCCACCTGGACTCCTGCAAAGGTATCGACAATATTAGAAGCTGTGTTTTATGCTAACTTTTCAAATGGATTCAGAAAGCATAAAGATAAGAGAGCGTATTACCTTTCTACATCAACTTTTCTAAGTAGTTTCCGCAGGTCTATCTGGCTTTTACCAGGGGTACTGATGAAATAAGGATATAAAAGTTAGAGCTTGCCAGATTTTATCCTCTTTCCCAAAGCAAAGCAGCCGTTTCTATAAGCAATGTCCTAGAAAGTAGTTCTATTTGTTATATTAAAAAATAGCAGCAGAGGGGCACCTGGCTGGCTCAGTCAGTAGAGTGTGTGACTCTTGATCTTGGGGTTATGAGTTCAAGCCCCACATTGGGTGTGGAGCCTACTTAAAAACTAAAACAGCAGTAGATGCTGATAAGAGCATAAGATGATATAATTGTCCTAATAAGTAATACGTCTTGACTTAGTAATTGTACATATAAGAATCCATCTTAGGGAAAGACCCAGCTATGCACATGGGTGATGGACAAGGATGTTCACTGAAGAGTTAGAAATAAAAAATCATAAACAACCTAAATGTCTCAAAATAGGAGTTTATCTATGAAATTTGCATATAATGAACTATATATACTGAAGTCAAAATTATGCTTTAAACTGATTTTTAATAAGATGGGGGAAAGTCCTTGACACATTAAACAGGAAAACCCTTAAGTGTATGTATAGTATGATTATACACAGGTACATACAGACACACACACAGACATACACACAGATTTCATCGATTCCAAGACTACTAGTTTTCATATTTTATTATTTCTGAAATTGGGCTGCTTTAAAAATCCTTTTTTTTTTCTTTTTTAAGTAATCTCTATCCCCAACATGGGACTCAAACTCAAGACCCAGAGATCAGGAGTTGCATGTTCTTCCAATTGAGTGAGCCAGGCGCCTCTAAAAAAATTCTTTTTTTTTTTTTTTAAACATATTATTTATTTGACAGAGAGCACAAGCAGGGGTAATGGCAGAGGGAGAAGGAGAAGCAGGCTCCCCGCTGAGCAGGGAGCCTGATGCGGGACTCGATCCCAGGACCCTGGGATCATGACCGGGACCGAAGGCAGACGCTCAACCGAGTGAGCCACCCAGGCGCCCTGCCCCCTCAAAAATTCTTGATATTATTTCTTTTCCTCCCAAATCCATTTATGTGTATTTTTTTTTTTTTTTAAGTAATCTCTGTGTCCACCTCGAGGCTCGAGCTCACAACCTGAGATGGAGAGTCGCATGCTCCACCGACTAAGCCAGCCAGGTGCCCCTGAGCCACCCCCGCCCCCAAATCCACTAATAAATAAATCAATGGTGTATCTTATAATAAACAGCGTCATGAAATGGAAATAATAGAATAGATGCCTACACAAAGATAAAATGATAAACAACAGTATGTTAATAGTAGCTATCTTCAATCATACAGTTATTTGAATGATTTTGTTTTTCTCTTAAAAAAAATTTTTTTTTAAAGATTTTATTTATTTATTTGAGAGAGAGAAAGAGAGAGAGAGAATACGAGCAGGGGAGGGGCCGAGGGACAAGCAGACTCCCTTCTGAGATCATGACCTGAGCCGAAGGCAGACACTTAACTGACTGAACCACCCACGTGCCCCCGTTTTCTTCTGTAAACTTTTCTGTGAATTTCCAGTTTTCTACAATGAGCATACATAACTTTTAAAGTTAGAGATAGGCAAAAAAAAATCATTCTTTTAAGTAACAGTAGAGCATAACACAGTGTAGTTCCTTACATCAAGACATTTGTAACTCGAGTTGATAGCACTTTGGAGTTGGGCTTCAGGGTGACGCGCTGCAGGTCAGAGACAGTAACTAGTGGATTCTGTGCCTTTGGTGATGGTATAAGCTTTAATCACAAAATGAGACAGTATCAAAAAACACACTTAAAAATATCATTCCAAATGTAAACATGTTGCAACAATGAATACTTGAATGCTGAGTATGGGTAAGATTTATCTACTACTCAATTTTTATTGCAAAGCTTCCAAGTATGTCTCTTCTTTAGACTAATGGTTGGTAGATAAAACTGCCTAATTAAATAATTTTGGGATCTACACATTTTGTTGAGGATCCAAAACTACTCAGATAAAACATCAAATACTTACCTCAGAATGGCTTCTGTACATAAGACATATGCCGATTTTCCAGAAAGGGACAACCAGGTTAAAAGCCGAAAGACCATGTGTATGGTCAGTGACAGCTTACCTTCTTCCTTTCATCAAAACACTGTGTCTTCTTTAACTTCACAGTCAGCAGATCTTCAACTGTTATCTGCATGGGTCCATCTTTTTTTAATGGCCCAGCCTTAAAATACATGGAGAGGTTAGAATTCAAATTGTAACCAGGATATCTAGTCAAATGCAAATCCAAATCCAGTTTTTAAAGACTCACTTAAAAACTAACTCTTATTTACCCTAGGAACCTATCAAATTCTTTTCATTCAACCAAGAATGATCCTGTTTTCAGTACCCATGGATGCTAATGCTATTGTAAAGTATTCATCAAAATGTAAGGCTTTGACAGTAAATAAGAGATGGGCTAGTTCCCTGCAACTATGCCTCTTCCTCAGGAGTCATGATAATAAGACAGGAGTTGAGGAGGTTCCTCAAATCAAGGTGAAGTTTTGCTTGAATTACCTAAAAAGTTGACTCAGTTCCCATAGAACAAGAATGTATAGTCAGAGGGCTATGCATTATGGCAAATGTAGTAATAGGCTCTGGATTTAACCCAGCCATTTATTTCATTTATTATTATTTTTAAAAATATTTTATTTATTTATTTGATATATAGAGAGAGCACAAGTAGGTTGAGCGGCAGGCAGAGGGAGAGGGAGAAGCGGACTCCCCACTCAGCAGAGAGCCAATGTGGGGCTCCATCCCAGGACCCTGAGATCATGACCTGAGTGGAAGGCAAACACTTAACTGACTGACCCACCCAGGTACCCCTAACCCAGCCATTTTAAACCAAATGTATCTGGAGTGAAAATTCAGGAGATTTTTAAACAGGGTCATGCTTATCTTAGTGATTCATAAATACTCCCTTGGTGGATAAGTACTTATCCACAGGAGACTGGTCCTTCAGCTTCATGACATTATACTTTAGGATCCACCAACTGTTTTTATTCTGACTCTACTCACTAAGCCACCTTCTGTTCTTATTTGGTTTCCCGGGGAGGTTTTTCTTTTGGTAAAAAGATATTCTGAGAAGCCATTAGGAATATTCCAACCTACTGGCTTTCATTCGTTTATCCTTTAAAAAATATCACTTTTGTGGGGTGCCTGTGTGGCTCAGTCGTTAAGCGTCTGCCTTCCCCTCGGGTCATGGACCCTGGGATCTAGCCCCGCATTGGGCTCCCTGCTCCCCGGGAAGCCTGCTTCTCCCTCTCCGACTCCCCCAGAGAGCGAGAGCTCTCTGTCAAATAAATAAATAAAATCTTAAAAAAAAAAAAATCATTCTTGTTTCTAAATCCAGTTCCTACAGGCCTGAGTTTTTAAAAACATAATCATTGATAAAATTAAGAGACAGAATCAGAAAAAAAAAAAAAAATGCAGCTTTCCTCTCAAGGCCCTTAGCCTCCTCTCAAAAGGCCACCTTGTTTTACTCCTCTATTATACACTGACCAAAACACATCATTACTAGATTGTTTCCTACCTGCAGTGCTTTAGTGCGATCGGATTTTCGGAGCAGCACAGGTGCTGTGGGCGGCGGAGGTGGAGGCAGAGGAGGAGGTGGAGGGGGCGGAGGCGGCGGAGGAAGAGGAGAAAGAGGAGAAAGATGGGCAGTTGGCAGCGTGGGAGGAAGTACCGCTCGAGATTCTCCAGGGGTGGTTAGCACGCGGGCGGGCACATTTGTGAGTTTACCACTTATGTGACAGGTTTGGCCACAGCTTGGGCAGGAAGAATTTTCCAGGACAGTCTGTAAGAAAACATTACATTTGGCAAATAAGTAACAGATTACTTTGGTTCTTGCGGCTCAGAGTCCTGGAGATAATAGCTACCATGTATTGGATGCTTTTTCAGTATAGTATGTGGTTTTTAAAAAACATCTTCTCATTTATCACAAGCCCATTCATTCACTCATTCATATATTTGTTTTGCGTGTGCGATATGCCAGGCACTGTGGGTACAATGTGAAAACCCTGTCTGTTACATCGTAGAGCTGACAGTCTGGTAAAGAAGGCAGACATGAAACACACACACCCAGAACAAAACGAAATAATGCTTCAGTGAAAACAATGAAGTTCGCTGTGGGCGAACCTGGTGTGAGAAACCTGGAAAGTGATATTTAGCCATAATCTCAAGGATTTATCAGGTCTCAAGGGAGATAAGGTCTGGGGAAAGAGTTCTAGGCAGAGGGGAAAATACTTAATGCAGCCAAAAATTGTTGTATATTTGGGGCACCTGGGTGGCTCAGTCAGTTAAGTGTCTCCCTTTGGCTTAGGTTATGATCTCTGGGTCCTGGGATTGAGCCCTGAGTCAAGCTTCCTGATTGTCTCTCTCTCCCTCTGCCCCGCCCCACAACTTGTTCTCTCTCTCAAATAAATAAATAAAATCTTAAAAAAAAAAAAAAAAAAGTAGTATTCAAGACTGATGAAAAGGCCAAGGGGATGGAACATGAATGTTATGGGCTGAATTGTAAACCCCAACCCTACAAATTCATATGTTGAAGCTGTAGCCCTAGTACCTCAGGATGCCTTTGGAGATAGGGCCTTCGAAGAGGTGATTAAATTAAAATGAGGCCGTTAGAGTGGGCTCTCATCCAATTTGACTGGTGTCCTTATAAAAAGAAGACATTTGAACATACAGGAGAAACATCAGGGATGTGTGTGCAGAGACAAGACGATTTGAGGACACAGTGAGAAGACAAGCCAAAGGAGAGAGGCCTAAGAACAAACTAACTCTGCCAACACCTTGACCTCAGACTTTTAGCCTCTAGAACTGTGGGAAAAGAAATTTCTGTTACATAAGCCACCCAGTCCGTGCTACTTTATTATGGCAGCCCTGGGAAATGAAAAATAACCCTATGAAGTCAGATGGTGTATTAGTTTCCGATGGTTGCTTTATCAAATTATCACAAATCTGGTGGCTTAAAACAATTGAAATTCATTTTTTCACAGTGCTGGAGGCTAGAAGTCTAAAATCAAGATGACACGTGCTACCTCACAATGCTCTAGGGTAGAATCTGTTTCTTGCCTCTTCCTGTTTTTGGTAGCTATGGGCATTCCTGGCCTTGAGACTACATCACTGTGCTCCCACTGCTCCTCCTCTCCTCCGTGTGTGCTCTGCTCTCTCTTTTATAAGGACATTTGTTATTGGATTTAGGGTCCACTCAGATAATAGAGTATGGTCTCCTCGTTTCAAAATCCTTAAGGGGCACTTGGCAACTTTTGATCTCAGGGTTGTGAACTCAAGCCCCATGTTGGGTATAGAGATTACTTAAAAAAAAAAAATCTTTAACTTAATTACATGGGCAAAGACTCTTTCCCCAAATAAAGTCATATTTATAGGTTTCAGGGATTAGGAATTGGACATATCTTTTGGAGGCCATTGATTTAGCCCACCACAGATGGCATCATCCTCATTTTTAGAAGAGGAAACTCAGGCCTAGAGGAGTGAGGTGATTTGCCTTTCTTCCTGTCTAATTCATCTTGAGGTACAAATTCTGGGACAAGAGTTGTAATCCCAGAAGCTCCCCTGCAAACCAACAAGTGCAATGTTTATTTTTTTGAGTTTTAGACATTGAGAATAGGGGCCTTGCTTAGGGGAGTTTGGAGACAGCGGATATTTATGGCTTTTTCTACCTCTATCAGTCAAGAAAATAGAAATCATCCTGAGTATTTAAAAGAGGGCGAAGGTAAGGTGGGGAGTTGGTTCCATTGATGATGAAAGAGATGAAAACACACAGGGAACATTGAAGCAGCCCAGAGATAAGCAACAGCAAAAAGCCCTGAATACCCTGAGGCTGGAGGGACAAAGGGAAGAGCAGTATAACCCGATCTCTAGAGGTGGGTTAACCCAGAGAATCCAGAAACATGGCAGACTTACCTGGAGGGAGCTGGAGTGAGGGAGACAACAACAACCATCACTGGAGAAATTGCCCAGTGCAGAGAACAAAGGGGAAAAACACACTCCCTCTGCACCCCCACCAGTCTTTCATCAGTGTCTCCCATTAGCCAAGCACAACTGGAACCAGGTGACATGGAGCTTAGCACATACAGCCTGCATGGGTTAGTGCCAGTGCAGTGCAGAGCAGAGCCTTGAAGCCTAAGGAATAGATCTGTGGGCAAGCAGGCCTAAGACTAGCACTTGCCTGTAGCCATTCCTCCTTCTGGTAGAAGCACGTTAGGATTCCTATGGGGGATGACCCCTGCCCTCCTTCCCTAATTCCAGATTTCTTTTTTATTTAACAATACCAACCTTCAGTGTTTCCTGGAGCTTGCATAATTCACTTTCCAAAATGCAAAACCGTTGTTTTAGACTGTGAAGTTCTCGGCGGCAGAAACGGGATGGAAAGATGGTATCTTTCAATACTTCTAAACTCTGAAATTCAAAAATAAACAAGCCTGAATTCTGTAAGCAACATGATCAGGACAAGAAAAAAGGGAGAAGAAAGTGGTTTGATGTATGTTTTACAGAAGCAAAGGCCTACATGACCCTATAATTTCATCTTACCGGAGCTTAGCCTGAGTGTTGTGCTGACCTGAGCACACACATGTGAACACACATATCAAATATGCAGAAAAACCATATTGCTGAAAACGGGTGTGTCAAAGCCATACCTGGGCCATGCAGTTCTGGCACCAATTGTATATAGACCACACTCTATTTGTCCAGAGTTTTATGATATCTTTGATATTAGGAAGTCTAAAGTTCCAGGATGGTCTTAGCCAACTTCTGCTAAGGGATGTATCTGCTGAAGGAATAACCACTCTGTAGGAAAAACAAAACCAAACAAAAAACTCCTGAGTTGGAATAACAGCTCTATTTGTTTATTTATTTATTATTATTGTTGTTGATTCTACTATTCATTTGACAGAGAGAGAGAAAGCACAAGTAGACAGAGTGGCAGGCAGAGGGAGGGGGAGAAGCAGGCTCTCCACTGAGCAGGGAGCTGAATGCGGGGTTCGATTGCAGGATCCTGACCTGAGCTGAAGGCAGATGCTTAACGAATGAGCCACCCAGGCATCCCTAACAGCTCTATTTAAATAATAAGCTTGAGCAGCCAACTCTAAGTTTGAGCATCCAAGTCTTGGTTTTGGCTCAGGTCATGATCTCAGGGTTGTGAGATCGAGCCCCACATCTGGCTCTGCACTCAGTGGAAGTCTGTTTGGTATTCTCTCTCACCCTCTGCCCCTCCCTTCACTTGCTCTCTCTCTCTCAAATAAATAAATCTTTAAAAAATAAAATAACAAGCTAGTTTCATAGTATGACTCAGGCGCAGAGACTACCTAAAGCCAAAATTTTCATTAAATTCTAGAGTTCCAAGATGCACTTATGCAACAATTTATTTTATAAATAAGTAGTAATAAATGAAATAAACAGTAAGTAAAGAGGCATCAGGGATTCAGTAATGAACAACATGATAAAAACTGTGCCCTCATCGAACTTACATGTCTTGGGACAAAGGTAAAAAAGTAAGTAAATTGGTAACATATATTGATTGTTATATAGTGAATAAATACTATGAGGGAAAGGATAGAGCAAGATAGAGCAAGAGAGAAATGTAGGGTGGAGGTGAAATTTTAGGTAGGGCAGCTAGGGAAGACTCACTGAGAAGGTGACTTTTGAGGAAAAAAACTCAAAGAAGCTAGCAATACATGGGTGCCTGCCTGTCTTAGTCGGTAGAACATACGACTCTTGATCAATGGTCATGAGTTTAAGCCCCATGTTGAGCGTAGAGCCTATTTAAAAAAAGAAAAAATGAAGAAGCTAACAATACAAATATCTGGGAGAAGAGCATTCCAGACAAGGTAATAATAAGTGCAAAGGCCCTGAAAGAACAGCTTGTCTGAGGTGTTTAGGGAACAACAAGGAGGCCAGGATGACTAGGGTGGAGAAACTGAAGGGTAGGGGGATTAGGAGATAATGTCAAAGTCAGATCACAACGGTCTTGTGGGTCATACAAAGGATTTTAATTTTGCCTCTGAGAGAAGAAGACATTGGAGAGTTTTTATTTATTTATTTTTATATAATCTCTACACCCAACATGTGGCTTGAACTCATGACCCCGACATCAAGAGTCACACAGTCTTCCAACAGAGCCAGCCAGGTGCTCCAGGAAAGTCACTGGAGAATTTTAAGCAGAGGGGCAATATGACTTGATTTTTAACAGGCTCACTCTGACTGTTGCTTAGAAACACGCTGCAGAGGGGCAAGGGAAGAAGCAGGAAGACCAGTTAGGGGACGTTTTCAATATTCAAGAGAGATAGAGAAGAGTTAAGGATAATATCATCGTTAATGATATTTTTTTTGAGGGCCTGTTTATTTTAAAAAATTTTCTGTAAAGAGAGCTGTAAAACAAAATGTATAACGTATGTCATTGTGAAACCCAGTATCCTAGGCTTCCGATAACTTAGAGTCTCTTTCAGTAACACGTTTAAACCTCCATCCCAGAGAATAACTGACCAAACTTTACCAAAGCTAAGATTCAAATTCCAGTCATATACCCCTCTTTCATCACTTAGTTACCAGATTTATACAATTAAACTGACTAGGGAAAGAGAAAATAGTTATCGTGCATCTCCAGTACAATTTCTTGTGATTTTACTTTGTTTCAACACTTTTTTAAAAAAAGATTTTATTTATTTATTTATTTGAGAGAGAGAAAGAGCGGGGGCGGGGGGGGGAGGAAGCGCAGAGGGAGGGGGAGAAGCAGGATCCCTGCTGAGCAGGGGGCCTAGGAGAGGACTCTGGGATCATGACCTGAGCTCAAGCCAGATGCTTTTTTTTTTTTTTTAAAGAATTTATTTATCCATTTGTCAGAGAGAGAGTGAGAGAGAGATCACAAGTAGGCAGAGAGGCAGGCAGAGGCAGAGGGAGAAGCAGGCTCCCTGCTGAGCAAGGAGCCCGATGCGGGACTCGATCCCAGAACCCTGGGATCATGACCCGAGCCGAAGGCAGCCGCTTAACCAACTGAGCCACCCAGGCATCCCTCAAGCCAGATGCTTAACCAACTGAGTGACCCAGGCACCCCTAAATATTTATTATTGAGAAAAGGCCCATATTAAATATAGTATGATGGTCACCACATAAAATTTAGAATGCTCAGTCAAAATTTAATTTCTGAAGAGGGATGAATAATTTTTTAATGTAAGTATGCTGTAAATGTTGGGGCGCCTGGGTGGCTCAGTGGGTTAAAACCTCTGCCTTCGGCTCAGGTCATGATCTCAGGGTCCTGGGATGGAGCCCCGCATCCGCTCTCTGCTCAGCAGGGAGCCTGCTTCCCCCTCTCACTGCCTGCCTCTCTGCCTACTTGTGATCTCTCTCTCTGTGTCAAATAAATAAATAAAATCTAAAAAAAAAAAAGTATGCTATAAATGTTGCATGGGACAATATTTAAAAAGTTTCATGTTTTATCAGAACTTTACATTTAATTGGGCATTCTGTATTTTTATTTGCTAAATCTGGTAACCCTATCCTTAACGGGAGTTTTCTTTTTTTTTAAAAGATTTTATTTATTTGACAGAGAGAAAGAGATCACAAAAAGGCAGAGAGGCAGGCAGAGGGAGAGGGGGAAGCAGGCTCCCTGCTGAGCAGAGAGCCCAATGTGGGGCTTGATCCCAGGACCCTAAGATCATGACCAGGACCCTAAGATCATGATCATGACCTAAGATCATGAAGGCAGAGGCTTAACCCACTGAGCCACCCAGGTGCCCCCTTACCGGGAGTTTTAATATGTTTTCTTCTTCACACTTAGCCTTACCTTTCTGGTGAGGGTGGCGGCGGAGGAGGTGTGATTAGCTTGGATTGAAAGTGAGAGGCTTCTCTTTTTTTGAATAGTCTTTTTGCTTTGGCTTTTAGCTTTCTTCTTCGCTGCTTGAACTTGGGCATGATTTCTGTAGAGAAAATTTTTTTTCACATTTTTTATGTTAGAATAATATATACATACAGAAAATGCAGAAATCTTAACTGTACAGTTCAATGAATTATCACAAAGTGAACACACCCTCGTAACCACCACTTTGGTTAGGAAATAGATCACTACCAGCATCCCAGAAGTCCTTCGAAGTGAAGAAAAATTTAAACCCAGATTTAAAATATCTTTAGAGACTTGCTTTGGCATTACATTGCTCTCTAATTTTGTTTTGCTTGTCTTGCTCTTCGTCATTAAGTCAAGTGTTTCCATTTCTTGTAAGAGAGAAAATGGCTGGAGTTGGGTTATGGTAAGTTATTTTATTTTATTTTATTTTTTAATTTTATTTTTTTTTAATTAACACATAATGTATTATTTGCCCCAGGGAACATGTCTGTGGATCCTCAGGCTTACACATTTCACAGCACTTACCATAGCACATACCCTCCTGGGTTATGGTCAGTTATTAAAAGAAGTTTCTTTCCAGTAACATTTACTGAGCTCCCACTGTGATAGGTGGAGTTGGTAATGGAAGAAACAAATTTAACCATTGAATAGCCATTTGCTTTTAGGCACCTTCACATACATTTTCTCAGTGAATCCTCACTACCCTGCAAGACTTTATCCCCGAGGAAGAGGATTTTTATTCCCATTTTTACATTAAGAGTAAACTCAGACATAGAAGCAGTATATGATTTGCCCAGTGTAATGCAGTAAATAAATAAGTCTCCGAAGACTGTGTTCTTTCTAACACTCTGTGGTGCAACAGATGATTAAATAGGTGATATACAATTTAATAGCAGTCACCCCAGATCTAAGACCCCAAATGTTTCCAAACATTTATTTTAAAGCATTTTAAAACACTATCTAGTGTATTTAGATTTTAATCTAGATCCTTTTCTGAAGAAAATTAAGTCAGAGCTAGTTTGATGCGAAGAAGGGCTTTGCTGGTCGCCAGTTGTTGCCACCTGAGGAACAAAGATGTCGTTATTCAAGTAGCAGAACTAAACATGGGCTCAAGGGCTGGGCCTCCTTGCCTTCAAAGTCACATTTGAATAGGAACATTGGCCCTTAAAATACAAATTCATTCCACTTTTGTTCACCCAGTACCCTTTCAATACTTAGTATGCAGCGGTAGGCTTGTTCAGCTCTTGGATTGCACTGGCTGAAGAACCTCCTTTTTTTTACTGGCTGTGGGTTGTAAAAACTCCAAAGTGGCTTACTGCAGTTCCAAGAGCTTTGGTCTTGCAGAGGGTACCCCTAATGGCAATGGGTGACAGTGCATGTATCAATCGCCCTTCTAGGAGGAAAGGTTCTCGATAGCATCTTATTGAACTGATGCCAGGTCTCCAACTAGCAGTTTTCCTTAATTGTTCTTAGAGGCATGGGAGATACAGCAAAAAATAGTTAGCTGACTTCACTTGTATTATATCACTTTTCCTTCCTGCTGAAATAATGAAAGAAGGCTAAGCAGGGATTATTAAATACATAGCGTGTTTAAAGGACTCATTGATTTTTTTTTTAAAACAGACTTAAAATAACGCAAAACAAAAATACTCTGAATGAAGATGTTTAGGAGAGCCTCAGAGGAAGCAGCAATCTTGCAGTTGCCTGAAAAAAAGATTAAACCTCATCACACCCATGCCCAAGACTTTCTATGGAGAGATGTCACTGAGAACCTCTATCCAAGATCCAGAGTTCACTGGGTGAAATCCCCAGAATCTGAGACTTCCATGGTAACCTCCTCTTCCTTGTCTTCCATCTGCCCCTATGCAGCCCTCCCCCTTCTGTTCCCTCTCTCCCTTTGATGTCTTTTGTTAGACATCAAACTGACACAGAGAACTGGCCTCTTGCCTCTTTTTTTCCTATATTCCCCATCCCTCAGTTATAAAAATAGACTTCAGAAAGGAGCTGGACATTCTGGTTTAAACTTGGTAGATTGGCTCTATTCCTTTATCTCCACTCCAATAGTGTGCTGGGGTTGGCAACAACTGATACATTTTCAGGAAGTCTGTGAGTTAGTTGTTAAACACATCCACCATTAAACACATCCACCATATAAACTTATAATTAGATAATTTATAATTAAAATGGTAATAAAGGGGCGCCTGGATGGTTCGGTCAGTTAAGGGTCTGCCTTCGGCTCAGGTTATGATCTCAGAGTCCTGGGATCAAGACCCACATTGGGCTCCTTGCTCAGCGGGGAGCCTGCTTTTCCCTCTGCCTGCCGCTCCCCCTGCTCCTGTTCTCTCTCACTCATGCTCTCTCTCCCTGACAAATAAATAAATAAAATCTTTAAAAAAATTAAGTGGTAATAAGTATGATGCAAAACTCATTACTTCCTGATGATTTTACTATTATTTATGCTGTTGAGATTGTTTACATTATTGTATCTATATAGTGAAAATGCTATAAAATGCTCATTTCTTTCCAATTCCACATTCAGTGACTTCACATTGAAATCTCGAAATTGGCTATGATGGGAGTATTTACACCATGGACATTACACCACAAATCAGGGCTTGATTCATTATGTTGTTGATTGTTAAGAGAGTGATAAAGAAAATAATAATGCTGATTAGACTTAAAAGCATATCTTGGGGCACCTGGTTGGCTCAGTTGGTTAAGCATCTGCCTTTGGCTCAGGTCATGATCCTGGGGTCCTAGGATCGAGCCCTGTGACCAGCTCTCTGCTCATAGGGGAGTCTGCTTTTCTCTCTACCTATCCCCCCTGCTCGTGTTGGGCTCTCTCTCTCTTGCTCTCAAATAAATAAATAAAATCCTTTAAAAAGTGTACATCTTGGGGCACCTGGGTGGCTCAGTGGTTAAGCATCTGCCTTCGGCGTAGGGCATGATCCCAGGGTCCTGGGATCGAGCCCCACATCGGGCTCCCTGCTCCTCGGGAAGCCTGCTTCTCCCTCTCCGACTCCCCCTGCTGTGTTCCCTTTCTTGCTGTGTCTCTCTATGTCAAATAAATAAATAAAATCTTAAAAAAAAAAAAAAGAATGACACATTCTTTTAAAAAAAAGTGTACATCTTGTCTGTAGTTGTTACATTGTGAAAAGCTTAAAAAAATGAGGAATATTCTGGTATTTGAAAATGATTATTTGATTCATCAAAGAAGTTGCTTACATAATTGAAATGAAGTTTCAATATAAATCTTTGTTTTGCTTTATCTTATTCCATAGAGTAAATGAAAAGATCAACTGACATTCCTATCAGGACTATACTTGTTCATAAATTGGAACCATAGCAGGACACCTGGGTGGCTCAGTCCGTTAAGCATTCAACTTTTGGTTTCAGCTCAGGTCATGATCTCTGGGTTGTGAGATCAAGCCCCAGGTGGGCTCCACGCCCAGCTCAGACTCTGCTTGAGATTCTCTCCCTTCTCCTCTGCCCCTCCCCTTTCTTGCTCTCTCTCTAAAATAAATAAATAAATAAATAAAATCTTAAAAAAGATAAATTGGAACCATAGCTTGGCTACAGATACAAGAAATCTGTAAAAATCAACAACACTATTCTCTGAGAATCAACTGTATATGAAATTTATAAGAACATTATAGGGGTGCCTGGCTGGCTCAGTCAGAGCATGTGATGCTTGATCTCAGGGTTATGAGTTCAAACCCCATGTTGGGTATAGAACTTACTTAAAAGAAAAGCATTATATATATTTTATTATTGTTTGTAATCATTTTGTTATTATCTGAGATCAGTAAATTTATAATAAAATTATGCATACGTATCTATTAAACATTTATTAGCACACTATTGGTCCAAATCCTTCTGAAACATAACCAAAAAAGGGCAGTAAAGGAGTGGTGAATATATTTCTCTTTCTTTTTTAAAAATGTTTATTTTTTTTTTTTAAGAAATCTCTACACTCAAGTTGGGGTCGAACTTACAACCCCAAGATCAAGAGTCACACATTCAACTGACTGAGCCAGCCGGGTGCCCCAAGGAGTGGTGAGTATAACATAATGTATAGAGTTGAAGAATCAATATTTTGTACACCTGAAGCTAATGTAACTTTGTGTGTCAACTCTACTTCAATTAAATTAAAAAAAAAAAAAGGAAGAGGGGCACCTGGGTGGCCCAGTTGGTTAAGCATATAACTCTTTTTTTTTTTTTTTAAGATTTTATTTATTTGTCAGATACAGAGAGAGAGAGAGCACAAGCAGGCAGAGTGGCAGGCAGAGGCAGAGGAAGAGGGAGAAGCAGGCTCCCTGCTCAGCAAGGAGCCCGATGTGGGACTCAATCCCAGGACTCTGGGATCATGACCTAGAGCCGAAGGCAGCTGTTTAACCAACCGAGCCACCCAGGCGTCCCTAAGCATATAACTCTTTTTTTTTTTTTTTTTTTTCCCTAAGCATATAACTCTTGATCTCACCTCAGGTCTTGATCTCAGGGTCATGAATTCAAGCCCTGCTTTGGGCTCCACACTGGGCATGGAGCCTACCTAAAAAAGAGAAAGAGAAAGAAAGAGAAAGAAAGAAAGAAGGAAAGAAAAAGAAAGAAAGAAAGAAAGAAAGAAAGAAAGAAAGAAAGAAAGAAAGAAAGAAAGAAAGAAAGAGAAGGAGAGAGGGAGGAAGGAAAGAGAGGGAGGGAGGGAGGAAGGAAAGAGGAAGGAAGGAAGGAGGGAAGGGAGGGAAAGGAAGGGTGGGAAAGAAAGGAAGGGAAAGGAAGAAAGGAAGGAAGGGAAAGGAAAAAAGAGAAAGGAAGGAAGGGAAGGAAGGAAGGGAGGAAGGAAGGAAGAAAGAAAAAGAAAGAAAGAGCAGTAAAGGAATAAAAAAAATCATAAACCCATAAAACAAAGAATGGGAGCAGACTATGGGAGATGATGAATGTCGACTAAATTATGGAAAATGGAAAGCAGGTGGATGAATTGGCAGAGCAGAAGAAAGCGGAGCTTTGACTGCCTGTGGTAGGGAAGCCAACTGGAAGCAAGACAATTCTCAGAACTTTAAGAGGATTCTGGACTTGGAGGTACCTAGAACCTTGAAAGTTTGAGGTGGGGTTAAAATAGGATTAATTTAAATCTTTATAAGGATTGGATAGGCCTCTGGAGTCTGTCTTCCAGTCCTTGTAGCCAGGCAGGTCCTGGCATTTATGTCCTCTCCAGGAAAGATGGATAGGTTTATTCTCTGGAGAAGCTGAACCATAGAGGTGCTGAATTGCGGGCCATGAGGCATAACAATAACAGAGTCATGTGTCATCATTCAGAAGATAGGGGATGATCCTGAACAGGAAAGTAAGACTTCAATCCCTTTCCTCAGCTCAGCTCCCAGAACACAGGCCACCAGTTTTAATTCCCTGACTCAAATCCCCATACCTTTCATTTCCCCTTGAAGAAGACTAGAAGATTCCTCTCCAGGGAAATTGACTTGCCCGAGAAAAAGGACATATAGTTATGTCCTTTGACATATGATCAAGTCCTTAATCATTCACCCACTGAGGTCTCCACAGGTTGATAATATCCACCTCTTGTACTTCGAGCTTCTATTTTTTTTTTTCTTTTTTCTTTTTGGTGCTCTCCTCTGACTTATAACAGCCAAGGATCATCAGTTATTTTAGGAAAGTCTCTAACATTAAAGGCAGAGACCAAAATACACAGAGGGTAAAAAAAAAGATTTCTATTTCTAAGGAAATGGAAAGGATTTAGGAAGCAGACCAGGCACCTGAGTGGCTCAGTTGTTAAGCATCTGACTTCAACTCAGGTAGTGATCTCAGGGTCCTGGGATCCAGTGCTTTTCGGACTCCCTGCTAAGCTTGTCCCTCCCCTGCTTGTCCCTCCCCTGCTCCGTGCTCTCTCTCTCTCTCAAATAAATAAATAAAATCTTAAAAAAAGAAAAGAAAGAAAGGAAGGAAGGAAGGAAGGAAGAAGCAGAAGAAAACTTAAAAAAATTTTTTTTTCAGAAAATGAGATACCGTATTCACGAAACAAGGATGAAGAAAAAAACTCTTAAAAATTAAAAATAGTAGAAATTTAAAAAGTGTAATACAGGAGCACCTGGATGGCTCAGTTGGCTAAACAGCCAACTCTTAATTTTGGCTCCAGTCATGATCTCAGGGTTGTGAGACTGAGCCCCTCATCAGAC
Source organism: Potos flavus (assembly GCA_028534135.1). Lineage (NCBI taxonomy): Eukaryota > Metazoa > Chordata > Mammalia > Carnivora > Procyonidae > Potos > Potos flavus. The sequence goes on along the minus strand of CM052891.1, from coordinate 28,800,586 downwards.
TCTGTACTAAGCATGGAGCCTGCTTAAGATTCTCTCTCTCTCTCTCACTCTGCCCCTATGCTCTTCCTCTCTAAAAAAAATATAAAAATGTAATACAACAGTTAGAATATAAAAGTTTTAGGAGAGGGTGTCTGTGTCACTCAGTCGGTTAAGCATCTGCTTTTGGTTCAGGTCATGATCCCAGGGTCCTGGGATCAAGTCCCACATCCGGCTCCCAGCTCTGCAGGGAGTCTGCTTCTCCCTCTGCCCCTCCTCTTGCTTGTTCTCTCAATCTCTTTTTCTCTCTCAAGTAAATAAATAAATAAAATCTTAATGAAAAAGAAGTTTTAGGAGAGAACAGAGAAATAGAGAGAATTTTGTTAAATAAACAATACAGAAATACTCTCTAGAACTGAAGGGCTTGAATTTCCAGATTGAAATGGTCCACTCAGTATAATGAATGAAAGAAAGATCCACACTGAGGCGCGACATCACAAAAACAAAGTGGAGGGGTGACTGGGTGGCTCAGTTGGCTAAGTGTCCGCCTTCAGCTCTCATGATCTCGGGGTCCAGGGATGGAGCCCCGCATCGGGCTCTGCTCAGGGGGAGTCCGCTTCACCTTCTCCCTCTGTGATCTCACTCCCTCTTGCTGTCTCTGAAATAAATAAAAATCTTAAAAAAAAAAACAAAACCCAAAAAAACCCCAAAAAATAAAGAGGAGATTCTAAAGGCTTCAGGAGAGAGAAAACAGTATAGATATAGAGGACTGAGAAGAGAATAGCATCAGACTCCAACAGCCACACTGGAATTCTGAATGAAAATGTTTTCAATCCTGGAATTCTATACCTGGCCAAATGTTCAGTCAAGTGTGAGCACAGAATTAAGGTAAACAATGGCAATGTCCAGGATAATGGTGACCACGAGTCCTTGGAAGAGAGCTTTGCAGCAGTCCTAGGGCAGGGATCAGCAAACTTTTTCCATAAAGGGCCAGATAATAAATATTTTAGGCTTTGTAAGTCATCTGGTCTGTGTTACAACCACTCAACTCTTGCCACTGTAGCACCCAAACAGCCATGGACAATACTTAAATGAGCATGGCTCTGTTCCAATAATTTTTTTTTTCACTAAATTTTATTTATTGCCACTGACATGTGAATTTCATATAATTTTCACGTGTCACAAAATATTATTCTTCTTTTGATTTTTCTTCAACTAGTACAACTTGTAAAAACCATTCTTAGCTCACGAGACCTACAAAAACGGTAGTTTACTGATTCTAGTCTTCACTGGCACACACAGCCAATGAAGAGAGCAAGAATGATAGCAGGCTTTAGTAACACTGTCTCTAAGGGAAAAAAGAAAATCAATATATTACCTAGTGTATTGACCATTCTCAGCTGAGTTTACCATTCCTCTGGAAAGCTGGGGCCAAATTTTTGATAAATGTTTAAAAAATAACATTTAAAAATGACTAGGAAACAAGTTGTTGGAGAAAAAAGGGTAATCATAGTAACACTTTATGTTCTGCTGTTACACAATATTTAGTAGCATAAACATTGAATGGTATAGGCATATTATGATAAAAGGAGAGAAAGTGGAAACCAGTAGTTGTCTAAATTTTTTTTTAAGATTTTGTTTATTTATTTGTCAAAGAGAGAGAGAGAGCACACAAGCAGAGGAAGAGGAAGGCAGAGGGAGAAGCAGGCTCCCCACTAAGCAAGGAGCCCGATGTGGAACTCTATCGCAAGGACCCTGGTGTCATGACCTGAGCTGAAGGCAGACACTTAACTGACTGAGCCACCCAGGCGTCCCAGTAGTTGCGTAAATTTATATAAATGTCAAAAAGTGGAAAGAAGGAAAGAGAGAGAGAGAGAGAGAGAGAGAGAGAGAGAGAGAAATAAATAAATAGGGAAAGAAAAGAAATAGTATTGTAAGCATGTCATTTAGAAACATGGAGGTAAATACCGGAAACAATTACAAGAATGGATAGTATTGCCTTTGGCAAGTGGGAGTCAGGATTATAGAGAGATGATTCAAAAGACTGCCATTGTTTGTTTGTTTCTAACTATAATAAGCCTCGTAGTAGTATTTGACAGTTAACCTCTGGTATATACCATTAGCTAGAAAAATAGAGTACTGGGGCGCCTGGATGCCTCAGTGGGTTAAAGCCTCTGCCTTTGGCTCAGTTCATGATCTCAGGGTCCTGGGATGGAGCCCTGCATCGGGCTCTCTGCATAGCAAGGAGCCTGCTTCCCCCTTTCTCTCTGCCTGCCTCTCTGCCTGCTTGTGATCTCTCTGTCGAAAAAAAAAAAAAAAATAGAGTACCATGATTCTGGAACTTGGCCTTCTCTTTCTATCCTTTTCCTGTGGTTGTTCCAATGCCCATGCATTCAAATTTCTAAAGAGTCCTACACAAGCTGATGTATGTCATTTTGGAGATTATTTTTCAATGAAAAAAAATCTAGGAACTAAGTCATATTTTCTCCTTTCTCTTCTCTCTCTCTGTGTGTATGTGTGTGTGTATCCTCGGCTCTGGGTCATTGTTACTCTAACAACCTTCTAATTAAATTCAGTAAATGGCACATGCAGAGAATTGAGAGAATATGTCAAATCCGTCAGGGTAAAAACGTGCAGTCTGAGAATTCCTAGATTAGTGTTCCATTCAAAAGTAGTAACTGTGCTTTCAAAAATGAAAGATAGTGAATTCCTACCTCAAAAAAGACAGAGAACGCAACAAGCTAAAGTTTGTTATTATCCTTGCTTTATTTAAAAGCATTAGATACGGGGCGCCTGGGTGGCTCAGCCATTAAGTGTCTGCCTTCGGCTCAGGTCATGATTCCAGGGTCCTGGGATTGAGCCCCACATCTGGCTCTCTGCTCCGCGGGGAGCCTTCTTCTCCCTCTCCCACTGCCCCTGCTTCTGTTCCCTCTCTCGCTGTGTCTCTCTCTGTCAAATAAATAAATAAAATCTTAAAAAAAAAAAAAAGCAATAGATATTCTGCAGAGGATACTTCTCTGAAAGAATATATAGCATTCGTCCTCGAGGTTAAAACACATCTACTTGTCCCCTTTCCGAAAGACTAATGAGACATACAAATTCTCTTTGCTGGACTAGGTGGGATTCCAACTACTAACACTAGATAGAAGCTTTTTTTTTTTTCATGATTTTTTTTTTTTTTAAAGATTTGTTTATTTATTTGAGAGAGAGAAAGCACAAGAAGGGGATGGGGCAGAGGGAGAGAATGTCCAACCAGACTCCAGCTGAGCGTGGTACCTGACTCTGGGCTGGATCCCATCAGCCATGAGAGCGGGACGTGAGTCGAATCCAAGAGTCGACACACGACCAACTCAGCCACCCAGGGGCCTCTTTTTTTTCGTGATTACTTAAAGCATTTTTCCTAGTTACTTATTGAAAAGTACTCTTCTTTCCTTTTTACCTGCCTTGTTTTGAAAGGAATTTAAGGCTGATTAAATTAATTTAAATTAAATAAAAAACAGTCTGTACTACCACACACAAAAAAAGGTAAGTGAGGAAATTAGGATACCCCATTACAGAATAGAAAATATATAACATATATATATATTCCACTTATATACCTATATTCATATGTATGAATTAGAAATATTTATCTGATTAATTCATCCTGTCCCTTCTTACCATCCCTACCCTTTCTGTCCTGATTCAGTTGCCTTTCCATCTTTCTCATTTTTTATTTTTGCTATATAGTCTATTTACCTTAGTCTTAATTTTGAAAAATTTCAAACCTTGAGAAAATTTATAATAGTATAATACTCATATGTCAGCATCTGAAACAAATATAACATTATGTGCCAACTATACTTCAAGAAAAAAATAAAAAAAAAATAAAAATAAAAGATCATGTTAAGGGGCGCCTGGGTGGCTCAGTGGATTAAAGCCTCTGTGTTTGGCCCAGGTCATGATCTCAGGGTCCTGGGATCGAGCCCCACATCGGGCTCTCTGCTCAGCAGGGAGCCTGCTTCCCCCCCTCTCTCTGCCTGCCTCTCTGCCTGCTTGTGGTCTCTCTCTCTCTGTCAAAAAAAAAAAAAAAAAGATCATTGTTAATTCTGGAAAAAAATACTCATATATTATTCACCTAGATTCACCAATTGTTATCGTTAGTTTTCTTTCTGTATAGGTGTGTATAATATTTATTATACACTATGTATAATTTACAAAATAAGTGTATGTAATACATAAATTTATATTTTATATAATTTTATATATTATACACATACATACACCCCTAAACAAAAAAACAGCAATTGATGAATCTAGGTAAATAATATGACCATCAATTTTACTATTTTTGTAAATTTTCACAAAGTTTGAAAATTTTCAAATAAAAAAAATATGAGGGGTGCCTGGGTGGCTCAGTGGGTTAAAGCCTCTGCCTTTGGCTCAGGTCATGATCTCAGGGTCCTGGGATCGAGCCCCGCGTTGGGCTCTCCGCTCGGCGGGGAGCCTGCTTCCCCCTCTCTCTCTGCCTGCCTCTCTGCCTACTTGTGATCTTTCTCTCTGTGTCAAATAAATAAATAAAATCTTAAAAAATAAAAAAATAAAAAATGAAAAAATTTGATAGATATATGTGTATAGAAATATATAACATAAATATACACCAATAATAGTTTTTAGTTTTTGGCTGAGCAGACATCATGATACCTCACACCTAGATATTTTGACTTGAGCTTCCTAACATGGAAATGGACATTGTCCTACAAAAACCAATCATGGCCAGGAGATTTAAGCTTGATATTATCTAAGAAGCAGTCCATAATTACCCCAGTCACCTCAATAATATCCTTTACAGCTGTTCCCTTTCCTTTTCCACAATGCATTTAACTGTAGTGTCCTTTTAGTCTCCTTTAATTCACAACAGTTCCCTAGTCTTTTCATGTAAGTATTTGCCTTTCTTCTTATTTATATTTTTGAAGACTCCAGACCAGTCATTTTGGAAAATGTCCCTCAGTTTGGGTTTGTCCGAATATTCCTTTAATGATCCTCCTGACTTTAGTCTTTCTCCTTGCCAATCATTTTCTACACAGTTATTAGAGTTAGCTTAAAAAAAAAAAAAAATCCTGATATTCCCTTGCTTAAAAGTATTTGAAGATTCCTTTTCATCCCCTGGATAAACTAAATTCCTTTATACCTTTCAAAGATTGTCACAATTTAGTCTAATGGCCCTTTGCAGCCTCATCTCTTCTAGTGATTAGTGCTTTGTACTTCAGGTATACCAAACATTGAACTTTCTACAGTATAGTTATCAGGCTCTCCCTCTGCTTGGGGTATTCTCCTTCAAGTCAACTTATATAGCTTAAAGATGCTGTTACTTTTTCTCACAGATATTTGTTGAATACTGATAATCCACCATGGTTGGTAGGTGTGGTAGATTTTGGGATACAATTTCAAACAAGGCCAACATAGTCTCTGTCCTTATGGAATTTATACTGATTGAAAGTGTCATCTCTTTTGTGCTTCTATAGCACTTTATAAACACTCTTATTATAACATTTATTGTATTGCATTGTAATTAATTAATTAATTTTTTCAAAGATTTTATTTATTCATTTGACAGAGAGGAGAGAGATCACAAGTAGGCAGAGAGGCAGGAAGAGAGAGAGGGGGAAGCAGGCTCCCTGCTGAGCAGAGGGCCCGATGCGGGGCTCGATCCCAGGACCCTGAGATCATGACCTTAGCTGAAGGCAGAGGCTCTAACCCACTGAGCCACCCAGGCGCCCCTGCATTGTAATTTTTGTTTGCATGTTTGTCACCCAGCTAGACTGTGGGCTTTTCAAGGTTAGGATTAATTTTATTCATCTTTGTTTTCCTGGAACCAAGAGTGTAGCAGGCATTAAATAATTTTCATTCAATAAATGAATGAAATAAGTCATCCCTGCTAAGTGTTAGCTAGCAAGGTGTCTCTTTTTTAGTTAAGGAATATGCTTTACTACATTTACATTTTGTAAAATCTCTTAGTGAGGGAGGTTTTTAGTTCTTCAAATCATACTACACCTTCATATGATTAAAGGGTGGCTCCAAAACTATTTCTAGTGGGAAAATGCAACAAAAAATACAGTAAGAACTCAGTTGGCACTGCTGCTTCTATTAAAACTGCACCCAGTGACAGGAGGAGTGCTTTTGGTCAGGGGGTACTTCCAAAACTGTGACAGCAACGAAAATAACAATTGCATTTCATTACTCTCTTCCTAAAACACATTTTAATGTAGGTTCCTACACTCTCCCATAAACAGCTTTCAGTCAATTAATCAATTTCAATTACTAGTTCAATTCATTACTCTTGAACATTCACAGGGCGATTTCTGGTACTGACTGTATTTAACTTTGTTTTACGCAATACAACATTGCTTTTTTAGTTCCTGCCTTGTTTCTCTGAAGAGATTGCAGCCCCCTAAAACGTAGTCCAACACATTATTAGGCACAAGTAAAGAGGGCACACTTTTAAAATTGACACTCTTGGGGCGCCTAGGTGGCTCAACGGGTTAAAGCCTCTGCTTTTGGCTCGGGTCGTGATCTCAGGGTCCTGAGATCGAGCCCCGCATCGGGCTCTCTGCTCGGCGGGGAGCCTGCTTCCCCCTCTCTCTCTGCCTGCCTCTCTGCCTACTTGTGATCTCTCTCTCTCTGTCAAATAAATAAATAAAATCTTAAGAAAAAAAATAAAATAAAATTGACACTCTCACAAAACGTCAGGCGATATTAAGAGCATATCAAGGAACATAGTAATACTGCCTGTCAGGAAATGTATATTCTCAAACTTTAACGTGCATAAGAATCACTGGGGGTGGGAGATTTTGTTAAAATTTATATTCTGATTCAGTGGGTCTGGGTGGAGTCCGATAATTTGCATTGTTAACAAGCGCCCAAGTGATGCAGATGCTGTTGGTCCCCGGACAACACTGAACAGAAAAGACCTAAAATAATGTGCAAAAGGAAGGCAGATGCTTTGCTCCAGAACATATTCTGCAGAGCGTTAATTAAATATAAGTATGGTTAGGGTGGAGCCAGGGCGAGCACTTCTTACCCAACCTCAAACCTCCTCTTCCCAGTTTCATCTCCCCGAGTCCAGCCAAAGTCCCCACCTCCGTAAATCTTAAGAACACAAGCAGCAACAGGCCCAGCTACTTAAGACGCGAGCCCAGGTAACAAAGGGAGGTCCCCCTGCACTTACAAGTCTAAGAGCCCGGGATCAGTTGGAGTCCGTGTAGTGACCTCTACTTCGCCATAAAGAAAGATTCAAAATTAAAACCTTATCACAGAGGGACCAATCGTAGCAAAGGTCTCTCCACGATTCGCTCTCTAGGCAGTGTAGGAGCACAGTCTGGTTTGTGATTGGTTAAAAGGTAACCACACGCTGGCCAATGAAAACTGAGGCGCTTCTGGTATGAATAAGTGGAAGGCGGGAGCGAAGGGGAGGGGAAGCAGGAGACCTAAGAAGGTGTGTCACGTCCCCGATGCTGTTTGTGGAAGCTTTTGTGTAATTGGTGGGTTCTTCTTCCGATTTGTACCAATCGCTAGCTCTTCCCTGCGGAGCCCTAACTATGAAATTGAAAGTGGAGATGAGGGTGCAGCCAATGGAAAAAAAAAAGTGCACAGCAGCCAATCCTCCCGCAGCGTTTTGTGTCTTTGCCCAACTGGAGAAAGTGTTTCATGTGGAGGGGCGTTACCCAGTCGCCAATGGGCGGGCGCCAGTGAAGTGGAGGAACCAATGAATGTGAGACGTTGAGTGACAGCTGTCCAATAGAGACCCTCAGTGCTAGTACGGATTGAGGCTTAAGCACCGCCGCGGTCTGAGGAATGTCAACTATTCAACATGGAGGCGGAGGTCGATAAGCTGGAACTGATGGTGAGTGTGAAGTGAAGGAGATCTGCTGGGTAGTTTATTTCTCCCGGATGGTCTCCAAGGTGGGATGCAATTTTGAGTCGCCGGAAACAATGGGCGGCAGAAGCTGGACCATATTTGAGTTCCCTCCTCTTGTATCAAAGGGAGTCGCCGCCGCCTGGTCTCTTTTAACCGCCGCGGAGGAAGGGGTTACATCCGGGAAACTCGTGAGGGAAATGGCGGGAGATGCTGATGTAGCCGGGCCTTTGGAATTCCTTGTTCCATGCCTTTACCTTTCCGCCCCCCCAGGAGCTGTGGCTCCTGAAGACAGCGTTCTATGCATTTCCCCCCAAAAGACGTGACTGGAATGATCCCTAAACGCCCCTAGAAGGGGAGAGGTCGTTCACCCTCCGAGAAAGGGGGATGGAGGGTGGGGTGGGGTGGGGAATAAACCGAGGGGGGCGGAGAGAAATCCCATTAGGGCAGAGCAGTTCACGTTTTCCAAAGCGGGCTGAGAAAGTCTGAGAAGGGTTTTGACTTGCGTACAGAACTTACTGTCGGCCAAGGAAGCCCCAAGACCAATTTCTGTTTGGCTTGAAGGTGGTAGTCCTTGTATGGGGGAGAGGTGTGAGCAATGGGGACCTGAACCTCGAGCTCCTTCCTTCACGCACGGGAGGAATTGGGACATGGAAGGCGTCCTGCTCTTGAGTTGCCGAATTTCATTCATTTATGAAAGTAGGGGGCGGAGGCGAATAATTGGAAAGGACTCCCGCTGCCGCTAGGCCTGCTCCGAGGCGCCAAGCTGAAGGGCTGCCCTAGTTTTCTTCTGTGGATCCTTCCCTCACTTGTCCTCTTTATTCCCTTCCTCCCATTCTTAGACTACCAGCTTTTTTCTTCGCCCGCGCTTTTTTCGTCTTAGTTCCCCTTGTTCTATCTTCAGTCCTTTGCCCCTGCATTACCGTGTGTGAATTGGGCTGGCTATCTTTAAAATGTGGAATTTGGAAGACGCGCCCATCATTGAACTCCTGTCGGTTTTTTGTTAAAGAAAAATAACAAAATTAAGTAAAAAAGCCCAACTCTTTCTTTTCTGTCGCAATCCGCCGTTTTCCCCCTACCATACTCTGGCTTTACAGTTTAGGTATCATTTGTGCCAGTGCTGCTCTCTTCAAGCTGAACCTTGGGTTACTTCAACATCAGCACTTCTAGTGATCCTGGAAGAAACTGAGTACCACACTCACTCCCATTCCCACCTCCAGAAAATGTGAGAGCTTGATATATCTTATTATTTTCTTCTGACGTATTAATGAATTAAAGTGCCTCTCATATACAAATTTGACTAGAAGGCTTTCAGTTGATTCGGACAGTTTTAATTTTCTTTGTGGGAGTCTGTGGGGAATGGCATGGGGCGGGATGGCAGTGAAGAAGGAAGAATTTTCTGTGGCTTTCCAAACCTGTAATAATGAACTTTAGTTTAAAGTTTTGTTATTTTTATCATTAATGGTCTTTAAACAAATAAAAGAACCCAAAACATGTCAAGTATTCCAGTTTGAGTCTGTTAACAGGCATAAATGTTTAACACGGTCTTGCCCTTTTCCCTATTCTGAATTCCTCTCTCTGAATGGATATTTCTGCCTAATTTTAAGGTGCTAAGTGATACTAATTCTGCTTTTAACAGTTTTTCTTCCCTCTCAAGTTGGCTGTTTACTTTTGCGGTACCAATTAAGCCCTTTTTTGGACTTTGCATGAGAGTCAATATTCTCATAGGGTTTTTGTTTTGTTTTTTAAGATTGAACACATTTTAATTTAAGAAGAAAATGATTAAGTGTACATCTTGAAAAAAGGTTTTAGAAAATTGTCGGGTAGCCATACTCTTAAATTAGGTGTTTGAATGATGGGGTAGTTTTAAAAAATTCTTCGTAAGAGGTGAAGAGAAGAAAGCAGGTCTTCTTAAATTACTTGCAGGTAACCTAGTAGTACCCCCCCTTCAAGTTACTAGTTGTTATTGGTTTGTTTCCATACTCATCAGGGTTTAAAAAATGTATTTGAACGATTATAGTTTTGTTATAGTAATAACAAAGCTTTCTACTGACTGGATAGTAAAAGATGGTGTATCTCATCTTCAGATTTGCCATGTGCTTTAAAATGTTTTATTTATGAACTGGTTTAGTTTTTAAGATTGGAAAGAAATGATTTTCTGTCCAATCCTCTGAGTTTTGATTCTACATTACTTGAATAAAGGATTTGTTGAGGAATTAATGTTGAATATTTAATAAACGAAAGAGAATGCATACTATTTAACTTTGAAAAGAAAGCATTTATTCTCACTTTGCAAAGTCCTCTTATTTTAAAAATATTTCATATTTTTCTTGTTTGAATTAACTTCCAATTCAGAAAATTAAACATTTGTCTCTGAAGTACTTGCCTTTAAAACCTGATCCTTGGCTAGCAGAGTTGAACTATTCTAATACCTGAGTTATGTGGCCTTAGGATTTGAGGTCAAGTCACCCATGTTCCAGCTGTCCTGAATTTGAGTTTATTTTTTAGGAGGTTGAATCTAAATAGCTGAACTAGACTATATAAAGAAACTTTTGTATAAATAATGGAAAGTATTTTTGCATCAATCAACATTATTAATGGGGGAATAAGCTCATTGTAGGGCAATCTTTGTTCTCTAACTTTTTCCCTTTTACTTACTGGTTGAGTGGTATTTGTCCAGTGTTCTTTTGTGGTACCACTAGTGATTGTGCAAAAGTACAATATGATACTATGATACTATTTCTATTTCTGGGTTTACATCAGACTTTTAAATGGTTTCTTACTAGTTAAAAGGTTAGGATAATGATAATTGGCTTGAATCCGAGAAAACCTGATTACTAAATCTCAGAACCTCGTCCTGTACCATTATTATTTCCTTCTTGATGTTTGTACGTTTGAAGGAAATGGAGATGATTTCCTCCTATGTTTAAGATCTTTAGGGGTTAATTGAAAATTTAAAACCCCCTTCCATAGTATTCCCTTAGGTAGGGTCTTGTTTAGGACTCATTAATTCCCTGAGAATCTATAAATTTTTGAGATAAAAAGCCATAGGATGGTTAAGAGCTTTTTAGAGTTTAGTGTATTTATTTTATTTTATGTTTTAAAAGATTTTATTTATTTGACCCAGAGAGAGCACAAGCAGGGGGAGCAGCAGGCAGAGGGAGGGGGAGAAGCAGGCTCCCCACTGAGCAGGGAGCCTGATGTGGGATGTGGGGCTCATATCCAGGACCCTGGGATCGAGTTTAGTGTAGTTTAGATTCCAGAAAGATAGATTGGATATTTAGAGATGGGAAACTTATTTTACTTTTCATTTGTTTTCTCTGATATTCTTACTTAATCGATCAATTGCAATGGGGGAGCTAACCAACACATCTCAGCAAAACAAGTATTTTTCACAATTTTCCCTTAGTAGTAATTATAACTGGTTTTGTTAATACTAGTCTTAAAGTATTTTTTTTTAAGATTTTATTTATTTATTTGACAGAGAGAGAGATCACAAGTAGGCAGAGAGGGAGGTAGAGGGAGAGAGGGAAGCAGGCTCCCCGCTGAGCAGAGAGCCCGATGCGGGGCTCGATCCCAGGACCCTGAGATCAGGACCTGAGCCAAAAGCAGGGACTTTAACCCACTGAGCCACCCAGGCGCCCCTAGTCTTAAGGTATTAACAATACCCATATTAACAACTTCTGAAGCTTAGGATGTATTTACAGAATTCCTTACTGTATGTTTCTGTTAAATATTAATCATAGGTTAGTCATCAGAAAATTATTATTTTGATATTGAAGTTCAATTCTTTCTTTTTAACATTGGTATACATGTTCTTAGGTTTTGGATGTCTTCTGTCCAAAATGGCAGCCCTTCTTTAAATTCTTTTCACACTGAAGCTTCAACTGATGCAAGATGCTTTTGTTTTCCTTTCCTATCAATTTCTGCTAACGAATGCTCTGACTTTATTGCACTACTGTACTTTACAGCTAGCAGTGCAATAGTATTGTCAAAGCATCTGAAAGCAGAATGCACACCAGAATTTTGATTCTTGCCTTACATCTTTGTTCAGTATCTGTGAGTAATTTACCACAATCTTTGTTGCTGAAAAGTGTATAATTTTATTACTCTAAATATATCTTTTAGGAAGTCATAATTTGAAAAAAAAAAAGCTCACTATCATAATTAATGCACTATGAAACACACTGAGGTAACATTTTTTATAGCTGAAGTTGTTATGACTTGTTTAAATGAGTAGTTGGATTTTTCTTCTTTCTGTAACAGATTTGAATAGGTTCTGGCATCTCTTGGGTTTTCTTTAATTGAGTTTTAAGGTGAATTAGTAAGTGATAAAAACAATCTCTGCTGTATATTTCATATGATAACTTGCCCCAAATCTTAATCAGTGTTAATTTTGTGTGCTATGTAGTTTATGCTTGAATTTGAAACTTAAGAACGCTTGTTTTAAAGTTCTTTTTTGTAATAATGAAATAGAATAAAGTATGAATCCATTACTTTTTTTTCCCATTACTTTTTTTGTAATGAGTTTTGAGATATAATTTGCACACAATAAAATGTACCAATTTTAGTTGTACAATTTGGTGAGTTTTGGCAAATATGTACAATCATGTAACCACTCCCACAGATATACCACAGATATGGTATAGAACATTTCCATTACCTAATGTTCCCTTATGCCCCTTTACAGTCAGTCTCCTTCTCCTAAGCTCCCTGACAATCATTGATCTCTAGTTTTGCCATTTCTAGAAGTTCGTATCAATGGAATCATTTATAGCTTGCAGTTTTTTTGCCTGACTTCTTGCACTTGGCACAGTGCTTTTGAGATTCATCTGCGTTGTTGTATATATTAGTAGTTGGACCATTTTTATTGTTGAGTAGTATTTTATTGGTGTAGACTATCACAAACTATTTATCCGTTTACCAGATTGTGAACTCTGGGTTGTTTCCAGGTACTGCTTATTATGAATAAAGATGTTATAAACATTGCAGTGTTAGTCTTTGTTTTGGACATAATGTTTTTGTTTCTCTTGGGTAACATGATAAAAATGTATGCTTCATCTCATAAAAAAACCACTGAAATGTTTACCAAAGCTATGATTTAGGGTTCCAGTTTCTCCACATCCTTACCAACATTTGATATCTTGGTATTGTCAGTCTTCTTTTTTTTTTTTTAAGATTTATTTATTTTAGAGAGAGAGCGAGCACCAGTGGGAAGGGCAGAGGGAGAGGGAGAGAGAGAATCCCAAGCAGACTCCACACCGAGCACAGAACCCAATTTGGGGCTCAGTCCCATGACCTGTGAGATCATGACCTGAGCCAAAACAGTCATTCAACCATGTCAGTCTTCTTCATTTTAGCTATTCTAATAGTTGTATAATGGTATCTGCTTATAGTTTGAATTTGTATTTCCTTAATGGCTAATGATATTGACTATCTTTTCATGTGCTTATTTGCAGTTGGAATATCTTCTTTAGTGAATATCTGTTGAAATCTTTTGCCTATTTTCAAATTGAGATATTTGTCTCTTTTTTTTGAAGATTTTATTTACTTAATTGAGAGAGAGAGAGCGCTCGTGAATGAGCAGGGAGGAGGGGCAGAAGCAGCTTCCCTGATGAGCAGGGAGCCCCATGCAGGGCTCCATCTCAGGACTCTGGGATCATGACCTGAGCTGAAGGCAGCCGCTTAACTGACAGCTACCCAGGTGCCTCCGAGATGTTTGTCTTTTTAACTATTATGAGAGTCCTTTAATTTTTTCTGTTATTTGCCCTCTCACATAAAAAATTTTGATGAAGTCCAATTTATTTTGCTATGGATTATGCTTTTTGTGTTCTATCTCAAAAATCTTTGCATAACTCAAGGTCGCAAATGTTTTCTTCTAGATTTATAGTTTTAGTTTTTACATTTATTTTATTTTTAAAGATTTATTTATTTATTTTAGAGAGAGAGAGTGTGTGTGAGTAGGAAGAGGGGAAAGCAGACTCCCTGCTGATTGTGGAACCTGACATGGAGCTTGGTCCCAGGACCCCAAGATCGTGACCTGAGCTGAAACCAAGAGTTGGGCTCCTACCTGACTGAGCCACCGAGGCGCCTCAGATTTAAGTTTAGATCTCTGTCCATTTAGAGTTAATTTTTGTATGTGGTATAAAGTAAGAGTAAAATAAAGTTTTATTTGTTTGTTTTGCATACGGATATTCCTCTGTTCTGGTACCATCTGTTGAAAAGACTACCATATCCCTGTTGAATTTCCCTTAGCTCCTTTGTAACAAATCAGTTGAACGTGTATGTATGGACTGGTTTATTTATTTATTTAAAGATTTTATTTATTTATTAATTTGAGAGAGAGAGAGACCACAGGCGTGTGAGTGCGGGGAGGGGCAGAGGGAGAGTAAGAGAGAGAGTCTCAAGTACATTGTGCGCTGACACCCCTGATATCATGACCTGAGCTGAAATTAAGAGTTGGTCACTTAACTGACTGAGCCACCCAGGCACCCTGGTTTATTTATTTTTGAACTCTGTTTTGTTCCATTATGTCATATCATACTGTCATGGTTGCTGTAGCTTTATAATAAGTCTTTTGTTGTTGTTTCACAGGTAGATTTTAGTGATTCATCAGTTGCATATAACACCCAGTGTCCATTACATGAAGTGCCCTCTTTAACCCCCATCACCCAGTTACCCCATCTTCCCACCTACCACCCCTCCAGCAACGCTCACTTTGTTTCCTATAGTTAAGAGTCTCTAATGGTTTGTCTCATATAGTAAGTCTTCAAATCATCTAGTGTAAGGCCTCAAACTTTGCTCTTGTTTTCTAAAATTTTTAAATTATTTTATATTTCCAAATAAGCTTTTTTTTGGGGGGGTCAATTTCTACCAAAAAAAAAAAAAAAAAAAAAAGCCTTCCGGGATTTTGGCTGGGATCATGTTGAATCTAGAGAACAATTTAGGGAGAGTTGACAATTTAACAATAATGAGTTTTCTGATGCTTGAACGTTATCGCTCTATTTATTAGGTCTTTCAAAATTTCTCTAAACGGTGTTTAGTAGTTTTCAGTGTATAGGTCTTGTTTATAAATTTTTCATAACCTGTTTAGTGTGATTTCTACTACTGCTCTGCATCTTAAAATTAGAGCAAGAAGTGTTATAACATGTCTTTCTAAATAAATTTCAGAAATTTCAGGGAAAAAGTAAGCTATATGTTAAGCAAATGTCCTCAAAAGCCAGGAGAATGGATACCAGAGGGAAGAAAGGTATCTGAGATATTAGGCATGGACTCAATGACATCATTTGGTAGGGAATGAAGAACATGACTGCTTATGAGAAAACTATTTTATTCCCACATTTCATATATAAAATCTGAGTTACCTCTCTTGGCCTAAAGTGTGGCTGTTTTCCTCTTCTTTGGCTTTTAATTTCCTCCCATTCCCTAGTGGGCAGTTCATGCACTGGGTAGGATTTTGTGTTTTTTAATCAGGTAGGACATTACATGGCGAGGGACTGAGGGAAGAAAACCGCTCAATTTGAGGACCTCATTTCTCTTCTCTAAAGAAGCGAATTGAGAGGCATCTGTCTGGCTCAGTCAGTAGAGCATATGACTATTGATCCCAGGGTCTTGAGTTCAAGTTCTACATTGGGCATGGAGCCTACTTAAAAAAAAAAAAAAGTGAATTAATAACAATGTAATACATTTCCTTTTAGATATATCATTGAATTTTCTTTCTATCCCAGAGCTTGTACAACCATCAAGTTTTCTGGATAAAAGATTATATACTAGTAAAATAAGAATAAAAAAATGTACCAGATGGTGAGGAGAAGGAAGGTTTCTTCTGCCTCGAACTGTATTTTGATGTGAACATATCTTCAATTTCAATAATAGGTATGAAAGACCATATATATGAATTTATTTAAAACTAAATGGGAAATTTTCTTCTTCCTTGAGGTAAAGTAAAAGTTTTGAAGCAAACAAACAAAAATCTTTTCTTTGTTACCCAAATATAATACAAAGTTTCAATATTGAGAATATCTCTGATAAATAAAATTTATTCTCAATTAGACTTTAAAAGGTTATACTTCTAATTTATCTCAATATATGGCATTTTAAAAGTTTGAATAAGTCAATCCTTGATTCTTTGATTCAGTGTTTTTCTCATTTTATAAATGAGGAAATAACTCAGTTGGTTTTTTTTTTTTTTTTTACAGATTTTTATTTTATTTATTTGACAGAGAGAGAGATCACAGTAGGCAGAGAGGCAGGCAGAGAGGGGGAAGCAGCTCCCCGCTGAGCAGAGAGGCTGAAGCGGGGCTCAGTTTTTGCTAAGATTTTCATGTAGTGATAGTGATAGTGATTGTAAAACACATTTAATTTTTTAGAAAAATTTATTTTTGTTAGGAAATATGAGAGTTGTATAACTTTTATAAATGCCTCCTTTCCCCACTCAATCTGCCTAATTGTAATTGTAAATGACAGTACTTCATACTTTCAGTAAATGTTACTAGGGCAGGCTAACACTAGAGGAATAAAAAATAAATAAGGAGAGGACAGCATCTGCCTTTTCTGTATCCAGCAATATGCTTAGCATTTGGGTTTCAAAAGCAATCACACTTTTTTTTTGAATGACAAAAAAGCAGACTATCTCTTGGTACTTACTGTACTTTCCATTTTTCCCCCTGCTCCATCTAGGAGTACAGATGTTAAGTTTATCTGGCAATCTTTGTTACCTTGTCATTGACACTAAGACAGAATCTATATTTTTCTTAAGGTGATGATTTTTAATCTCTTTTTTCCCCCCTTTATGCCATGGATCTTTAGCGAAGCTCCACCCCTCCAGAAAAATGTACACAGATACATTAACTTGCTAACTAGTAAGCAGAGATTTGTACACCTTTGCCCCCATGGGCTCATGGGCCCCTTATTAAGAATATCTGCTATTCAGGGGCACCTGGGTAGCACAGTTGGTTAAGTGTCCAACTCTTCATTTCATGATCTCAGGTCATGATCTCAGGGTTGTGAGATTGAGCCCCGCCTTGGTCTCTGTACTCTGTCTGGAGTCGGCTTAGGTTTCTCTCTCCCTCTCCCTCTGACCCTCCCACTCATGCTCTCTCTCTTTCTCTCTCTAAAATAAATAAGTAAATCTTAAAAAGAAGAAAAGAATATCTGCTATTCAGATGTTGAAAGTATTTGAAATTGAGTGACCACACATCATTAATCTTCTATCCTTTTCAGTATATATGTAAGTAAAATTGCTGCCAAACATGTACTCACTCAAGATTATACTAAGTTTTTGTTTCAGGTATGTCCACTATTTTGTGTTCTGTAATTTGGGAGTGTAGCTGTTTCATCATATTGATGACATTTTCTAACTTTATAATTTTAAATTTATCACGAGTATTTTATATACACATATTATACAATATTATAATCTATCATACAATATTATTCTCTATATATTATACAATATAATATTTGAACTGTGTTGTTTGCCAGGCACTATTAGAGATTAGTGATTTTTTTTTATTTTTATTTTTTATTTTTTTACAGATTTTATTTATTTATTTGACACAGAGAGAGAGATCACAAGTAGCCAGGGAGGCAGGCAGAGAAAGGGGAAGCAGGCTCTCCACTTAGCAGAGAGCCCGATGCGGGGCTCGATCCCAGGACCCTGAGTTCATGACCTGAGCCGAAGGCAGAGGCTTTAACTCACTGAGCCACCCGGGCGCCCCGAGATCAGTGATTTTAAAAAATAGCCTGGCATATTTGGAACAGTGAAATTCAGTGCGTCTGAGGTGTAAAATGTGAAGTATCTGTGGGAAGCATGTTAATGTCATCTTGTGAAGAATTATACTAACAGTTGGAATTAATTCTGTAGGCATTGGGAAACCCCAATGATCTTTCTAAAAATTTTTTTAATACAGATTTTATTTTTAAGTAATCTCTGTACCCAACATGGGGCTTGAACGTACAACCCTGAGATCAAAAGACACATGCCCCACTGACTGAGCCAGCCAGGTGCTCCAACCCCAGTGATCTTGAAGAGTGACTTACACTTACACTTAAAAAATTTGCTTTAAATAGTTATCATACATGTAATTTAATTAGAAGATGGATTAAAAAAACCCCTACAATTCTATGACTATTATATCTATGTTATATATTTTAGATTTTTTTGTAGGTATATCTTTAACTTTTTTTTTAAAGATTTTATTTATTTATTTGACAGAGAGAGAGAGATCACAAGTAGGCAGAGAGGCAGGTAGAGAGAGAGGGGGAAGCAGGCTCCCCGCTAAGCAGAGAGCCCAAAGTGGGGCTCGATCCCAGGACCCTGAGATCATGACCTGAGCTGAAGGCAGAGGCCTTAACCCACTGAGCCACCCAGGCACCCGTTTAACTTTTCTTTTTTTTTAAAAGATTTATTTATTTATTTTAGAGAAAGAGAGTGAGCACAGTATGATGGAGGGGAAGAGGGAGAGGGAGAGAGAGTCTCAAGTAGAGTCTGTGCTGTGCACAAAGCCTGATGTGGGGCTCCATCCCATGGCACCAAAATCATGACCTCAGCCAAAACCAAGAGTGGTGGGTTAACTGACTGGACCACCCAGGCACCCCTATTTTTTCTAAACCCAGTTTGTTCAATATATTATGAAAATCTCTCCCTGTAGTCCATTATGTGTCCATAGCACAATTAACAAATAATCTAGGATCCTGAAAGCTTTAAAAAAGTTAGACTACATTCTACCAATCTTTTACAGGCAAGGGCTTGTTTATGTGTACTGCTCTAATAATTGTTTCATAAAACCTGCAGATTAGGAACTGATGAAGCTTCTGCTCATTTTCTTCTGCTTTGATGTTGCTATTTGCTGGAAATGTGCAACCTGGTGCTTGTGCATATTAGTGCTTATCTGTTCCAGACATGCATTGACACGTGTTCTTTCTGGAAGAGACTAGATAATAGTTCAACCCTTCAGTAGAAATACACAAAAAACAATTGTGATTGTGTATACATTTGGGATGGCCCTCAACTTGTTGGGAACTTTTTTTTTTTAATATTTCTTAAAACAGGCTTTAGAGGATAGTGGGGTTCCCAGATTGTTCTTCAAAGGAATGAATGTTCTTTCATCTAATCCTTTTTGTCATTGAGCATTGGGCTGTATATAAAAAGCTAGGGGATATAAAAAGGAAGATGGGGCTCTTGCCAGCAAAACATTTGAAAACAAGTGGTGACACTATCAAGCAGACAAACTATTATAATATAATAAATGAAATGGTAATAGAGCCATGAACAGAATAAAATGAGAGTAGATAAAGGTGTTTCTAAACCTGCATTGGAGAGAGGGGAATGTAAAGAAAGAGGTATGTTCATTAAGTATTAGTTTCTTTGGTTGATAATATTGCTAACCTAGATCTAGAAGTATTAAGTTCTCCCTTAAAACAATGTTTCTATGGAAAAATGTATGTCTAAGCCTAACTCCTGAGTCTAGAATGTACTTCTACCAACTTCTCTCATCATAAACAAGATTGCCATATTTCTTAATTTTCTTGTGGTTTGATGCTGTTGAGGCAAATTTGCTCACATGAGGATGTGTTTGCTTTTTTTAGACCACTGGTTCTTTTGAAAGGGAGCGTCACTGTGGCAGTAAGAATCTATAGGTTGTTTGTTAAAAGGAAGTATTTTTAAGTTGGTCTGTAGTTCTTCTCTCCTTGCTGCCAAATAGTTGAGTGGTATAAAGCGTTGAGCTGATTATAATGAAAACTAGTATAACGGCCAGAATATTATATGTTTATGCAATATGTAACATACTCTGAAAGTCAAAATTACTTTCTAAACTATTTCTTTTCCTGTTTATATAATATCTTCCTTACAGTCACAGTCACAGTCTGTTTGCAAGGATGTCCAATTGGCAGAATGTAATTTGGCTGTTTGTGGGGCTTTAATGTTGATCTCAATGGACTTTTCCTAGCCAAATTGCATATTTTATATAGAAGTTTCCATTTATTCTTATTACTGATTTAGAAGAAAACTGGCTTCTGAAATATGAATGTCTTGGGTTTTGAAAAAATTCACTAGTTTTGGGGTGCCTGGGTGGCTGAGTTGGTTAAGTGTCTGACTCTTGATGGCTCAGGTCATGACAGGGTCATGAGATCAAGTGCCATGTTGGGCTCAGCACTGAGTGTGGAGCCTGCTTAAGATTCTCTCCCTTGCTCTCCCTCTGTCCCTCCAACTCTAAAAAAATTCACTAGTTTTATTTTAAATATTCTAATGCTCCTAAAAATAAGATAGATAGCTAAAGTTAATTAAAGAGCAACCTCACTGTTAACTAGACTTTAAGAGGCAAATTTATAACTGAGGAGGGCTGTGAATAAAATTTTTCAGCATCAGTTTGCACCCTTAATCTGACACTAATGAATTGTGGAGACTATAGTAATTGGTCAGCAAATTTCCTACCATGTGACTAAAAAATTTTCTGTTTATGACCAGATCCTAGAACCCTATCGATATTGTCTCTGCTGTGTAAATAGCTCTGAGTAGTGCAATATTGCTTATAGGGTTTTGGTGTTTGGGAAGAACAATGGGCAGGTTGCAGAAACTATATAGCTGAAACTGAAGCAATAGTCATCTTTGTTTAGGAAGAAAACAAATAGTAGAAGCTAATTCTTAATATAAACAAAATCTGAAACTCAAATGTCAAGTTTTAATATCTTAGAAGAAGGAAATTTATCTTTTCTAAATTTTAACATTTTGATAAACTTGGGTTTATATGTAGAATTATGAAATAATAGAATATTAGTGTTGAAAGGGACTTTAGATTTCCAACTCTCTCATTTAGTAGAAGAGATCCAGAGAGATGGAAGACTTACCTAAGGCCACATAACTTGTTAGTGATACCAGGGTTAGAACTTCTGCCACGTAGCTCAATCCTTACTTTTTTTTTTCTGGACCATACTACCAGGTTGTGTTCAGAGGGAATTTTTTAATGGACTAACCAGTGATATTAGATTTGAAACTTAAAAATAAAAAAAAATTTAACTTTAGCTGTCGCGGCCGGCGCGACAATCTCGAACCAGGGCTGAGGGTAAGGGAATGAGGAAAAAAGAAGTAGAGAGAGAAAGGATAGGGGCGGGAGGAACACAACGGATGATGTCCAGATGTGTACAGCTTTATTTCAGAGTGCGCATGCTTATATAGTGGGTGAAAAACAAGTCCGTGGGAATGTTTACATATAGAAGTCACGTAGCACATGTTATACTTCTTGGAATTCACTCTTATCACATCAAAACAAGTTCTTCTACAACAAAGAGACTCTAAGAAGTCTGGGTAGTGATTTATCTATCCTAAGTTATACACACTCTAGAAACTACTGAGGCTACAAGGGCAGATTTATGAGTCATACGTGCACCTGCCTCAGAGACACTACAAACTCAGCGAGATAACTGGTTACAGCCTGTGCAGCTTGTTTTTCAAAGGAGCATGATTAATCACAGACCAGCATGTCTCAAGGTCCTTTGCACGAGCCCATTCTCCAGCGCCCGCTTTCCGCCTTTGCAGGCAGGGGTCACGGGTCTGGACATAAGTCCTTTCCTCAGTGCCCACTTTCCACCCATTTGGGCAGGGGTCGCGAGTCCGGGCTCGGCAGGTCCCTTTAACAGCTAGCCTGCGGCTGTCCACATTTAGCTGAAGTCTTTACATTCCCTGCCCCTGTCTATGTGACTTTTATTGGCTTTAATGTCCTGTGTAACATGTATAGACTTTCATCTAACTGCATAAAAAACATAGTAGTAAAAATAGAACTAGAGGCAAATCACTTAGGACTATTTTGTCGTTTATAAAATGAAGGGGATCAGAAAATCTTGATTGTTTTTCTGTTTTTCAACATTGCATTGGTATCCTTTTATCTTTTTTGTTCCTTGCTTATTCGCAAGCCCACCGACTTCACTGATAAGTAAATACTTCCCTGTGTATTATCATGAAATATTCTGTTCAGTTCTTCACAGAGGATTACATTCTAATCTCAAGCTATTTTTCCCATCTTTGTTTTTTTTTTATTTTTATTTGTGATAAGATATATATAACAAAATTTACCATTTTAAGTTTATAGTTTAGTGGTATTAAGTACATTTACATTCTTGTACAACCACAACTACCACCCATTTCTGGAACTTCTTCATCTTTCCATACTCAAACTCTGGGCCCATTAAATGATAACTCCCCATTCCCTTCTCCCCCTGTTTTTGAAAGTCTGTTTAAAATTCATTTTATCTTCTGAAATATTTTTCCAATAGAAATGTGGGCCCATTACTTAAGGGGGGATGGGAACTTTAAAAAATCTTTTGAAAGCAGAAGTATACATATAAATGCAGCTAGGGGGAGGAGGAGGTGGGAAATCCTGATTTTAGCATTTTCCAGTTTCCCTGGTGTAAATATTCCCACCCTGGGCAATTGCAAGCTACCAGCGTGATATCATTGAAAGTGGAGTTGGGAAGACATGCACATGATATATTTTCACTACATACATATGATAGATCTCAAGAGCATATATAATAGTAAAATCACGGGGCGCCTGGGTGGCTCAGTGGGTTAAAGCCTCTGCCTTCAGCTGGGGTCATGATCTCGGGGTCCTGGGATCGAGCCCGCATCCGGCTCTCTGCTCAGCGGGGAGCCTGCTTCCCTCTCTCTCTGCCTGCCTCTCTGCCTGCTTGTGAACTCTCTCTCTGTGTCAAATAAACAAATAAAATCTTTAAAAAAAATAGTAAAATCACTAGGAAGTTATAATATTTGAGTATTTGTTTTTAATAATTTGTTTACTGGTAAATTTATGTAATTTAATTTTTAGTTTTGCCGGTGTTTAACAATTGGTTTACAACCATATTTGAAAATTTAGCTGACTCCATCATATCACTGATTGGAAGCACACTCTTTGATATATTATTAAAATATAAGTTACTTAAAAGCAGGAACCACTTATTATTGATACTGTTTGATGATTTTAATACATTGTGGACCTCCAGGTATTACAGGAAGCCATAGCTAAAACAGCTCCCTTGAAAAGAAGATATTGTTCAATGGTCTTTGGGATTACGGTAGTTAAACTTTAAGCAGAGTTAAAAAATCAAGTTAAAAAACACACGTGGGCGGGGCGCCTGGGTGGCTCAGTGGGTTAAAGCCGCTGCCTTCTGCTCAGGTCAAGATCTCAGGGTGCTGGGATCGAGCCCCGCATCGGGTTCTCTGCTCAGCGGGGAGCCCGCTTCCCCGTCTCTCTCTGCCTGCCTCTCTGCCTAATTGTGATCTCTCTGTGTGTCAAAATAAATAAATAAAATCTTAAAACAAACACACACACACACACACACACACACACACACACACACACACACGGGGGCGCCTGGGTGGCTCATTTGGTTGGGTGTCTGCCTTCTGTTCAGGTCCTGGGATTGCGCCCCTCCTCTGGCTCCCTGCTTGGTGCGGAATCTGCTTCTCCCTCTTCATCCCCACTTGCCCTTTCTCTTTCTCTCTCTCTCTCTCTCTCTCAAATAAATAAATAAATAAATAAATAAATAAATAAATAAAATCTTTAAAACACACACACAGGTTTAAGAATTTCTGTTTCATAAACAAGAGCTCTTAGAATAGAGATTTTGTTTGTTTGTTTTTTAATTCCAGTGTAGTTAACATACAGCTTTATATTACTTTCGGGTGTAAAATACAGTGATTCAACAGTTCTGTGTATTACTCAGTGCTCAGCAGGATAAAAGTGTACTCTTAATACCCTTCATGTATTTCACCTATTTCACCCATCCCCCCCACCTCCCCTCTGGTAACCATGTAAATATTTGCTCACTAATTGAGTATGTTTTTTTGGTTTTTCTCTCTCTCTTTTTTCCCTTTGTTCATTTGTTTTGTTTCTTAAATTCCACATATGAGCAAAATTATATGGTATTTGTCTTTCTCTGACTTATTTTACCAAGTATTCTACTCTCTAGCTCTGTCCATGTTGTTGGAAATGGCAAGATTTCATTCTTTTTTATAACCAAATAATATTCCATTCTATCTATCTATATATCACATATTCTTTTTTTTTTTAAGATTTTATTTATTTATTTGAGAGAGAAAGAAAGCACAAGCAGGGGAGAGGGGCCGAGGGAGAGGGAGAAGTAGACTCCCTGCTGAGCGGGAAGCCTGATTCGGGTCTCAATCCCAGGACCCTGACATCATGACCTGAGCTGAATGCAGATGCTTAACTGACTGAGCCACCCAGGCGCCCCGTATATCACATATTCTTTATCAATTTATCAATGGACACTTGGGCTGTTTCCATAGTTTGACTATTTATTTAAATGCTGCAATAAACATAGAGATGCCTGTATCCTCTTGAATTAGTGTTTTTGTATTCTTTGGCTAAACACTCAGTGGTGCAATTACTGGATTGTAAGGTGGTTCTATTTTTAACTTTTTGATGAACCTCCATACCATCTTCTACAGCAGCTACACCAGTTTGCATTCCCACCAACAGTGCACAAGGGTTCCTTTTTCTCTATATCTTCACCAACACTTGTTTCTTGAGTTTTTTATTTTAGTCATTCTGACAGTATGTAGTGATGTCTCATTGTGGTTTTGATTTGCATTTCCCTGATGATGAGTGATATTGAGCATCTTTTCATGTATCTGTTTGCCATCTGTACGTCTTCCTTGGGGAAATGTCTATTCATGTATTCTGCCCTTTTTTTTTTTTTAAGATTTTATTTCAGAGAGAGAGAGAGAGAGCATGAGTGGAGGTTGGGGGGAGTGGAGGGGGAAGGAGAAGCAGACTCCTCACTGAGCAGGGAACCTGACATGGGGCTTGATCCCATGACCCTGGGACCATGACCTGAGCCGAAGGCCAACCCTTAACTCACTGAGCTACCCAGACACTCCTCTTCTGCCCATTTTTTTAAAGTATTTTTTTTTAAGATTTATTTATTTTAGGGTGGGAGGAGCAGAGGGAGAGGGAGAAAGAATCCCAGCAGACTCCTGGCTGAATGTGGAGCCCAAGGGGGGGGTGTGATCCCATGACCCTGAGATCATGACCCGAGCTGAAATCAAGAATCAGATGCTCAACTAACTGAGCCACCCAGGTGCCCCAAACACAGGACTCTTGATCTCAGTGTTGAGTGTGAGCCCCACAAAGGCTGCAGAGATTACTTAAAAATAAAATCCTTACAAAAAATTATGCTTTAGACTGTTAAATAACATCTTGAATTATATAGAGGTATGGAATTGCATTCTTTTTCAATAATTAAAACAAACAAATTAGGTCTTGAATGCATAGTCTTTGTTTAATAATTTGATTTGCCCTCTCCCTTGTCCCTTTCCCCATATTCTCCATCCAAATGTTAATGTAGGTTTGTATGCCTTTTTTACGTAAAGGAAATGTTAATCCCTGAGTGTATTCCAATATGGGAAATTATGCCAACAGGAATTTTCTTTTAATTTCTTAATTAAAAAAAATTTGGGGGGGGTGCCTGGGTGGCTCAGTCGTTAAGCATCTGCATTCAGCTCGGGTCATGATCCCAGAGTCCTGGGATTGAGCCCGCATCGGGCTCCCTGCTTGGCCGGAAGCCTGCTTCTCCCTCTCCCACTCCTTCTGCTTCTGTTCCCTCTCTCACTGTCTCTCTGTGTCAAATAAATAAATAAAATCTTTAAAAAAATTTTTTTTTTTAAGTAGGCTCCACACCCAATGTGGGGCTTGAATTTAGGACCCTTGAGATCAAGAGTCTCATGCTCTACTGACTGAGCCAGCCAGTGCCCCAGGAATTTTCTTTATATACATACACGTACATATGTAGTAATTATTTTTTTTTAATTTTTATTTTTTAAAAAGATTTTATTTATTTGAGAGAGAGAGAGATCACAAGCGGGGGGGGGGGGGAGGGTAGAGGGAGAAGCAGACTCTCCACTGAGCAGGGATCCCAATGCGGGACTCCATCCCAGTACTCTGGGATCATGACCTGAGCTGAAGGCAGACACTTAACCAACTGAGCCACCCAAGTGCCCCTTAGTTTTTTTTTTTAAAGATTTTATTTATCTGAGAGAGAGAGAGTGAGTGAGCGAGAGAGCACAGGAGCTGGGGCAGAGAGAGAGGGAAAAGCAGACTCCCCTGCCAAGCAGAGAGCCTGACGTGGGGCTTGATCCCAGGACCCCAGGATCATGACCTGAGTGGAAGTCAGACACTTACCCAACTGAGCCACTCAGGCACCCCTATATGTAGTTAGTATTAGTCTGTTTAATGAAGTCTAATTATTGGATAGTTTAATCATAGCATCTAATCTAACAATTATTTAAGCAAATGAAAAGCTTTCATTTTTGAAAAACATTTTTAAAAAAAGATTTTATTTATTTCTTTTATTTTGAGGGGGCAGAAGGAGAGGGAGAGAATTTATGCCAAGTTCAGAGCCCCACTCAGGGCTGGATTCCACGACCCTGAGATCATGACCTTAGCTGAAACCAAGAGTTGAGCACTCAACTGACTCAGCCACCCAGGTGCTCTTTTCTGAAAAACATTTCAAGTACCATTTTTGTTTTGTTTTGTTTTGTTTTGAAGTGCCGTTTTTAATTAAGAACTAATATATTTGTTTTTCTGGTTCACGGTAACTCTCTGCTGTTAGAGATGCAAATCAGCTACAGATTCTTAGAAAAAAATTTAAAAATGAAAACTGTCTCTTTTTCTTCTTTTTCTATTCCAAAAGTTTTTGGTTATAAAGATAGAATTTTGGTAATCACAGAGTATTCCATTCTCCCTTTGGGGTTTACTGCAGATCAAGGTCCCACGCTGGGACCCAGGTTCAGTAAACTGGAGTAATTTAGACTGCTACTCTTGTACTGTATATAGCTTTCCTCGTATAATTCATGTCTCTTTAAGATCCCTAATTTTGGTCTGTGTGGCAAATACGTGTAATTCATTGTTTAATGGGGTTGCAGATAATAGTAAAATTGCAGGTATCCCTGAAAACAAATTTGTTCTGTGTTTTAGTTTGAACATTTCCTACCAAAGGTAGAAAAATGCTGCCTCACTGATGAGAGTGTCGACCCTGGGAATTTTGGAACCATTGTTAGTTCTTGTATTAGTATGTGATAGTGGTTGCTTGGTATCTTAATTTTGGCTCTAAATCTAAGAGAGATGCGCAGAGAAACAATTTTCAAAATGTTAACTAGTTTTTAAATTTTTAATAGAGCATGAGTATTATAGACGATGGAGGTTTTATATACTATTCTATTTTCATATTTCCAAATTTAGTGTATTTCACAGTACTGAAATACTAAAAAAAAAATAAGAGGAAAAAAGAAAGAATAGTTAACAGCATCATGTTTATTAATATGTCTTTTGGTTCACAAAAAAATTATTTGTGCTGATCTTTAGTTCCAGAAAGCTGACTCTGATCTGGATTACATTCAATACAGGCTGGAATATGAAATCAAGACTAATCATCCTGTTACAGCAGGCAAGGTAATCTGCAAAAGAAATCTATTTTTAACAGATTATTTTATTAAAAGATTTTC
The DNA here is from genome assembly GCA_028534135.1 of Potos flavus. Lineage (NCBI taxonomy): Eukaryota > Metazoa > Chordata > Mammalia > Carnivora > Procyonidae > Potos > Potos flavus. The sequence goes on along the minus strand of CM052891.1, from coordinate 28,773,197 downwards.
TGATAGTATTTCTAATAGTAGTATATTATAAGTTAAATTATTAAGTAGTAAATTTACAGAATCTTAAAATATTTCTGTGTTTAGAAGCTTGGTCACAGGATACTAGAGAGATTATACCCGTAGTCAAGGAAATGTGTGGCTACTTTTTTTTTTAATGCTTAATCAAGGATTAATTGAATTCAAAGGTATGAACCACTATGGAAGCCTCTGAAATTCTGAGAGACAATATAGACATCTGTAGAGCAGTTGAAATAAGAAGGGAGAAAGCATGACAGTCATGATACTCTCTGAGGAAGATGATGATATATTACAAATTTGTTACATGAACTGTGATTTTTGCGTAAAATTATATACTTAGTTATTCTAACTTTAGATTGAAATATTAACTCCTATTTATATTCCATAAAATTATAACTACATGTACACATGCCCATGGAGATAAAAACGATTTTTTTTAAAGATTTCTTTATTTATCTGAGAGAGAGAGAGAGCTGGGGGAGGGGCAGAGAGAGAGAGAGGAGAGGACAGAGAACCTTAAGCAGACTCTCTGCTTAGCATGGAGCCCCATATGGTGTTTGATCCCATGACCCCAAGATCATGACTTGCTCCAAAATCAAGAGTTGGACATTTAACTGACTGAGCCACCCAGGCACCCCAACAATTTTTTTTAAAGCAAACAGTTTTTAAGCATTGTCGTTAACAGTAATTGACTACTTATATCGTTAACGTTTATTTTTGACAGCAGATAAGAAATATCATATAGTTTTGAGAAAATTTTTATGTACTTAAGAATTATTTTGGATTTGGTGGAAGTACAAATTAAATTAATGTGTTTTCCCCCTCACACACCCCTATAATGGCATTGTCTTTTTTTTTTTTTAAGATTTTATTTTATTTATTTGACAGAGAGAGAGATCACAAGTAGGCAGAGAGTCAGGCAGAGAGAGAGGGGGAAGCAGGCTCCCCGCTGAGCAGAGAGCCTGATGCGGGGCTCAATCCCAGGACCCTGAGGTCATGACCTGAGTCGAAGGCAGAGGCTTTAACCTACTGAGCCACCCAGGCGCCCCGTGACATTGTCTTTTAATTGAAGTATAGTTGATACACAATGTTACATTAGTTTTAGGTGAACAATATAGTGATTGGACAACTCTATACATTTTGCTATGCTCACCATAACTGTAGCTATTACCATCTCTCACCATACAACACTGTAACAATACCATGGCAATACCATTGACTATATTCGCTATGCTGTACATTTCATCCCATGATTTTTTCATTCCATAACTAGAAGCCTGTACCATGTACTCCCATCATCCATTTTGCTCATCCCCTCATCCCCCACCCCTGGGCAACTACTAGTTCGTTCTCATTCTGTTTCTGCTTTGTTTGTTCATTTGGTTTTTATTTGTTTGGTTTTTTTGGTTTTTAGATTCTACATATAAGCAAAATCATATAGTACTTATTTTTCTATGTCTGACTTATTTCATTTAGCATAATACCCTGCAGGTCCAGCCATGTTGTTCCAAATGACAAGATCTCATTCTTTTTTATGGTTGACTAATATTCTATTGTACATATATACCCCATTTTCTTTATCTATTCATCTATCAATGGACACTAAGTTGCTTCTATATCTTGGCTATTGTAAGTAATGCTATAATAAACATGGGTGTGCATACATCTTTTCAAAGAGTGTTTTTTGGGGCACCTGGGTGGCTCAGTATGTTATGCGGCTACCTTCAGCTCAGGTCATGATCCCAAGGTCCTGGGATTTTTTGATTACTGATTCAGTTTCATTGCTAGTAGTCAGTCTGTTCAACTTTTCTATTTTTTCCTGATTCAGCTTTGGAAGAGTGTATGTTTCTAGAAATATATCCATTTCTTCTGGGTTGTCCAATTTTTTAGTATATAATTTTTCAGAGTAGTCTTAAAATAACATTTTACATAAAATTGAGAAATCATTGTGAATGTTCAGATTTTACTGTTAGATTCTAATCCTGGAGTTCTGTGGGAGTATAGTCTGAACTGTTTTAGCTCCTTAAGTGTGTTGACTTTTTCTTTGTCTTTTCCTCTTTTTTTCTTTGACTGAAAATCAACCAACCAGTTTGGTCCAGTCATATCACCTAATGACTGGCCACAGGACTCATCTGAGTCAGTATCTTTCAGGTACTAGGTAGAAGACATTTCATGTGGTGCTTCCACTTTTCCTCCACCTTCTATCCCTCATCTTTGTTCTACTTTCAGTTATTTTTCTCTTATACAAGTTTCCTTAAAAAACTGCTTTATTGAGCTATAATTCACATACCATAAAATTCATGCTTTAAAAATGTACAGTTCTGTGGTTTTTAGACTCACAGAGTTGTGCAGCCATAACCACCATCTACTTTCTGTCTGTACAGTCTCTATAGATTTGCTGTCTAAACATGTCATATAAGTGGAATCACAATATATGGCCTTTAAAAAAATTTATTTATTTATTTATTTGTCAGATAGAGAGAGCAAGCGAGTGAGCACACAAGCAGGGAGAGCAGCAGGCAGAGGGAGAAGCAGCCTCTTGGTCGAGCACGGAGCCCGATGCAGGACTTGATCCCCGGGCTTTGGGATCATGACCTGAACTGAAGGCAGATGTTTAACCAACTGAGCCACCCAGGCATCCCTATTCCCTATATGTGGCCTTTTATGTCTTGCTTTTTTCACTAGAATGTTTTGAAGGTTCATCCATGTTCTAGCATGAATCATTACTTCACTCCTTTTTTTTTTTTTTTTTTTTTTTTTTAAGTAGACTCATGCCCAGGGTGGAGCCCATTGTGGGGCCTGAACTCAAGATCCTGAGTCAGGACCTGAGCTGAGATCAAGAGTTAGACACTTAACCGACTGAGCCACCAAGGCACCCCACTTCATTCCTTTTTATAGCTGAATAATATTGTATGGCTATACCATATTTTCTTATTCATCAGTTAATAGTTTGATTGTTTCTTCCTTTTGGCTATTTTGATAATGCTACTATAAACATTCATGTACAAGTTTTTGTGTAGACATTTCCTTTCATTTCTCTTGGGTTTATACCTAGGAGTGGAATTGCTGGCCATATGGTAACTCTATGCTTAATATTTTGAGGAACTGCCTAATTGTTTTCCAAAGCAGTTGTAGTATTTTACATTCTTAGTTTGTTTTTCCATTGTCGCAAAATGTATGTGACATAAAATGTAACATTTTGACCATTTTTGAATACACAGTTCAGTTGTATTAATTACATTCACATTGTTATGGAACCATCATCACCATCTCCAGAACTTTTCATCATTCCAGACTGAAACTCTGCACCCATTAAACAATAACCCTCCATTTCCCACTCCCTTCAATCCCTGGCAACCATCATTCTACTCTTTTCTGTACGAACTTGACTACTCTAGGTACTTCATCTGAGTGGAGTCATATATCTGTCCTTTTGTGGCTGGGTTATTTCATTTAGTGTAATGTCCTCAGTGTTCATCCATGGTGTAGCATGTATCATAATTTCCCTCTTTTTTAAGGCTGAATATTATTCTATTGTGTGTGTGTGTGTGTATATATATATATATATATATAAATATATATATATATACCTCATTCTTAAAATCCATTTGTCTGTCAGTGAACACTTGGGTTGCTTCCATCTTTTGGGTATTATGTTGCTACATACTGGGTATATATTTATCTTTTTGAGTCCTTGTTTTCAATTCTTCCCATATATATATGTATATATATACATATATATATACCTAGAGGTGGAATTGCTGGATCATATGGTAATTCTCTGTCAAGTTTTGAGGAACTATAACTTCAAACACTTATAATATTTATCCAGTAACTCCCCTTTTTTTGTGTGACATTTGGGAAGAAAACTATGATCTTAATGTTTGTAGATTTCACTGACTTTAGTTCTAATGATTATATATATATATATATATACACCAAGAAACAGGAAAATAAACAACCAGTTACACTGACTTCTAATAGCTCTACATGGTGACAATGGCAATAAATGTTCAGTGAACATTGCTGTGTACTAACTACCACGATGTGTCTGTGTGTGTATATTCATATTCACATACATACATATAATTTTGTCCAGCTGCTTATCTTTATTCTACTGTGACTTTGAGTCTGTCAGTAATTCTGCATATAAGTCAACAATTTTATATAGAATCAGATATAAAGATACAGAAAACTACGAGCTTCTATTACTGTGTTCTTCACCTGTAGAAAGATAATTTTATTTTCTTTTATGAGCATTTTTCCTGTAGGTCTTTTAAATTTGTAATACAGCTAATGGCATGTTTCATTTTATTTCTTTTAAAAGAACTTAACTGTATTCAGCTTTTTGCTCATATATTTTCTTTTCTTTTTATTTAATTTTATTTTTTAAAGATTTTATTTTTTAAATTTTTTTCTGTTGCTATTTGCAATCCTGAATTTTGGTCTTTTTCAAAAATTTTATTTTATTTTTTCAATGTTCCAAGATTCATTGTTTATGCACCATACCCAGTGCTCCATGCAATACGTGCCCTCCTTAATACCCACCACCAGGCTCACCCATCCCCCACTCCCCTCCTCTCCAAAATCCTCAGTTTGTTTCTCAGAGTCCACAGTCTCTCATGGTTCGTCTCCCCCTCTGATTTCCCCCAATTCACTTTTCCTTTCCTTCTCCTAATGTCCTCCATGTTATTCCTTATGCTCCACAAGTAAGTGAAACCATATGATAATTGACTTTCTCTGCTTGACTTATTTCACTCAGTATAATCTCCTCCAGTCAGGGCCATATGTACCCCAATGTTCATAGCAGCAATGTCCACAATCACCAAACCGTGGAAAGAGCCAAGATGCCCTTCAACAGACGAATGGATAAAGATTTTATTTATTTGACAGAGAGTGAGAGAGAGCACAAGCAGGTGGTGGGGGGCAGAGGAAGAGGGAGAAGCAGGCCCCCCTACAGAGCAGGGAGCCTAACGAGGGGCTTGATCCCAGGACCCTGGGATCATGACCTGAGCAGAAGGCAGACACTTAGCCAACCGAGCCACACAGGTGCCCTCATATTGGTTTTTTCCTTTCCCTATCATTACCCAAGCACATCTTGCATATTCTTATGACCTGTCACTCACTTATAATAAACAAAACCCTAAAGGAATTGAAGTGTTACATGCACAAAATTAAATAAAGTGCAGCTAGTTTACAAACACTAATAAAAGAACACAGTGGCTCACAAGAAGCCAATCACTCAAACAAAACAGGCTATGTGCACAAAACTTTTTTCTTCTGTGTTATGCTGCTAAGTTGTAAAATCTAGTTATCCTGAATTCATCATCGCTATATCAAGTTAATTAGATCCAGTTAATGTCACAACAATATGTTGTATAGTAATTGCCTAATTACCCTATCCTAACTCTTAGCTCTATGGCTGTTTATTCCTTATGCCTTGTTTACCAATTCTTTCTTTTCTTAGATTGGTAGATCATGAAGGATTAGTATACTGGCTATTTTTTTTCCCCTATGAATTTCGTTCTTGTCACTTTCTTTTTTATGAATTTGTGTTTGGGAATTCATCATTCTTCTGATTTATATGTATAGGTCTCTGGGAAATTCACAACTGAGCCTCATTCTAGTTACCTACAAGATCATTTATATTTGCATAACCACTATCACCTCACGGTTGATCTCCTCTACCTTCATACCAATTTTCCTCCTAACTTTTATTTTTGTCAAATTAATTTTTGTAAATAATTTGAAAAATCACAGAAGTATAAAACATACAATGAAACAGTAATTCCTTGTTTCATACTTTACCACCCCTAATTAGGTCACCACTTTATTTCAGCATCTTCTTGTATTACCTCCATATTTCTAAATAGTATGCTTGTGTTGGGGCACCTGGTTGGCTCAGTTGGTTAATTTGGCTCAGGCCATGATCATGGGGTCCTGGGATTGAGTCCCGCACCGGGCTCCCTGCTCAGTGGGGAGCCTGCTTCTCCCTCTTAACTCTCCCTACCTGTGTGTGCACGCTCTCTCTCCCTGTCAAATAAATAAATAAAATTTTTAAAAAATAGTATGCTTGTGTTGCTATTCCCCACCCCATCTGAAATTGATTTCCTAGATATTGGCTATTTAGTTCAAATCTGAGATGTGCGTTGTGACTTATGCAAATCAATTAACCTCTGTACGTACTTTCCTTGTCTATAAAATGGGGATAATATTATCTGCTCATAGCTTGAAAGAGGATAAAATTAGTAATATATATAATGTATTTAGAACAGTTTGGTCCAGAGTATGGACTGTATTTTAGCTGTTGTTATTAAAATAATTTCTTGTTATGGAAGATAAAGGTTAAATACTTTATTGCCCATACTTACCTCCATCTTCACAATTTCTTGCTATATCCATATTCAGTGTTTATATTATTATGACTTAGTCCACTTGGGCTGCTGTCACAAAATACCACAGATTAGGTACCTTATAAACAAACAGAAAGTTAGTTTCACAGTTCTGGAGGTTGGAAATCTGTGATCAGGGTGCCAGCATAGATAGGTTGGGGCCCTTTTCTGGGTCACAGACTTGCGGTTGTATGCCTATAACAGATGATCTCTCTGGGGCCTCTTCCATCAGAGTACTAATCTCATTTATGGTGACTCTGCCCTCATGATGTAATCACCTCCCAAGCAACTCACCTCCTAATTACATCAGGTTAGGTTTCAACAAACGAATTTTTTTTTTAAGATTTCATTTATTTATTTGACAGAGAGCACAGGCAGGGGGAGTGGCAGGCAGAGGGAGAGGGAGAAGCAGGCTCCCCACAGAGCAGGTGGAGCTTGATGTGGGGCTTGATCCCCGGATCCTGGGATCATGACCTGAGCCAAAGGCAGTCACTTAACCAACTGAACCACCCAGGCACCCCTCAACAAATGAATTTTGATAGGCGCTTGGCTGGCTCACTCAGAAGAGCATATGACTCTTGATCTTGAGATAATGAATTCAAACCCCATGTTGGGTGTAGAGATTACTAAAAAAATAAACAAACTTTTTTTTTTTTAAATATATAATGTATTATTTGCCCCAGGGGTACAGGTCTGTGAATCATCAGGCTTACATATTTCACAGCACTAACCATAGCACATACCCTCCCCAATGTCCATATAAAAAAATAAACAAACTTTAAAGAAATTAAAAAAAAAAAGACTGTTGGAGAGACTTATTCAGACCATAGCAGTTATTACTCTGCAAATATTGCTTCTATCAGTCATGTAATATACTATGTTTGCTTTTCCTTTTTTATACAGTTTGTTTTTCTGGAGCTAATGTTTTTCTTTTTTCCCTCCAATTTGCTTAGTGTTTCTATGCATGTATCATTATTTCAGTCGGCCTTTTTTTTTTTTTAAGGATTTATTTATTTACTCAAGAAAAAGAGTGTGCAAGTCGAGGGAGTGGCAAGGGGAGAGGGGGAGAATTTCAAGCAGACTCCCGGCTGAACACAGAGCCCAATGTAGGGCTTGATCTCAAGACCCAGATTATCATGACTTGAGCCAACATCAAGAGTCAGACGCTCAACTGACTGAGCCACCTAAGCACCCTAACCTCAGACTTTTCTAACAGAACTGTAAAACTCTTGTGGACATTGTCCGACACATCACATGATCCCTGAGTTTCATTTTCTTCCACATCCCTCCCAGTGCTATCTATGCTCTTGCTTTATAGACCCCCCGTGTGGCTGTGTTTCTGGGATTTCTTTACCATCATTTCAGTAACTCTCTTTGCTTTACTTCTGGTTTGGATCACATGTCTTTCTTTCTCTTTCTTTCTTTTTTTCTTAAAGATTTTATTTATTTATTTGACAGAGAGAGAGAGGTCATAAGTAGGCAGAGAGGCAGGCAGAGAGAGAGGGGGAAGCACGCTCCCTGCTGAGCAGAGAGCCCGATGCGGGGCTCGATCCCAGGACCCTGAGATCATGACCTGAGTCGAAGGCAGAGGCTTTAACCCACTGAGCCACCCAGGCGCCCTGTCTTACTCTTTCTTGGTTCATTTCCTTGATCAGGTGAAGCATATCCTTTAGGAGTTTCCTGAGGAAGAGTACACAAAAGGTTAACTTTTTGAGATACTGTTTGGAAATGTCTTTATTTAACCTTTATTTAATCTTTTAGTTGATGGATGGTTGGTTGAATATGGAATTCCAGATGAGATTATTTTCTCTTAACTTCAACATCATTGTTTCGTGTTTTTTTTTTAGCCTGTTTAGAAGTTGATGCCATTCTAATTATGTCTCCCTCCTTATTTTACCCTCCGCCCTTCCTGAACCCATCTCTCTTAGAACTTTCAGAATATTTTATGGTCATTTAATGGTTATGGTATAGGTCTTCTCATGCACTTGAAATTTCATAACTTTACTTACCTTTTGTATTCATAAGAAAATAATATCCAGAGGAAAACTTATTTTATGTTTTTATCTCAGTGAGATATTGAATCTCCTGGATCTATTCTCCATTTTTTTTTTAAAGATTTTATTTATTTATTTGACAGAGAGAGAGAGATCGCAGTAGACAGAGACGCAGGCAGAGAGAGGAGGGGGAAGCAGGCTCCCCGCTGAGCAGAGAGCCCGATGTGGGGCTCAATCCCAGGACCCTGAGATCATGACCTGAGCCGAAGGCAGAGGCTTCCCACTGAGCCACCCAGGCGCCCCTATTCTCCATTTTTCTTATCTTTTCTTTCTTGTTTTCATTGTTGTGTTTCTCACCCCCTGTCTTCTAGGAATTTTTTTAGACTGTATTTTTCAGTTTTTCTACTGTATTTCTTTCATCCAGTACAATGTCTAGCGTTTAGAAACATAACTCTGACGGTCAGAGGACAGGTCTCAATATCATTGGGGTATACACTGAGTAGAAGGCATCTAATATACATATTCCTTTATATACCACTAAGATCTTTTAAATGTTTTCATGGGGTCTCTCTTTTGTCCCTTTCCTATTCTATTGCTCATGCTATAGGTCTTAATCACTCCTTGCAGAATTATTTCAAGTCTTTAAGTTAGATTTTCTCTTCTTTTTCCCTTCCTGTGAGAATCATTTTTATTTACTATTTCCATCATCAAAAACTTAAAAACCTCCAAGGGAACATGGAAAAGAGGGCCATAAACTAAGTCTCTGCCATGGCCGTGAGATAGGGCCCCTGAAGGAGATAATCCGAAGAGTAGGAAGCTAACTAAGATAGTATAGTTTTATAGAAATGAAGAGTTCATTTTAAGAAGATAGGAACATGAAGGAAATAAGAGAGTCATAAGGAGAGGTATCAAAATTATATGCTATTTGGCAACCCTACTTTTTGATTGTTTAGAATAATTTGGCAAAGCATACTAGTCTATAGAGTGTTAAATTGGGGAAGTGTACTATTATAAGACCTAGTAGGCTGGTGGAAATGGAGTGAAGAATAAAACTGGTTTTGAAGTGACAGCGGAGTCAAGAGAAGGACTTAATTTCCTCCCAGCATAGGGAACATCTATTCATATTTGAAGTCCGTACACAGGGAGATGTTGAGGGGTGCCTGGCTGGCTCAGTCGGAGGAGCACGTGAATCTTGATCTCAGGGTTGTGAGTTCAAGCCCCAGATTGGATGTAGAGATTACTAAAAAAATAAATAAATAAAAACTTCAAAGCAAAACAAAAAGCAAAGGGAGATATTTAAAAGGTTATAAAAATATAGGAAATTGAAGGTGCTGGAGGATTTGGGGATGAAACAACAATAGTAGTGGCAGTGCTACAGGCAGAGCAGGGATCAGAATGTCCAGAGATGTTTTCCTTTTTGGATGAAAAGCAGAAAGATGGAGTTTCTACTATATGTTTTCTGTTTTCTTGGTATAGTAGTTGGTGAGGTCTGTGTCAAGAAAGAGTTCATAGGAATTGGAGGGAGTGGAGAATGTTTGGAATAGTGAATATTACAGGGTTTGCTAAGGAACCATCTAGGAATGTAAATTACCAAGTGGTGGAAAGGACCCTTTACAAATGTCTCTTATGGAATAGTGTTTATTTATATTCTAAAATGAATTTGAAAAACCAATGTAACTTATAAAGTTGCTTGAATTGGCATGAATTTGTATAGTGAGGTCAATTAATTGATACTTCTACATACTTTAGCCCCATGACAGTATGTTTAAGAATTTTATAAGTAGTTTAAAATTGTCTTATTCTTTCAGAACAAATCAAAATAGTTCTTTTAATCACCTTCTGAATAGTATTTAGAATTGTATTGTTAAAATACCATGTAATTATTGTGAAATATGTATCAAATATTATATATCTTATGTGACTTTTTTTTCTAATGTGACCTTATTTGCTTATTTTAATATTGCTATTTTGTGTGCATGTGTGGGTTATTTCTGTACCTAAGCTTTCATTTCCTTGAGAATAGGATCTAGGTCTTATAATTCTTTTTTCCCCTTCTCCCATCCTCTGCTACAGAGTTGCATAATTAAATACAATGTTCAATTAAATGGATGGTAGAATTAAATGGATTGTGTTGTATATATTTTAATTCTTAAAAGAAGCTTAATTTTTCCTTTTCACTATTTAATATATATATTATTTTTTTCCTGATATAGAAAAATCCAGTTACACTCTTAAAGGAATTGTCAGCAATAAAGTCTCGATATCAAACTTTGCATGCACGCTTTAAATCAATTGCTGCAGAGCAGAAAGAGACTAAGAACCGCATTTGTGCTACTATCAATAAGACTATGACCATGATACAAGAACTACAAAAGCAAACAGACCTGGAGGTAATGCTTTCAATTGACAAGTTGGATTTGTAGAGTTTTTTGTTTTTGTTTTTTTAAAGATTTTATTTATTTATTTGTCAGAGAGCACACAAGCAGGGGAGCAGCAGAGAGAGAGGGAGAAGCAGGACTTGATCCCAGGCCCCTGAGATCATGACCTGAGCCGAAGGCAGTCGCTTAACCCATTGGAGCCACCCAGGAGCCCCTGGATTTGTAGAGTTTTAATTGTCTTTTTTTTTTTTTTTTAAGATTTTATTTATTTATTTGACAGGGAGAGAGAGCGAGAGAGCAAAAGCAGGAGAGAATGGCAGAGGAAGAAGGAGAAGCAGGCTCCCCACTGAGCAGGGAGCCTGATGCAGGACTCATCCTAGGACCCTGGGATGATGACCCGAGCCAAAGGCAGACACCCAACTGCCTGAGCCATCAAGGTGTCCCAATTCTGAGAGTCTTTTTGTAAGATAAATCGCCATTAACTTTCATTTCGAGATTCAGCGGTCAGTTTGAACTGTTGATAGAAATGAGATTTTAAGCATGTGGGGGCACCTGGATGGCTCAGTTGGTTAAGCGTCTGACTTGCTCAGGTCATGATCTCAGGGTCCTGGGTTTGAGACCTGTATCAAGCCCCACATCATATGGGGCTCCCCGCTCAACAAGAGTCTGCTTGTCTCTGCCCCTTCTCCCACTCGTATTCTCTCTCTCCCTCTCTCTCAAATAAATTAATAAAATCTTTTTAAAAAATTAAGAAAAATATGCATGTGGACTTGACATGGTTAATAAAGAGGTGTGCTATCTTGGATTATGTAGTCATGTTAGAAGAGAAAACTTGGTAGTGCTTATTAAATCTACCAGTTTTGTAGTTCCTGTAAGAACTAGTGAGACTGAGAAATGTAGAAAGCATCTATATCAGTGACTTTTTTAGTTCTCCTTTTTTAAATTGGGTTGGTGAGCTTGGGTAAGCCAGACCTTCATTCTCTCCCTCCATTCCCCCATTCCCTTCTGATTTCAGGTAAAAATCCTTGTAATTGTGAGCCTCTATCACTGATTGTGTAAAACTCTTCAGATATGATGGAGTAAAAAAAAAAAACAACAACGATGTGAGCTGCTGACCTAGGCAGTATAGCCTAGTGAAGGATTTGGTAAAATTTGCACTTACTATTAAGGCAAAGTTGAGGGCTTTCAAAAGAAAACATAGTGTGTACGTAGTTGGAATCAGAGAGTAGAGCTTAATTATATGAACAAAAGATGGTCAATAGGTTTTTATTTCCGGTGTCAACTCAAATCAATTAACTGGTAATAGCTTCTTAGAGTGCTGTACTGAGGAACTGTGTCTAGGTATTGCACAAATGCAGTTGGGACAACATACACGGTTGGTTAGTTGGTTGGTTGGTTGGTTTATTTATTTATTTATTTGCCAACCCTGAACTACATTTGGTTTAAGATACTTGAATTATGGGCTTGTAGTGAGAGTAAACCTCAAAGGTTGATTACTGAGGTTAATTTGGTCAATAAATCTTTATATTGCCAATGGCAGAAAAGAGAACAGTACCAATTAAAAGTATAAAATGATACCTTAGATGTATCTCAGATGTTAAGTCATGGGGAGATGAATAGTAGAGGAGGAAAGAGCAATTAAAAAGGGTACAGAAGGAATAGGAAGTAGGAATTTAAAACATTAAGGGTGGTGACACATACTAATGTGTAAAATGCAAAAAAAGTATGTATATGATAACCTGTATAAGTACAGCTCAAGTCACATACTCTTCGTGGTAGGTGATCAGAACCTGAAAATAGAAGCACGTAACAAATCTTGAGAAGAGACTGAGTGTAGTTCTGGATGTACATATTAACATATGTTATATAGAAATCCATGAATTTATTGAAGCACAGGATAAATTTAGGTGAGTGAAAAAAGAGTAAAGTGCTATTTTGAATATTAACTAAAAATTATCCCCACTGGATACAATAAATAGATGCTATATTTCTGACTGAGATTTAAAAATGGTACAGAAAATAGTTATAATAGTGATAGAGGATTTTGATCATCTAAATATCTGTAAAGATCTTCATTCATTTAAAAGAAGTATCTGTAATGAGCAATAATTATATTGAAGGTAGGAAGCTAAGGGAGCTTTTACTTTGGA
>CM052891.1:28688173-28760165 GCA_028534135.1 Potos flavus | reverse complement strand
CCTGGGTGGCTCAGTGGGTTAAAGCCTCTGCCTTCGGCTCAGGTCATGATCTCAGGGTCCTGGGATCGAGCCCCGCATCAGGCTCTCTGCTCGGTGGGGAGCCTGCTTCCCCCTCTCTCTCTGCCTGCCTCTCTGCCTACTTGTGATCTCCCTCTCTGTCAAATAAATAAATAAAATCTTTAAAAAAAAAAAAAAGAAAAAGGAGATCATATTTTATTTTATTTTTTTAAAAGATTTTATTTATTTATTTGTCAGAGAGAGAGAGAGAGAGCACAAGCAGGCAGAGTGGCAGGCAGAGGCTGAGGGAGAAGCAGGCTCCCTGCTGAGCAAGGAGCCCGATGTGGGACTCGATCCCAGGACCCTGGGATCATGACCTGAGCGGAAGGCAGCCACTCAACCAACTGAACCACCCAGGTGTCCCAGATCATCATATTTTAGATTCAATGATGGCTATGTTGGGGAATGTTGGATATAGAGGATCTTGTACATACTACTTTAAAAATGAGATAGTAGAAAGTTTAGAGAAAATTTTCATGATGAAAATGTGAAAGAAAAGGGAATGCCATCTCTAGAGAGTTGTATAACCAGAAATAGTTCTATGAGCCCAGATTTTTTTGTTTTTGTTTTTTTAAAGATTTATTTATTTATTTGATAGAGAGAGAGCAAGCACACAGAGGGAGAGGGGGGAGCAGACTCCCCGCTGAGGAGCCTGAAGTGTTGTTTGATCCCAGGACCCTAGGATCATGACCTGAGCCAAGGGCAGATGCTTAACTAACAGAGCCACCCAGGCACCTGAGCTCAAAGTTTAAAGGACATATAAGGTAGACCTCATAAAGGAAGTATAAAATGAGGTGTATTAGTCATAGGGACAGAACTGTGAGAATATTTAAGAAAGCCAAAGGCTTGATTAAGTCCAGACTTCTGAAATTTTCTAAATAACCAAAAAGCCCTTTAAATTATTTTGGGAACATGAAGCACAAGAAAGGGGTAAACTTATTTAGGGCAAATAGTGCTTTATTTATAGACAACAGAAAGCAAATAGAAAGTAAAGCTGTTCAGGTATTATCTTGCTATAATCTTTATCAAGGTGCATAGTTTTTCACTTGCAAGGATAGAAAATATATTTGAATTGGTAATATTCAAAAATAGCACATGAATTGATAATACTAAAAAACAAATAGGGAGATGAGAACACAAAAGGAGGTGAAATGAGAGGAATACATATTTCCTTATCTTTTTAGGTAATATGAAGACATTAAAGTTTTTTTTTTTGAAGATTTATTTTAGAGAGTGAGAGACTATGTGAGCAGGGGGAGGGGCAGAGGGAAAGCAGACTCCCTGATGAGCAGGGAGACCAATGCTGGGCTCCACCCCCCAATCTGGAGATCATGACCTGAGCCACAACTCAGTGGGACGCCTAATGGACTGAGCCACCCAGGTGCCCTAAGCCATTAAAGTTTAAATACACTTAATTATAAAGGTGACTACCAAAAGACAAAAAAAAAAGAAAGAAAAAGAAAAAAAGACTAGATTTGTTCCAAAATAAAAATTAGCGAAACAAACCCCTAAAACAGGGGCACCTGAGTGGCTCAGTGGGTTAAAGCCTCTGCCTTCGGCTCAGGTCATGATTTCAGGGTCCTGGGATTGAGCCTCGCATCGCATCGGGCTCTCTGCTCAGCAGGGAGCCTGCTTCCCCCTCTCTCTCTGCCTGCCTCTCTGGCTACTTGTAATCTCTGTCTGTCAAATAAATAAATAAAATCTTAAAAAAAAAACCACACCTAAAACAAATATAATTCAAAAGAAATTAAAAATAGAATGGGGTGCCTAGGTGGCGCAGTCAGTTAAGCGTCCAACTCTTGGCTTTGGCTGAGGTTGTGATCTCAGGGTCATGAGACTGAGCCCCTATTGGGCTCTATATTGGGAATGGAGCCTGGCTAAGATTCTCCACTACCCCTCTTGTGCATACTCTCTCTGTCAAAACAAAAAACAAGGAATGTGTGGTATTTCACTGATGCTCTGAAATATTTGTGTTAAGGAAGAAAATTTTCTACAAGGTTTGGATTGGTTAATTCCTGGAAAAATTCTTTGAAAGTTTATGAAATGGATGGTCTGAAATCCCTTGAACAGTTATCACAAAGAGAAACATGGACTCACAGAGAACAAAGTCTCTCCAGAACCATTTCCTGTTTTTGAGATAGAAGAGGGACATTCTGTAACAATTTGGGTTGCAGTAAGGCATATGATTGTTTTTCATTTTATCCATGTGAACATTTTTGGTAAATGTTGTCTTGATTAGCCAAACCAGCTGGGCAGCCCAATTGTCACATGTGGCTGTATAAATTAAAATATAAACTAATTAAATAAAATTAAAAATTCATTTCTTTATCTACTGATTAGACAGCACACATATAGAATATTTTCAGTATCACAGAAAGTTCTACTGGACAGCACTGCTCTAGAGATTCTTATTCTATTTATTTATTTATTTATTTTAAAGATTTTATTTATTTATTTGACACAGAGATCACAAGTAGGCAGAGAGGCAGGCAGAGAGAGAGGGGGAAGCAGGCTCCCTGCTGAGCAGAGAGCCCGATGCGGGGCCCGATCCCAGGACTCTGAGATCATGACCTGAGCCGAAGGCAGAGGCTTTAACCCACTGAGCCACCCAGGCGCCCCAACTAGAGATTCTTATTCTGTAGGTATGGTGTGTTCCAGATTTGGCAGTCTCTCTAGAGATGACCTATATAGTTAGGCAGAGTTTTAACTTTAATTCTTCATGCTGTACCTCCTATAATTTCCCCATTAACCCTTTATTTTAGCTAGCCTGTGGGTTAGTGCTATGTGGAGGTCCTTTATAAACTTCCTTTTGGCTTTTCTTTGTCCCTCTGCTTTTGCTCTTACCTGCTCTTGGTGGATACTGTCTGCCGCGTTGTTTTCTCAGCATCTGTTCTCCCTTGCTGCCAAATAGGATAACGACCTTCTTGAGATGTGTGCCATCCCTCACTCGTGCCTGAGGCAAAGTTGGTGCTTTCCTCAGCTTCCTGGGGTTGTATATGACTGGCAAGAGGAAGGGATTTTCATTTAACTAACATCGGTTCAGGAATGGATTTGTAACCCATGTGGCACGTGAGGAGGGAAAGTTTGGAAGTAGGAAGTTAGAGTTTCCTCACTGCTGAGAGACCCATGGGAAGAGAAAATACTTCTTTTAAACATTGTGTATAGATGTGATGCCTAGCATTGCTCAGGCCATTTTTCCAATCATCTTGAGAATAAAGCCACCAGCAAGGATAAGGTGGAAAAAATGAGTCTTTAATTGAGCTGCTGATTAAACCAGTCTTGAAGTCTGCCCTTTTTCTGTGTTTATTGCATAATAATAAATTTTATTTATCCATTTTGAAATGTGTTCCTGTTACTTGCAGCTAAAAACATCTCAATTATCCTTCAAATTTTAGCTCAAGTCTCCAATTCTGAGGAAACTTCCAGACTATTTTGTTCACATTTCTTTTTCAAGATGCTTTTAGAATATGGCATTCAAACGTGACTTCTTTAGTTTTGTTAAATTGCAGTCTTTAACAAGCTTGATCAGGCCAAGTCTTCAAGTCACCCCATTTTGGGTGCTAAATTTATAAATGAGGAAGCTTTGGATGATCCCAGACTCCAGCCATACTAATCATCCTTCAGCTACTAAGTCTTCCCAACTGAATTCCTCTTTGGACCATCAATAAGCCATCCCTACTATGCCCTGCCTGAATTTCTGATCCCAATTCCATGAGCATAATAAAATGGCTATTGTTTCATAAAAAAAAATTAAAAAATTACAATCCTTAAACTGATTGGTCTTGTTTCTTCAACTTAATTGCAAGTTCTTTGAAAGCTCAGACATTAAAAGTACCTTGTATATAGATAGCCAAATCTATTTTTTCCCCTGCCTTCCTAAATTTGTGATCATAGACATAGTGTGAGTTTATGGAAAGATAAAAAAGTAGAAGTTAATTAAACCTGTTTTAAAGATTTTGAAATATTTTGTCATTTGCTTTCTAGCTGTCACCACAGAGTAAAGAAGAGCAAACCGCGGCAGAGCAATTAAAATCTTTCATGTCAGACTTATGAAGAAATGGACTTGCAAAAGGGAATTCTGATGGAGAAGAGATCCATTCCAGAAAGATTTAGGAAGATGTCTTGTTAGCACTTAATGACTAGAGGTGGGGGGATGGAGAAGAAGAAGATTTGGTTGGGGTGACTGGATAATGGTGCCTTTCACAAGAGAGGGGACTATAAGAAGAACAGATATTATAGGAATAAAGTTTAGCCAAAAGGATGGAATGGGAATAAAGAGATTTAAAAGTATTATGCACACATAATTAGTCTTATAGTTTCAAGAAAGGAAATCACATAACTCTATTTTGCATCTATTTTTGTGTAGTTGGGATAACATGGATGTCCTGGCCTATCAAGAAAGGATATATGTACTATCAGATGTGAATGAGCATGCTTTGGAAACTGAAGGATAGAAAAAATATTTGTATTACATTATATATATGTATATAATTTTATTTTTGAAAATTTTGATTATAGATAATGGTCATATTATTGATGAGACTGCTAATATGTGGCCTGTAGTCCTCCACAAAACCTAACTGATAATAATAAATTGGCTTTTCTGTGATAGCCTCGCTTTTTTTTTCCCTATTCCTTCTGCCTGCTAATGTTGAGCAACATGAACTGTGCTGTGCCTTCAAATGCTGTTTTAGACTGTCTCTGTTGTATATCACCACTACCTTCATTCTCCTTCAGCCTGTATTAATGTAATTGTTCATTCTATGTGACAGCTAAGAAACAGAAATCAGAGGATCACTGGTAACTGCTGCTTGCCAGTGTATGTGTGTGTGTGAATTTCCCTATTCATTTTTTTTTAAAGATTTTATTTATTTATTTGACAGAGAGAGATCACAAGTAGGCAGAGAGGTAGGAAGAGAGAGAGGAGGAAGCAGGCTCCCCGCTGAGCAGAGAGCCTGATGCGGGGCTCGATCCCAGGACCCTGAGAGTATGACCTGAGCTGAAGGCAGAGGCTTTAACACACTGAGCCACCCAGGCGCCCCTCCCTATTCATTTTTAAATAACTTTTAAATAACTATTGGCAATAAAGTAATCATAGGGACAGATGTTAATCACAGGCTTATCTATACTAGCAGTACACACACATACCTGGCTAATGGCAGATAAATAGGAAAATAAATCATGGTGTATCCATACAATAAGAGGTGAAGCTGCCAATAACTTATTACCGTTAATGTTCTGGGAAAATGCTGAAGTTACGTTAAATGGGGAGAGGGGAAGCAGAGATTTCAGTTTTATAATTAAGATTAGGCTTTGGAGTCTGAGATGTAAATAGCGGGTTTTAAATGCTAGCTGTGTGATCCTGAGCAAATCACTTAACTTCTGTGTGTGGGGATGACTGGAAGCATAATGAAATTGTAAAGTGTTTGAGTTTGGTAATTAGTAATCCTTCAGTGAATATTTCTGTATATGTAATAAAAATGAGGCATTGAAAAGACTAGGAAAAATGCATCAGATGTTAGTTCTGCAGGTTATAGAATTATACTTTCATACAATTAAAAATTTGTTATGAGCATTTTACTTGTCCATTAACAAACTTGTAATAGGTGATAAACAGGGTTGGGAGAGTAGCTTCAGTAAAAATTGTACTGTGCAGTTTGAATATTTAAAGAACGAAACCCCCTATTTTTTAAATTACAGAGAAATAAGTCACACTTCAGTAACACATTTTCTTCAGTACTCAGGCAGTTAATATGAAGGAAGTTTTTGTCCTGGAATGGCTCTGGGATGTGATGTTGATTGGTGGAATTAAAAAATAGTAGTATCATACTACTATCATATAATACTAGTATCATAACAAGTTCCTAGAGTTTTTCATCTGTGACTTCCTTCACAGTTGTGTTCTAAATGTTGGTTCTTTCCCTTAGCCCCCTTAAAACTGTTCTCTGCGTACTTCTCTATACATTTTTTTCCCAACCTTCATTTATTGACTCTTTGTGGATGATTCCCAAATATAACTTCTCCCATTAGATCTAGATCCAAATTTCCAATAAAAATGTCTACCTGAATGATCACGTCCCAAGTACTCACTGATTTTATTTTGTCAATGGCCACTGTTCTGTTACCTGGAATTAAAAAGTTTGCATCCCTTTATCTTCTTAGTCAATAAAATCTTTCTGAAATGTTCATAGTATCCAACCTCCACTTTATCTTCGCTCTTACTATCCTAATTTAGGTCTTTTATTTCTCATCTGGGTAATTATTTTCTAGGTGACTATAGTGTTTTTATGTCTTAAGTTGTAAGTAATACAAATTAATTTTATCTTTTAATACAAATTTAATGTTAGGAAATTAAAAAATATGTCTATTCTCCAGAAATTATATGCAATCTCTTCAGATGTTCGTACATATACACAAATTAAAAATATTTTTTTTTACAAAAATAAGTTGATACCATATGTTGCAGCTGCACATAAGTTTTTTTCATTGTAAATATATTTTGGATATTTTCATGACACATCTGCTATTTTGAACAGCTGTAATCCAATATATGGCTGGATATACCATGATTTTTCCATTTTATTTTTTTATTTAAAAAAATTTTTTTTAATGATTTATTTATGTATTTATTTGACAGAGAGCACACAAGCAGGCAGAGGCAGGCAGAAAGAGGGGGGGGGAAGCAGGCTCCCCGCTGAGCAGAGAGCCCGATGTCGGGTTTGATCCCACCACCCTGAGATCATGACCTGAGCCAAAGGCAGAGGCCTAACCCACTGAGCCACCCAGTTGCCCCTAAATTTTTTTTTTTTTAAAGATTTTATGTATTTGATAGAAAGAGATCACAAGTAGGCAGAGAGGCAGGCAGAGAGAGAAGGCGAAGCAGGCTCCCTGCTGAGCAGAGAGCCCCATGTGGGGCTTGATCCCAGGACCCTGAAATAATGACCTGAGCCGAAGGCAGAGGCTTTGACCCACTGAGCTACCCAGGCACCCTGATTTTTCCATTTTCTTATTGCTAGGCATTGATAGACTGTATAATAGACAAGTAAGATTTGTCCAGGTGTGGGTGGGGAAAGGCAGCTGGGTTGGCCCTTAAGGAATTCTGATGGAGCAGATCACAGGTTTACCCAACTCTATATGGTAGCTTAGCATCCCCTCTGGACTAAATTCTTTTTTCCTTAAGTTAGCCAGAATCTGACTTTGGGGGTGCAACCAATGACCCCTAATTTTATAGGTTTTTCCAGTTTTTCCACTATTTTGAACTAGTGCAATAAATCTAAACATTTTTGGGTTCTTGGGCAAATATATCTATTAGTACAAAAACTTATTTTAATATTATCACATATAGTAATTTGTCTTATTTTTTCACTTTTCATTACTCTTTGAATCCCTAGTACAATACTGTGTTCCACAAATAATTTATGTATTATTTATTTATTTTTTAAAAGATTTTATTTATTTATTAGAGAGATGGCAAGAAAGGGAACACAAATTGGGGGAGAGGGAGAAGCAGGCTTCCCGCTGAGCAAGGAGCCCTGCGCTGGGCTGGATCCCAGGACACTAGGGTCATGACCTGAGCCGAAGGCAGACGCTTAACGACTGAGCCACGCAGGTGCCCCCAAATAATTTTTTTAATTGAGGTAAAATTCACGTAACAAAATTAACCATTAACCATTATTAAAGGGTACAGTTGAGGGCGTTTTAGTGCAGATGATGGTATGCAAACATCATGACCATAAATAATTTCTAAAGAACTTTTCTGTAACAGATTAATCTTACTAAATTATATCCCTGTGCATGCCTCACATAGTAAAAAGGAAATTGTTGCCCACTATAAGAAAGTCCAAATCTCTTGATACTTAAGAACTTCTTTATAGGTTATTATTGATTCTTTAATGTGCACTCTAGATTGGGTTAAGTGTAACAGTTTGCAATAAATCAGAAAGGAAAAATTAAATACAAATTAAGAATTTGATGTAAGCCCTTTGTCTCACCTTCAATTCCTGCTATCTTTCGACCTCCCGTGACAGAAAATTGTATAAAGATGCCAACATAGGAAAGCTGAACACAGTTCTTGCCCTTTCCCTAGTTCCATAGCTACAGCTCACCTCGGGCGGCAAGAGATGCAGTGTGGAGTGGTGTGGATCTGACCTCTACGGTTTGTGGTTCCACTTTCCTAACTCTGAAATGAGAAACTACACCGCTCTAGGCTTTACAATCTGGAGCTCTGAGTTGGTGGGGCGGAAGTCTCAAAACCTGAGAGCCTGGGCTTCCTTCCTTCCAGGGAAAGAACCTCTGGCGTCGAATCCTATACATCACGGTTTCTCAAAGGTGCGGGCCACAATCCACTTGGCCAAATCAGCGAGAGTGGCTGTTGAAGACGTTGATTTCGTACAATAGCACCCTAGAATCACGGAGTCTGAATACCTAGGGGTGTGGCTGTGCAGTCAGCTTCCCACCACCACTCCAGGTGGTTCCAGTCTTTGGCGCGCTAAATTTGAGACCCGTGGAGCGCCGCCCTTCCCGGGAAATGGGGCGTGGAGGGGCGACGCAGAAAAAAGCTGCAAGCTGTCTGCCGCCTGCGCCAAACTGAGGCCAAAGACAGGCAGCCCTGCGGCAGCTACGACCAAATCTCGTGTGCGCCCCCGCACCGCGGGAACTAGTCGCCCGCCTCTCTCCACCCGGCTCCCCTAACGCAGCGTCCTGCGCGCATGCGTAGCGCGCCCTTCCCTCGCCGCCGCGCCTTCAGCTGCCCTGGTTACCGTTGGTGTTTGCGAATTCCCTGCAGCACCTTCTTCGCTGGAGACCAGCGCTGCTGGGCTCTAGGAGCAGTTCCATACGCGCGCGCCCGCGTCACGTGGTGCGAGGCTGCCTCGCGGTTGCTGGCAGGCGGCTTAGCGGTGAGGAAGGAGCCGTGGCCACCGCTCGCCTCTCCCACTGCGCCCTTGGGCGGGTGCGCGGATAAATATGGCGAAGTGGGGGTAGCTGGTGCCGAACCCAACGCGATGGGGCGCGCAGGTGGGGCTGTCGTCGGAGACCCCTGACGTGGAGGCCGGGCTGTTCTCGTCGGCGATTTGACTGGCGACCTCGGGCCGGCGCCCAGTAGGTCAGACCACGGACTCCGCGGGTCGCCGAGGGCCCCGCCGAGAGCCGGAGGCAATGGATGAACAGAGCGTGGAGGTGAGGCGGGTTGAGAAGGGTGGTGGTTAGTTTCCCCCCGCCACCCGCCGAACGTTCTTTATTTGGGGCGCTCTGCCCCAGTCCTCCCTCTAGTAGGGCACCCCCACCCCGACGCTGCCGCTGTGGCGAAGGCTGGCCCAGTGCGAAGGACGCCGTGTTGGGTCTCCAGCCCTCCAGGTGCCTTGTGTTTGACCATTCCCGAAGTCAGGTGGTGCTTATCCTGGCATTTTCTGGATGTCCTGGCATTTTCTGGATGTCTTGGCACCGGTACTCATTCCCAGAGGGTTTTTTGCAAACTACAGCCTGGGCAGAGCAAAACTGCAAATTCATTAGACATGCCGTGCACTTGCTATCAGTTCTTACGAGTTCTTGCGGGGATCCAAAACTCCCTCCAAATGGAATAATTCATTCCCTCCCACCAGTACATTTTGCAGACTTCTGCCCTTCCTAAATTGAATGAAGATACACTTTTATTATCCTATTTGTGGTTTTCCGGAACAACCTATTTTATATCTGTCTCTTTTGAGTTATTTCAAATGGGATATTTACGTAAAGGCCAGGAACATAAAAGATTGGTTACTGGACGTAATTTAATAATTGTCAAATTTTGAACCTTCTTAATACTGAATCCTTGCTTCTTAGTAAGCGGCAACTATATTACTGGGCACTTCACTTGAAAGTAGTTCACCCAATGGTCTTACTGTCCATCCCCCGCCAGCGTCTCCATCTCACAGGTTCTTTCTTGTTCTGCAGAGTCATGATTAGACTCGTGAATAATTTTCTCCTTAATTCCTCATGCGAAAGTAATATAAAGGTTTTGTAGAGTTTTCTTCGTTTAGGAGCGTTTAATTCTCTTGGGATGGAGTAAAAATAAATGCGAGTATGGTAAAAATAAACTTGAAAGATACAATAACCTACATTTAATTCTGTTATTGTCAGTTACTTCCTAAATGGTTTCACCTGAGGCTTGCAAAGAACACTGTTTCTTCAATTTACTTAACTATTTCTTCTTAGCAAAGCCTTCATGGGGCTACCACTAACTTTCTCAATAGGGGCAGAATCTCAGGCTCAAATAAGAAGCTAATTGGTTGGAGCATCAGGGCAGAAAGCCGGATTTCTGGATTCTGAATTAGTTTCTCTCCTGGTCAAAGTACGCTGCCATTAGGATATGTATCTTTTCTAAACCTTTTTTTTTTTTAATTTTAAAAGCAACTCACCCCCCTTGGGGAAATTGCAGGACAAATAAGTTCATGTTTTTCACTCAATCATAGAGTCCAACTTTTTCTTCTTTTTTCTTTTTTTTTCTTCTTTTTTTTTTTTTTAGAGATTTTATTTATTTGGGAGAGAGACAAAGAGAGCGAGCACACAAGCAAGGGGGAGCGGGAGCAGGAGGCTCCCGATTGAGCAGGGGGAATCCAATGCAGGGCTAGATCCCAGGACTCTGGGATCATGACCTGAGCCGAAGGCAGAGGCTTTAACCCACTGAGCCACCCAGGCGCCCCACTGATGTGGAATTTTTTAAAACAGATGATATCAGTTCAAATAAATGTAAATGTTGAGTGAATAACTTTAAGCATGCTTTTTACTTTTGATTCTGTAGTTTAATTCTAGTGGACGTTACGTCTTTTATTTTCAGAGCATTGCTGAGGTTTTCCGATGCTTCATTTGTATGGAGAAGTTGCGGGATGCACGCTTATGTCCTCATTGCTCTAAGCTTTGTTGTTTCAGCTGTATCAGGGTAAGTTGTATTTCTTTTTACATGCTCTTAGTGTATATAGGATATGTTGTAAAAATTAACCATTTGGTTTATCTTTTAAAAATTTTACATTTTGTGCCCTTTTTAAAAATGTCTTTTTTTTTTTTTTTTTGAGGTTTTTATTTATTTATAACAGATAGCGAGAGAGGGAACACAAGCACAGGGGAGCTGGGGAGGGAGAAGCAGGCTCCCTGCTCAGGGATATGGGGCTCAATCCCAGGACGCTGGGATCATGACCTGAACTGGAGGCAGCTGCCTAATGACTGAGCTACCCAGGCGCCCCTTAAAAATGTCTTAAATGAATGTTCCTTAATAGGGAGACCATCAGTACATACTACTTGGTACTGTAGGGGCAAATGATCAAGTGATACCTGCCATGAAATGTCTAGAAATCAAAACCCACTGTAATTTTTTTTAAGACTTTATGAGAGAGAGAGAGAGAGAACACACAAGCAAGGAGAAGGGCAGAGAGAGAGAGGGAGAAGCAGACTCCTCACTGAGTAGGGAGCCCAGTGTGGGCTTGATCCTGGGACTTGGGGATCATGACCTGAGCTGAAGGGAGATGGTTAACCAGCTGAGCCACCCAGGTGCCCCCAAAACCCACTGTAATTTTACTATATTTACATTATTAAGTATTTTAACAAGTACTTATAAAGTGGTTGCCTGCACTGTGTTTGAGACTGAGAAATTCTAAGATAATGATGAAGTGCTTGCCCTAAAGGAGCTTAAATCTAAGTGAGAGAATGGACTCTGTTGATATTGAAGAATGTATAGTGTCATAAAGAGGCACTAACTGCTGTTTGTGAAACTCAGAGGAGGGAGAGTTTATACTGTCTGAGTAAGATGGAGAAAAAGTTAGTAATGGGTTCAGAGGCTAAGATTAAAATCCTATAATCTTATAGATATAAGAGACTTTAGAGATTAATCCATCGGCTTTAAAACTTAAATGTGGGTGAGCTCCTCAAACAAAATTGTGAGGAAGCCTAAGATGTGAAACAGAAGAATTTTGGTGTGTGTGGGGGGGATTCAGTAGCACATGTGAAGATCACAGTTGAAACCTTTTCTGCTCACATTACTCTTAGTAGATAATGTCCTTTACTGAGAAAATCAAAGCCACCTAACATGCTTTTCACCTCAAAATTTCTCTGTGGTTCCTTATTCCTACCTAAGGAAGATAGATATCCCTTTGTTGAGAGTAATATCTGGAACACTTAAATCATTTGCTTCCACTCACACAGCTAGGAAATAATAGAGCTGGATTTGAATCCAGGAAGTCTGGCTCTAGAGCCTGTCTTCTCTGCCACTACACTGTGTGCAGAAGACCTAGGTTTACATATCATCCTAGTTCTCCCACTCATAAACTGAGAAACTCAATTTTTATTAGCCTATTTTCTCAGTCATAGAATGAGGTAACAAGATTTACCTCACAGGATAGTGGTGGCATTAAATGAGATAAGTTAAAAGTAATTTAGAAACTGTAAAGTACTATCCACTTGTAAGGAGTTAAAATTTTATTGTTAAAATAGAAACTAACCTGTCATTTGTTTTACAAACAGTGAAACTGAAGCTAGGGAAATTAGGTAATTGGTCTCTATCATTGTAGTTAGTTAAGTGGTAGAGTCTGTGTCTGGACTCAGCTGTTTTGGTGAAGGTCCAGCATATGGAAGACCTGTGGATATTACCTTAAACCGTGTTGATTCTTCGTTTCTTCATTGTTAATTCCTTCTACTCCTTAAAGCCATACATTTTTAAATATTGCTGCTGGCATCCTGTACTTAGAAGTATTTGGGGAAATTTCATTTACTCTGGGAAATTTGATTTATTCTTGCAAGTTTAACTGTGATCTTTGTGTGTATGGCTTTTAAATCTATTCCTTTAGCATTGACCTTCCAGCATCTTGAATGTTGTTCCAGATCAAATTCTGTTTTTTCAAATTGATTCTTTTTGACTTCTTTCTGTTCTGTTCTGCCAATCACTCAAACTTGAAACCCTTTATACACCAATGATTTTTAAGTTTTGTCAGTTATTATCTCCTGCTGTCACTTAGCTCTGTCCTACCTATCCATTTTTTTTTTTTTTAAGGTTTTATTTAGTTGAGAGCGAGTTAGCAAACAGGTGCACGAGCAGGGGGAGGGGCAGAGGTAGAAGCAGACTCCTGGCTGAGCAGGGAGCCCAATGCAGGGTTCCATCCCAGGATCCTGGGATCATGACCTGAGCCAAAGGCAGATGCTTAATTGACTGTGCTGCCCAGGTGCCCCAGTACCTATCCATTTCTATTATTACCATCCTAGTAGAGAAATACAGACATTTATTATCTCATGCTTAGATAATTATAATTACCTTTTAATTTATCTGTTTTGAGTCTTTTCTATCTCTGGCTCATTTTACATCCTGTTGCCATATTGACGTTTTTCAGTAATATTGTTTTTTTTCCTTCTCAGAAGCCTCAGATTCATTGCCTTAATCCCTTAGAATTTATATTCAGACCACCTGGATAATCTGGTTCTAATCTTTCTTTTTAAAGCTGTCTTGGTTCCTGAATGTACCATTGATGTGTTTGTTCATTCAACAAATATTAATTACATGCCTACTTGGAGTTAAGTATTGACATCCCAGGGAGTTGACTTATTTAATAGTTGGTTTATAGACAAAAAGGTAAATAGACCTATGTTAGATACCAGTAAGTGCTGTGAAGAAAAATGAAACTGAGTAAGGTATAGAGTGGGGACTTTGAGGAGGATACGGGCAGGTTGTTAGTTATTTTAGATAGAATGGTCTGGGAAAGTCTCTGAGGAGTTGACATTTGAGCAGAGACCAGAATGAAATGTGGAAATGATGTGAATAAGGGAAGAAAGTCTCAGGCAGAGAAGTCTGAAGAGGCAAAGACCCTGAAAGAAATAGAAAAGAAGCCAGTTGGCTGGAGCAGAGTGGACAGAGGGAGATGGAAAGGAGATGAGTTTGGAGATGTAACTTGGGCCCTTGATAAAGACCTTGGATTTTATTTTAACTGTGATGGTGGCTATTGAAAGCTTTTGAATGATAGAAATAACTAATGTTTAAAAACTATCACTTTGGCTGAGGTGTAGAAAGTGGACGCAGGCAAGTGGGAGAGGAAGTGAGGAGACTAGTTGGGATGTGTTTTAATTAGTGAAGGGTGAATGGTAATTTAGACTAGAATGGCAACAGTGGAGGTGGTGAAAAATAGGGCAATTCTGGATGTGTTTTGAAGGTAGAGCCAGTGGATTTGCTTAAAGATGGGACATGAAAGTTCTATACAACATTTGGATGAATTAATGGTTTTCTATTCTGAGATAGAAGAAATTTGGGAAGAACAGGTTGAGTAGATTATAGATGTACAAGTTTTTCTTTTTTTTTGTTTTTTTTTAAGATTTTATTTGAGAGAGAGCAAGAGCGTGTGAGTGGAGGGGAGGGGCCGAGGGAGAGGGAGAAGCAGACTCCCCACTGAGCAGGGAACCCAACGTGAAGCTCAATCCCAGGACCCTGGTATCATGACCTGAGCCAAAGGCAGACATTTAACAGACTGAGGCACTCAGGTGTCCCATTTTTGGACTTTTATACAAATTGAATCTTACAGTATGTTCTCTCATGTGTCTGGATTTTTTCACTCAGCAAAAATATTTAGAGATCTGTCTTGTATGGATCAATAGTACTCCTTTTTATTGTTGAGTAGTAGCAGCCCATTGTATGCATATGCTATAATCTATCCATTCACCTGTTGATGGACAAAGGGGTTGCTTCTAGTTGTTGGCATTTATTCAGAAAACTGCTATGAACATTTTTATTTATTTATTTTTAAAGATTATTTATTTATTTGACAGAGAGAGAGCGCGATACAAGTAGGCAGAGAGGCAGAGAGAGAGGGGGAAGCAGATTCCCTGCTGAGCAGAGAGCCTGATGTGGGGCTTGATCCCAGGACCCTGAGATTATGACCTGAGCCGAAGGCAGAGGCTTTAACCCACTGAGCCACCCAGGCGCCCCATTTATTTATTTATTTATTTATTTTTAAGATTTTTATTTATTTGACAGAGAGAGACACAGCGAGAGAAGGAACACAAGCAGTGGGAGAGGGAGAAGCAGGCTTCCAGCAGAGCAGGGAGCCCAACGCGGGGCTCGATCCCAGGATCCTGGGATCATGACCCGAGCCAAGGGCAAACGTTTAACAATTGAGCCACCCAGGTGCCCCAGTGAACATTTTTTTTAAGATTTATTTATTTTTATTCGACAGAGAGTAAGCAAGCTTGCAGGGTAAGGGTCAGAGGGAGAGGAAGAGACAAATCTCAGACAGACTCCCTGCTGAGCACAGAGTCTGTCCCGGGGTTTGATCTCATGACCCTAAAATCGTGACCCAGGCTGAATCAATAGTCAGTTGCCTGACTCACCGAGCCACCCAGGCACCCCAGTAACATACTATTTTGATTACTGTAGCTCTGTAGTAAATTTTCAAATCAGGAAATGAGTTCTATAATTTTTTTAAAATTGAAATATAATTGACATAAAAAAGTTTTAGGTGCACATGATCATTTTTCAGAATAGTTTTGGCTATTTGGGGGTCCCTTAAGATTCCATTTGGATTTTAGAATGGGTTTTTCTAATTCTGTAAAAAGCATCATTGGGATTTTGATAGGAATTATGTTGATTCTGTAGATTGCTTTGGGTGGCATTGTCATTTTAACAATATTAAATCTTACAGTGCATGAACAGGGGCTGTCTTTCCATTTATTTAGGACTTCTTTCATTTCTTTCATTGGTGTTTGTAGTATTCCTTGTATAAATCTTCCAAATCCTTGGTTAAATTTATACCTAAGTATTTTACTTTTTTTTTTTTTATGTTTTAGATGTATTTTCCTGATTTCCTCTTTGAATTCTTCATTGCTAGCATATAGAAATATAAGTGTTTTTTTTTTTAAATATTGTTTAATGTTTAATGTTGTTGATTTTTGTGTTCTGCAATTTTGGTGAATATGCCTATTAGCCTTAACAGTTTTTTCGTGGAATCCTTAGGGTTTTCTACTGGCAAGATTATGTCATTGCCAACAAATAATTTTACTTTTCCAGTTGGGATGCTTTTATTTCTTGCTTAGTTGCGCTCGGTGAAATTTTCAGTATTGTGTTGGATAGAAGTGGTGAAAATGGGCATCCTTGTCTTGTTGCTGATCTTAAGGAGAAAGTTTTTATTGTTTCACCATTGAGTATGATATTCACTCTGGATTTTATTTTTTAAGATTTATATGACAGAGAGACAGCAAGAGAGGGAACACAAGCAGGGTGAGTGGGAGAGGGAGAAGCAGGCTTCCTGCCCAGCAGGGAGCCCGATGCGGGGCTCGATCCCAGGACCCTTGAGATTATGACCTGAGCTGAAGGCAGACCCTTAATGCCTGAGCCACCTAGGTGCCCCCACTCTGGATTTTTTTGAGTTTGGACTTTATTAAGTTGAAATTCTCTTCTATTCCTTTTTCTTGAGTGTTTTTATCGTGAAAGGTTATCAGATTTTGTCACAGGCCTTTTCTATATTGAGATGGTCATGTGCGTTTATTCCTTCATTTTATTAATGTGATGTATTATCTTGAACGATTTTTGTATGTTGAACTATCCTTGCATTTCAGTAGTAACTCCCACTTGGTCATGCTTTCTAGTCTTTTTAATAGACTGTTGAATTCAGTTTGCTAGGCTATTGTTGAGAATTTCCCTAACACAATTTTGCAGAGTAGGTATGTTGATTCTCTTGTTGCATATGAGTAAACTTGAGCTCAGTCATATGTCTGGTATCATGTAGCCATTAAGTGCCAGAGCTAGAAGTCAGACTCGGGTCTGAATATTGTCTAAAGTTTGTGATTCTTCCATCTTAATGGAGAGAAATTCTTTAATTGAATATGGGACATTTATTTTCTTTAATAATCTTTGTACATTAATATTGTATCACTGGTTCTTACCTTTGGTTTTGGTTTGGGAGAAATACTGGTTTTCCCAAGTAGTAAAATTACCATATTTATTTTGTGTTTAAGTTAGATTATGGAGTACAAGGTAAAAATACCACAAGTATTCAGAGATGGGAAGGATCACTAACCTAGGATAGGTAGGAAAGTTTTATGGACATAATTAGTGGACATTCCCATGGGACAGCACATGGAGGGAGGGACATATTAGCAAATATGTCATAATAAATAGAAATATGCCAAGAGTGGTGTATAGTGTGGTGACAAGCCTGTTTTGATTGGAATGGAGAGGCATATTTAAAAATACAGGCAGAGATTGCTGGAAAGATGGCAGAGTAGGAGGATCCTGGGCTCACCTCTTATGGCTGGCCACCTAGAGAACACCCACATCAGCGTAAATAACCCAGAAAGTGACCTGACCACTGGCAGAACAGACTCTCCACAGCTGGATGTAGACAAGAGGCTGCAACAAAGAGGATCCATCCCCTACAATTAGCTCTTGGCAGGATCCATCAAAACAGTACCACAAGCCTGGCTGTGTGCAAGCAGGCCAGACAAGGGCCAGCACCACTCCCTGAGTCCTGCTCCAGGGAGAGGGAAAGATAACCACATACATGCAGTCAGACTGCGACCCCAGCAGTGGGCTGGGTGGCGGCTGGTCTGACTATAGGCCCCACCCATCAATACAAGCTTGTCGAAGGGACAACACAGGGAAAGTGCCCTGTAGTTTGATGCTACTTCATCTCTGGCAAACACCTGGTCTGACTCAACTCAAGCCCAAGGCAGCCCCAGACTGGCCCACTAACACCACAGGTACCAGATTTGCCCACAACAGGCAGAGAACCAGACTGGACTGAAGGCAAACACAGCCCAGCCACAACAGTAGGACACCCCTGTAGCAACACATATAGGAGTCACCTCTGAAGCACCATCTTCTGGTGAAGAGGAGACCTTGCCCTGTGGGGCACTACAGGACCTCTTCATAAAGCCACAACTTTTAAATACGGAGAAACATACTGACTTTTTTAACACATAGAAATAGACATAGTAATAGACAAAATGAGGAGACAGAGGACTATGTCCCAGATGAAAGAACAGAACAAAATCATAGCAAGAGACCTAAACCGAATGGAGATAAATAATATGTCTGATAGTGAATTTAAAAGTATTGCTCGTAAAGATACTTGCTAGAATTGAGAAAGGTGTGGAGGATCTCTCTACATGAGACCCTCTACAAAGAGGAAACCTAGAAAAGAACCAATTAGAAATAATAAACTCAACTAAATGAAATTAGAAATAGACCACCTGGAATAAATAGCAAACAAGAGGAAGTAAAAGAATGGATAAGCAACCTGGAGGACAGAGTAATGGAAAGTAATCAAGTTGAGCAGGTGAGAGGGAAAAAAATATATCGAAAATGAGAATAGACCTAGGGAACTCAGCGACACTCTGGTGCAGAACAGTTCCATGATAGGGATCGCATAAACAGGAGAGAAAAGGGGGCAAAAGATTTATTTGAAGAATTAGTGGCTGAAAACTTCCTGATCTGGGGAAGGAAAGAGCAATCCAGATCCAGGAGGCACAGAGAGCCCCCAACAAAACCAACCCAAAGAGGTCTGCACCAAGACACGAAGTAAATAAGATGGCCAAAAGTAGTGATAAAAGAGAGAATTTTAAAAGCAGCAAGAGAAAGGAAAGCAGTTACATACAAGGGAAACCCCATAAGACCATCAGTGGATTTGTCAGCAGAAACTTTGCAGGCCAGAAGGGAATGGCATGATATATTCATAATGCTAAAAGGAAAAAATCTGCAGCCAAAAATACTCTATCCAGTAAGGCTTTCATTCAGAATAGAAGGAGAAGTAGAGTTTCCCAGAAAAACAAAAGTCAAAGGAATTCATGTCCAGGAGCAAAACCAGCCACATTCCTGTCACACACAATGGCATCAGCCTGTGGGTCCCAAATCCACAGTCCAGCTGCCCTTCTGCCCGAGTCAGCATGCACTGCCTGCCACCTACTCAGTGCAAGTAAACACACCTTCACCTCAGAACCACAAGGATTCAAATTGATGCTCTTCCCCTCAAATTCGAGCGCTTGTGCTCAAGTTTGTGCACAAAAGTGGGCAGAATGAAGCAACTCAAATAGTGACACTAATTCTGTGGTATATATAATGAATAAAAGGAGTATGCTAGGCCGAGAACATCTCCAACAAACACATCAGAGAATAACACATACAGCATGATTCTAAAAGAAACACCCCTACCTCCCAAGTAAAAAATAAAAATATGGACTGGTTACTTCCTGTCACTCCCAACCTTTTTTTTTTTTTTTCCTTAAGATTTTATTTATTGGAGAGCGAGAGAGAGCTCACGTATAAGCGGTGGAGGGGAAGGGGCCAAAGGAGGTGGGGGGAGAATCTCAAGTAGACACCATGCTGAGCGCAGAGATCATGACCTGAGCTGAAATCAAGAGTTGGATGCTTAACTAACTGAGCCACCCAGGTGCCTCAGTCCCAACTTTTATAGAGCTCATAGCAGAGCAGAGGAGACCCAACAAATAAGTCAGGGTAATAAAGTGTTATAAGCACAGTGAAGGGAGAAGTACAGGTTGCTGCGGTAATCTGTAGAGAGTCAGGGCAAGCTTTCTGGAGGAGGCGATGTATAAACTGAAATCTAAAGGATGAATAGGAATAATATAGTTAGAAGAGTGGTGTTGAAGAATATCTTGGGCAGAGAGAGGAAATATACCTAAAGTCTTAACCTTGTTGGGTCTCCTAGAGTGAGGTAGACAATGAGACTAGAGGGGTGTGGGCTGAAACCTGCCCTAAAAGAGTACTATGGATTTAGCAGAGCATTGAGAGGAGAAAACCTGACCCAAATCTTAGGTTTGCTGAGGGACCAAAGAAATGATCTTCAAGGTTATTAAGAACAGAGAAATCCTCTTGTGTCATTTCTTTTTCTTCCAGCTTTATATTCTTTGCTGTGAAGTAAAGTAAATGTTTATTATGTTTTATTTTTTATAATCCTTTAAGGTTTCCTCGGGAGTTTCATTTCTGAGTTAATTATTTGACTTTAAAAGCTTGTTTTTTTTATAGAAGTAGAAAGGGATAAATAATAACAGCTATGGGGAGCACATAGATATGGGATTATAGTTAGTTACTTACCTCGAAACATTTACTAGTCAATTGAAACATTTAATATTTAACTAGAAAGCTATTGTTTTTGGAAAGGTATTCAGAAATTCTTAATATCTCCTTTGTATGTGTTTAGTAATGATTAAAACAAATTAATAAAATTTGAAGCTTATTAGAGATATTGTTCTCTTCTAAAAGCTTTTTATAAATTGTGAAGAAATCAAATTATGCAGATATTACGTTACTGAACTGTAGAACTCTTTTAAGACAAAGTTTTGTATTATTCATATTTTAGGTCTGATTTATATATCCATATATATATTCTTCAAAATTAGTTTACTTTTCAGAAAGGAATTTAATAGCACTTTAGACTTTCTCAGGGATTTTATGAGAGGTTAGTTAGAAGTAAATCATCACTGGTTTATTTTTAGAGTGGTGGTTACTCTATCATTATTTTTGTGAAGATTATCAACATCTTCCTTGTGAGATCCAGATAGTTTTAGGATCACTTTCTTTCCTGTGAAAAAATAGCTTCTTAACTATTTTGGAATGAGTTCTGTCCCTTTGAAAATTTGTCCCCGTCATGATGATAATAAGGAGATAGTAGATTGATTGCTATTTCTATAAGTACCTTTATAATTAATACAGACACTAGAGAGTTAAACTCATTAAATTTGGTAAGTATTCAGTATGTACAAATTAAAGTAATGATGTTTCTATAATCAAAATCTAATTTTTTTACCTCTTTAGCGCTGGCTGACAGAGCAGAGAGCTCAATGCCCTCATTGCCGGTAAGTGATTTTCTATGATTACTTGTGAATTTAGAAAATAGTAAAGTAATGGGATTAGAGTATGCCATAATATTCAGAGTTTTTCTGCATCCTGCTACGTTTCTCCTCCTTTTGAATACAGTTGAAAGAAAATAAGCATCTGTCTGGACAAAGAAATGCAAACTAATTTATCTGACTCAAAATTATGTAGAATGGATTACATTATTTGCCTTCTTTTAGAGAAGCATTGTGTAACAACTTTTTATAATTAAAATTGAAGTTTTCTATTTCTTTAGAGAGGGAAGGGGAGAGAATTTTTTTTTAAAAGGTTTGAGAGCATGAACCTGCATGGGTGGGGATGGGGTAGAGGGAGAGAGAGAATCTTAAGCAGACTCCACGCCTAGTGTGAACTGAACACAGAGCTCAAACCCATGACCCTGACTGAGATTGTGATCTGAGCCGAAATCAAGAGTTGGATGTGTAATTGACTGAGCTACCCAGCCACCCCTAAAATTGAAAAGTTTTGGAAGTTAATACAGATAAATAAAAAGTCTTCTGTTTTTGATACTCCCTGCCTGATCTTTTCATTAAATAACACTTTCAAAAGAAATGGTTAGATTTCATATCTATTCTTCTAGACATTTTTCTAGGAGTATACTGATATATATATACATATAAATTTTTTCTTAAAACACACAAATGGTATGATACTATTCTGGATTTTTTTTTTCGTATAAAATATGGTGGGACTTTCCTTGATGATAAGTATATATGTATCATTTTTAAAGAAGTGTGAGTAATCACTCTATGACTCTATGTTGATTTATTTATGCTTATATTCAGAGACATTTAGGTGGTTTCCACTTTTGTTTTTTCATATAATGATGCCAGATTACATTGAAAGAAAGGCTTTTACCATTTTACATTCCTAATAATAGATACAAAATTGCCTTTTTCTCACATTGTTGCCATTACTGATTATTATCAGTCTTTTCTTTGTCACTCCATTAAATGCAAAAAGGGATCTTGTTTTTATTTATTTTATTTATTTAAGATTTTATTTATTCACTTGACAGAGAGGAGAGAGATCACAAGTAGGCGGAGAGGCAGGTAGAGAGAGGGGGGAAGCAGGCTCCCCGCTGAGCAGAGAGGCTGATGGCGGGGCTCGATCCCAGGACCCTGGGATCGCGACCTGAGCCGAAGGCAGAGGCTTTAACCCACTGAGCCACCCAGGTGCCCCGGGATCTTGTTTTTAATATGCTTTTTAAATTATTGAAACAGCATTTTTTGAAACATTTAGCTACTTATATTTATTTTTTGCTTACACTACCTCTTTACCTCATTTAATTGCCAATTTTCATCATTTATTGTTTACTTTTTTCATATTAACTTTTAAGAAAATCAGCACTATCAAATAGAACTTTCTGTAGTGATAGAAATGTTCTATAGCATTGCTGTCCAATTCCACTAGATACATGTGGCAATTGAGCACTTGAAATTTGTCTAGTGTGAGTGCAATGAAATTTTATTCTTACTTAATTTTAATTAATTTGAATTTTATTTTTTATTTTTTTATGAAGATTTTTAAAAATTTACTTATGACAGAGAGATAGTGAGAGAGGGAGCACAAGCACAGGGAAGCTGGAGAGGGAGAAGGAGGCTCCCTGCTGAGCAGGGGGTCCGATATGGTGTTTGATCCCAGGACGCTGGGATCATGACCTGAGCCAAAGGCAGACGCTTAACGACTGAGCCACCCAGACACCCTTAATTTGAATTTTAAGTAGTCACATGTGACTTGTGCCTATCATTTTGGACAGTATAATTTTAGACTGAGGAATTGAGAATTCAATCTTTATCTGAATTTTTTTTTTTAAATGACATATTAAGGTAAAAATAAGTTGCAAACCATACTTTTCATTGAGTCTGTTGTTATTTTAATAGTAATATGATAGGAATGATTGTTAACTCTGTGTTGAGGAATGTGTTTATTTGATAATTTCTTTTTTTTACAACTATCCTCCTTCACTCTGTATGATGTCCTCAAGGTTTATGCATATTGTAGCATATGTCAGAGTTTCATTCCTTCTTAAGGCTGATTAATATTCCATCTTGTAGATGTATCACATTTTATCTGTTCATCTGTTGATGGACATTTGGATTGCTTCCACTTTCGGGCTTATTGTGAATAATGCCCATGGGTGTTCATCTTTTCTAGACCTGCCTTCAATTTTTTCGGATATATACCCAGAAATGGTATTGCTGGATTATATGGTAATTGTGTTTTTAATATTTTGAGGTATAGTCGGCAAATAAAATTCTAAGATACTTAAAGTGTACAATTGGATGATTTGGTATATGTTTATATACATTGTGAAAAGTTTCTCTCTGTTGATGTAATTAACACACTCATCATCTCACATGATTACCTGTGGAATGTGTTTATATTAAAAAACAGTCTCAAATTCCTGAATCAGAGTATATGTACATATTTTTTTTCCAGTGCTCCACTCCAGCTACGAGAACTAGTAAACTGTCGTTGGGCAGAAGAAGTAACACAGCAGCTTGATACTCTTCAACTCTGCAGTCTCACCAAACATGAAGAAAATGAAAAGGACAAGTATGCCCTCAATTTCTTTGCTCAAGTATTTCATAGATGTTGCTATATGTTATTTTATTTTTTAAGATTTTATTTATTTATTTGACAGAGAGAGAAAGTGCAAGCAGGAGAAGTGGGAGAGGGAGAAGCAGGCTCCCTGCCAAGCAGGGAGCCGGACTCTGGGCTCCATCCCAAGACCCTGGGATCATGACCTGAGCCAAAGGCAGAGACATTCAACTGACTAAGCCACCCGGCACCCCTACCATATGTTATTTTAATGACACTATTGAAAGTTTCTTTTTTGTTTTTTAGGTGAACACTGAAGTATTTTTTTCCTGGCATGGTGTGGGTATCACTGTTTTGAAAGACCCTTCTAACTCTCGATTGGCTTCTTTTATGATAGTCTCTCATAAAAGGAGTGCAACTGCTAGATGCCTGCTGGCCCCTCTTCCCTTGGTTTGCTGAAGGTGTATATAGGCCATCGATAAAGAATTGTTCTGATAAATTTCCTATATTATAAAAGCTGTGTTCTAAATTTGGTAGTGTGGAAATCAGGCTAAATGAGCTTCCAGATAGGATCTAATATGCTGGGTTTTTTTTTATTTTTATTTTTTAATATTTTATTTATTTATTTGACAGAGAGAGAGAGATCACAAGTAGACAGAGAGGCAGGCAGAGAGAGAGGGGGGAAGCAGGCTCACCGCCGAGCAGAGAGCCCGATGCGGGGCTTGATCCCAGGACCCCGGGATCATGACCTGAGCTGAAGGCAGAGGCTTTAACCCACTGAGCCACCTAGGCACCCCTAATATGCTGTTTTTTTACACTTTTATTTCCTTTTGGTATTCAGATTACTTAAATGAGACATATAAAATGTAGACCTAAGCTATTTAAGCTCAGTGTACTCCATTAGTGAGAAGCTTTTTTCTTTTTTTTTTAAAGATTTATTTATTTTATTGGGGGAGGGGCAGAGGGAGAGGGAGGAGAGAAGCGGACTCCACGCCAAGTATAGAGCCTGACACAGTGCTCGATCTCACAACCCTGAGATCATGACCTGAGCTGAAATCAAGAATTGTACGCTCAACCGACTGAGCCATGTAGGTGCCCCTAGTAAGAAGCTTTTTCAGAAATGCAACAGTGTGCCTCCCTTTTTTTTTTTAAGGTTTTATTTATTTATTTGGGAGAGAGAGAGAGAGCACAGAGGGGGAGAGAGAGAGAGAGAGGGAGAGAGAGAGAAGCAAGCCCGCTACTGAGCAAGGATCCCTATATGGGGCTTGATCCTAGGATCATGACCTGAGCCAAAGGCAGATACTTAACCAACTGAGCTACCTAGGAGCCCCAATTTTTTTTAAGTATTAAAATTATATACACATTATATAAAATTTACTTCTTAACCATTTTTAAGCTTACAGTTCAGTAGTGTTAAATATATTCACATTGTATACTAGTCCCCAGAGCTTAGTTGTCTTGCAAACCTGAAACTCTCTACCCATTAAACAGTAATTCCCCATTTCTCCTTCCACCAACCCAATTGTGGCAACCACCATTTCACCTTCTGTTTCTATGAATTTAACTATTCTAAATTACTCATATAAGTAAAATCATAGTTTTGTGTTTTTGCTACTGTCTTCCTTGACTTAACGTAGTTTATATCAGAATTTCATTCCTTTTTAAGGCTGATTAATAATCCATCATGTATATGTATCACATTTTGTTTATCCATTTATCTATTGATGGATATTTGGATTGCTTCCAGTTTGGGCTATTGTGAACAATGCTGCTATGATCATGGGTGTTCATCTTTTCTAGACCCTGCCTTCAGTTTTTTTTCTTTTTTTTTAAGATTTTTAAGTAATCTCTACACCACAATGTGGAGCTCGAGATCAGGAGTCGCACACCCTATTGGCTGAGCCAGCCACGCACCCCTTTTTTGGATATATACCCAGCAGTGATACTGCTAGATTATATGGAATTCTGTTTTAAATATTTTGAAGAACTGCCATAGAAAACATTATGGACCATGTTACATTCTCACCAACAGTGTATAGGATTCTAATTTCTCCACATTCTTGCCAACACTTGTTTTATTTTTTTGATGGTAGCCATCCTAATGGGTATGAGGAAATATCTTGTGTTTTTGATTTGCATTCATCTGATGATTTGAATGTTGAACATTTTTCATAACGCTTATTGGTTATTTGTACATCTTTGGGAGAAGTATGTCTGGTAAGTCCTTTGCCTGTATTTTAATCAGGTTTTTTGGGTTTCTTTGGTTGTTTTTCTGTTGTCAAGTTGTAGGAGTTCTTTTTATATTTTGGGTATTAACTCCTTATCAGATACGTGATTCGCAAACACAGTCTCTTACTTCATAAATTGCCCTTTCACTTTGTTTATTGTGTCCTTTGATGTACAGAAGTTTTAATTTTTTTTTTTAAGATTTTTATTTTATTTATTTGACAGAGAGAGATCACAAGTAGGCCGAGAGCCAGGCAGAGAGAGAAGGGGAAGCAGGCTCGCTGCTGAGCAAAGAGCCTGATGTGGGGCTCGATCCTAGGACCCTGAGATCATGACCTGGGCCGAAGGCAGAGGCTTAACCCTCTGAGCCACACAGGCGCCCCGAAGTTTTAATTTTTTTAAAGATTTATTTATGTATTTTAGAGAGGGAGCGCACAAGTGAGAGGGGCAGAGGGAGAGAGAGAGAGAATTCTCATGCAGAGAGTCTCATGAAGACTCACTGAGCTCGGAGCCCAACACAGTGCTTGATCTCATGACCTGAGGTAAAACCAACAGTTGGCTGCTTACTGCACCATCCAGGCACCCCAGAAGTTTTAAATTTTGATATAGTTCAATTTATTCATTTTTGGCTCTGTTGCATGTGCTTTTGCTGTCATGTTTAAGAACTAATGTTGAAATCAGTATCATAAAGCTTTTCTCCTGTGTTTTTTTCTAAGGATTACATTATATGAAAACATATGAAATGTATATTCATTTGCAACTCTTTTGTTGTAGGATCAAAGTCTTATCTTTGATTAGGTCTTATGACCTATTTTGAGTTAAATTTTGCATATGATAAAAGTAAAGGTGTTTTGTCTGCTAGGGCTGCCATAACAATACCATAGACTGGGTGGCTTAACAGATTTATTTTCTCATGGTTTGGGGGCTGGAAGTTTAAGGTTAAGGTATTATGAGGGTTGGTTTCTG
This sequence comes from Potos flavus, assembly GCA_028534135.1. Lineage (NCBI taxonomy): Eukaryota > Metazoa > Chordata > Mammalia > Carnivora > Procyonidae > Potos > Potos flavus. Next base: position 28,733,524 of record CM052891.1, on the reverse strand, counting down.
TTGAGGCCTTTCTCTTTGACTTGGATTAGGGCTCTTCCTCACTGTGTCCTCACAGGGCCTTTTCTCTGTTTGTGCACACTTCTGTTATCTTTCTCTTCTTGGACAGACCAGTTTTGTTGAGTTAGGATACCACCCTTTTTTACCTTTTTTACCACCTCATTTAGCCTTCACTACCTTCTTAAGGGCCCTCTCTCTAAATATTTACATTAGGGCTTCAACATAGGAATTTGGGGAGGATACAGTTCGTTTCATAACCAGGTCCAAATTCAGGTTTTACATGTGGATATCCATTTTAAGGGGAAACTCATTTTTTAAAATTGAGTTGTTCATTTCTTGTGAGGATATGGTATTATATTATACAATTCCATGTGTCTTGATTATTGTTAGCATTGGCCATATGTGGAGCAAATTTTCGTATATGCATACATGTTCGTGTAGGTATAGACTGATAATGTGATTTGCTCAAAATGTAGCATAATAGAACTTATATATAATGATGTAAGAAAATGATATATTCATGCATTATTTAGAAATTAGTCTGCATTTTTCACAATTGTAAAGTCTTTATAAATTAATGAAAACAATAAAAAATTTTATGTGCCCATGTGATTTTTTTTAGCTTAATTTATAGAAGCATGGAATGCATTTTATATTGTTTCCTGAGATATAATCGTTTAAAATTGACCTATTTCCCAAACTTAGGAATTTGTTGAGGTAATTGTTATAATTTAATTTAGTTTATTTAAACTATATTTTCTTTTCATAACATATAGATGTGAAAATCACCATGAAAAACTTAGTGTATTTTGCTGGACTTGTAAGAAGTGTATCTGCCATCAGTGTGCACTTTGGGGAGGAATGGTGAGCAGAAAAAATTTAGCATATTACTTTTAGCTAGAAATACTTGTTTGATTTAAATAGAAAATAATATTATTTTACTGTGCTTATAGAATGAAATTTAAATGCATCTGATTTATAGCAGAGGTATCATACCATACTCTTCTTTGTAGGAGATGTTGATGTAGAATGTGTACCTCTTACATAAATATTTTAATTGGAAAAATATAAAATGTATATTCATTTGCAAATCTTTTGTTGTAGGATCAAAGTCTTATCTTGGATCAAAGGCCAGTTGATATGATGTCCTGGCCACAATTTCCAGTTTTGGTTTTCTTTAAAATGGAACAACAACTTTCAGTATTTGTGAAAGAATATGAATGCTAACATCTGGATCCTTATGGTTGTTTTTTTTTTTCCTCTTTCCATTCTAATTCAAAAGTAGTTTTTTCAGGCATTGTACCTTTTATCAGGTCTAAAACATTCAAGTTAGTTTTCCAGGAAACGGCTTTTTATTGCACAGTTGTATCTTTTGTTTAATTAATACCTAAGTAAACTGTATACTTATGTAATAGGTGCAATTAATGTAAATAGGCTTGAAAATAAAATAAGTTCTTGGTGGAGAGAGTTATAGTGGGAGCAGAAGTTGCTAGACAACTAGACGTATCTGTTAGCAATATGAATTGATCATTCTTGGGCACCTGTATAGCTCAGTTGGTTAAGCATCCATCTCAGCTCAGGCTCTGAGTTGGGTTCCATGCTGGGTGTGGAGCCTACTTAAAAAAATATATCATTCTTTGGGCTTCAGCATATTTTAGGGAGAGAATGCCTGGCAACTTGGTTGAGTAGAGTTCAATTCAGAGAGTTTTCGTTAAGATATGAAAACTAATGTGATGAGTAGAAAAAATTGAATTCTTACAATTTAGTACTTAAATACATGGGTTTAGTAAGAAGTAATGGAATCATTCTTTTTTCATATTTAAGTGGACAGGCAAAAATCTGCATCTTTTTTATCTTTGAGCCACCCAGTCCCCCAAGAAGGAGTTAATTTTGCAAAGGTCTAGTGAAAAGAACTTTGAGAACATGAAAAAGGCTAGTGCTGACCAAGAAGTGAGTGGCAAATAAAGTTGTGTCAGATGGTTTGAGCCATGGTTAAAGATTTTGGTTCTTTCCGATAAGTATAGATTTCTAGATTAAGTGTAAATGTTTTGCTAAAGTGCTTTATCTGCAATCTTTAAGGATTTCCTATATGGGCCAAGTGATTTTAAGAAAGCTCTTGTTGATTTTAACAAAGTAAGGACAGCCAAAAAAATTTCATTTGAAAATATTTACCACTTTATTAATATCCATGGAGTGTTAATAAAGAAGTATAAATGGTTGCGGTAAAAGAAAATGTTCTAAAACTATTTTTATTAATTTAAATAGCATGGTGGACATACCTTTAAACCTTTGGCAGAAATTTATGAGCAGCATGTTACTAAAGTGAATGAAGAGGTAGCTAAACTTCGTCGGCGTCTCATGGAACTGATCAGCTTAGTTCAAGAAGTGGTAAGACTGCTACTGAAAGATCATTTTCCATTTTATAGTCTAGCCTATGTAATATATACTTTTTATGATATGAATCAATTATGTTAATCAAGATTTCAAAATCTGTAAGATATATTTATAGTCCTTTGCACCAACTTCAAACTAGCTGAGGAATTTGTATCCAAACCCTGGCCTATTCCACATTTGGAGCCAGAGAATTGCCTTTTCTTAAGCAGAAATAGAAAATGAATGTGTTAAATAAGTTCGTTTGATACAGAGTCAGTAATCGACTCCAAAACAGTCAGTATTGACTTTTACAAAGTCATTAAGTCATTCATTCTTTGGACCCTCAGCTTTTGGGAGTGTTTTTGCTACCAGTGAATGAGCTATTTCTAATGTTTTGAATTAGAACTCTACAGAATTGAAAGAGTAATATTTAACCCTACTCTTCAGATACTTTATGGTTCAAACAGCTTTGGTGAGGTATTTACCATTTGCAATATTATTTATATGGGGAAATGTGATAAGTTTCAAACATCGAAGTACTGAATATACTTTTGGAATATATTTTGTTTAAAGTTGCTAGAATGACAGTTATAACTAATGAGGTTTGAGAACCATCCCAAACTTAAGATGTCTTCATTTTACCCTTTCAGGAATCAAGATTCAAACCACTGTTCTATAACGTTTCTTATACAAAAAGTAATCTATCTGAGTTGCATGTATGCTACCTACAAAGTAATTTTGAAATATAAACAAGTCGAATGGCTTCTCTTTGGACTTCATCTAACTACCTTTTTTTCTCTTATTTTCTCTTGGCAACATAATTTGGTCGTTAGGGAGGGTGTTCTAACATTGAAATTCTCATTGCTTATATTTATAATAACAGTAAGTATAGGAAAGATTGTTTTCTACTTTTGGTGGTATGCTTTTATGAAATCTGCAATGTACTCTGCAATCTTTGAAAAAATTTAAAACTTTGTAAACTAGAGTAGATACAGTTTTTGAAATTTTTCATTTGTTTCAGGGTTTTGCATGATGTGAACCTGGCATCAGTATACTCTTTTATTTTTGAGTAATGGTTTTTTATCAGAGATGTGATTGGGGCTTTGAGTATGTGTTTTGTATATGATACCTAACCAATATTTTTTAATATCTTTCACTGTTAAAAGAGCATATACTTTATTATGCTTTGTTTACGTTTTAAGAGTTCTGTTCCTATTCGTTTCAGTGCAAAATTTTTTAAAGCAATAAGTTTCCTATGACATATAAGCAATTAAAAAGTATTATTGGTTTGCACCTTTTAAAGAGGAAATCAACTGACTTTAAGAATAATTGCAGTGATTGCATTAATGTCTGTTTGTTTCTGTTTTCAAAATTCTTCAATTTTTTTTTTTACCTCTTTATTTTCTAGGAAAGAAATGTAGAAGCTGTTCGAAATGCAAAAGATGAGCGTGTTCGGGAAATTAGGAATGCAGTGGAGATGATGATTGCACGGTTAGACACACAGCTGAAGAATAAACTCATAACACTAATGGGTGAGTGTTTTCCTTTGTTGGAATATGTGGTGCTTTGAGCCTCCTTGAGATTCATTCTTGAAAGAGTAAAGGTTGGTGAGTTGTTAATAGGCTAGGAAAAGATTGCTTTCAAAAGTAAAAGTTCCACCTATTAAATGTTCCTCTGTATCAAATAACATTACATGTAATTGATATAACTTCCACTAAACTCATGGATATGTATGCTTCTAGCTCTTTAGTGATTTATAAAGAAAATGGCTTGATTTGGCAAGCATGCCTGCCTTGTCATCATCTTTTTTTTTTTCCTAACATGTAAAGCAGTTTCTTCCTTCTGTAGTAATTCTGTAATAATAATTCCTTATTCCTGTGTTTCCAGCCTCTTGAGACTATTTCTGTCTGGGCTTTTTTTTTTTTTTCCTTTTAAGCCATTAAATTCTGGAAAAGAATTACTTCAGTAGAATTGATTGAGTAAAAAATGTACTTTTCTAGATATTTATATTCCTTTGGAAGAAATAATAACATTAATTTCCTTACAGAACATACTGTCATTGTGTATTACTATATGAATTTAATAGACCTGAATTGCAATCTGTCTAAAATTGTAGTTAGGATTGATTCTGAAATCCCCTTGTCAAAGCTACTATAATATTAGATTGAACCCTTTAAAGCTCTGGGAAAATTCTTTAGGGTAGGTGTAGTGAAGCTTTATTTACTTGAAATTGATTCCTTGTTAATGACTATATTCAATGAAGGTTAATTTCATTCTTAACCAGTATAATGAGCCTGAGTGTTGGTGTTTTGTTTTTAAAATAGGTCAGAAGACATCTCTAACACAAGAAACAGAACTCTTGGAATCCTTACTTCAGGAGGTAGAGCACCAGGTGATGAAATAATAAATGTAATGAAATAAAGTCTGTCCATGGGCTTTAAAAAAATTCATTTTTGGACAGGATTATGTAAAACCAGAAGATTAGGAGACCTATGTGCTATATTAGGAATTTTTATGAAATAGAAATTGGCTGATTCTTTTCAAGTTTTCTCCATCATGTTTGGGAACAGGATGAAATTAATAAGATTTATTCTGTTTTGTAAGAATGCAATTACTTTTATGGGGACTAGCCCATAGAAATATGTGAATTTATAAAAGATAAAAATCTTCTAACATTGTGACTTAAGTCATGACTGAGATAGAATGTTGCCAATTACATACAGTGATTCTTATGGTAAAATTAACATTTTTGTTAAGGAAATTTTTATTAAGTACCAAATATATAACTGGCATTTTTTTTAGATGTTCAGAACATAGCAGTGGACAAAATGGCAAAAACGTCTGCCCTCGTAGAATGGGGTAGGTGAGGGGATGTCTGGGTGGCGCAGTTGGTTAAGCTTCTGCCTTCGGCTCAGGTCATGATCTTAGGGTCCTGGGATCGAGCCCTGTGTCAGGCTCCCTGTTCAGCAGGGAGCCTGCTTCTCCCTTTGCCTGCTGCTCCCCCTGCTTGTGCTCTCCGTCTCTCTCTGACAAATAAATAAATAGAATCTTTAAAAAAAAAAAAAAAAAGGAACGAGGTAGGTGGGGATGAACTACATAGGGAATGAATAAAGTGTATAGTGTTACATAAGATTTGATATATTTGTCTTATTTTTGGTTTTGGAATTCTTGAATTTCTCTCTTTGCCTGATACAAAACTATTTCCTCAGATTATTTTAATCATCATCTTGGGAATTCCATTTGCTGTTTTCCATTTACTTTTTTTTTTTTTTTTTAAGATTTTGTTTATTTGGGAGAGAGCACACAAGTTGGGGGGAGGGCAGAAGGAGAGGGAAAAGCAGACTCCCCACTGAGCAGGGAGCCCAACTCCACTAGATGCCAGGCTAATCCCAGGACCCCAGCCAAAGGCAGATGTGTAACTGGCTGAGCCACCCAGGCACCCCTTTTTACTTATTTCTTGGGTCGAATTCCATGTTTCCTGATTTCCATGGCTTCCTTTCTCTGGCTTTACTTATTTGTTTTGGTATCACATATCTTCCTTTAGTTTTCCTGAAAGGTTAATCAGGATAAATTTTTCTTTGTTTTGAGAGAGAAAGAGACAGCAAGAATGAGGGGCGAAGGTGGGGGTGGGGGCAGAGGGAGAGAGAGAATCCTAAGGGGGCTCCATGCCCAGTGCAGAGCCTAACCCAGGGCTTGTTTTCACAACCCTGAGATCATGACCTGAGCTAAAATCAAGAGTCAGTTGCTTCACCGATGGAGCCACCCAGGTGCCCCTCAGAATTAATTTTTTGAGACTGCATGTTTGAAAATATTTTTATTCAGCCTTCACATTTGACTGACAGCTTAATAGAATTCAGTACATAAATTTTATTTAAAGACTCTTGTTTTTCTCTTTAATATTCTCATTCTTAATTGTGCATGTTCCCTTAGTCAAGAGACAGATTTTTTCCCTCCAGAGAATAAACTAGCACGTTTCTGCTGGAGTGTTGGGACAAATTTAAACCATCTGTGGTGGAATAGGGGCAGGGATCTAGGGATCTATGTGCTTTTTTTTAACAGCTTTATTGAAGAATAATTGACAGTAATTGGCATGTATTTAAAATGTATAACTTAAATTTTCATAAAGTATATACCTGTAAAATTGTCACCATAGTCAAGATAGTGAACATATTCATTATCCCCCAGAATTTCTTTTTGCTTCTTTATAAATCTCCTCCTGCTTCTCCCCACAATTCCTTCCCCAGGCAACCCCCTTGTCTGCTTCCTATCATAGATAAATTTGCATTTTCTAGAGTTGTATATAATTGGAATCATATATTCATATATATTATGTACTTATGTTTGACTTCTTTCAGTCAGCGAAATTATTTTGCAGTTCGTTCATATATCAGTTGTTCTTTCCTTTTTAATTATGGGTAGTATTCCTTTGGTTTTTTTAATATATATATATTTTAATTTTAAAGATTTTATTTATTTATTCAACAGAGAGAGAGATTACAAGCAGGCAGAGAGGCAGGCAGAGAGAGAGAGGGAAGCAGGCTCCCCGCTGAGCAGAGAGCCCGATGCGGGGCTCGATCCCAAAACCCTGAGATCATGACCTGAGCTGAAGGCAGAAGCTTTAACCCACTGAGCCACCCAGGCGCCCCCCCCTATTTTTTTTTTTTTTAATATTTATTTATGTAAGTAATCATTATACCCAATGTAGGCTCAAACTCATGACCCCAAGATCAAGAGTCCCATGCTTTTCTGACTGGGTCAGCCAGGCCCCCCTTCTCTTTGTGTGTGTATTTGTGTATAACATATATATACAAACACACTGTATTGTATATGCCACATTTTGTTTTTCTGTTCAACTCTTCATGGTCATTTGGGTTGCTTCCTGTTTTGGCTGTTACAAATAAAGTTGTAATGAACATGTACAGATTTATATATGGACATGTATTTCCTTTTCTCTTAGGTCCACCTAAGCTAGAATGGCTTGGTAAATTGGTAGGTGTATGATTAACTTTTTAGTGACTGCCAACTGTTTTCTGAAGTGATCATACCATTTTGTATTTCTGTCAGTAGTCTATGGGAGTACAAGTTCCTCCACATTATTGCCAACACATAATATACTCAATTTTTTGAATTTTAACTAGTCTTATAGAAGTGTGATAGCATTTTATTATGTCTTTAGTTTGCATGTGTCTTATAACTAATGATGTTAAGCATCCTTTTTTTTTTTTTTTTAAAGATTTTATTTATTTATTTGACAGAGAGAGAGAGATCACAAGTAGGCAGAGAGGCAGGCAGAGGGAGAGGGGAAGCAGGCTCCCTGCTAATAAGCAGAAAGCCCGATGCGGGGCTCGATCCCAGGACCCTGAGATCATGAACTGAGCCGAAGGCAGAGGCTTTAACCCACTGAGCCACCCAGGCGCCCCTAAGCATCCTTTCTTGAACTTAAATTGCCATCTGTATATTTTCTTTGTTGAGATGTCTATTCTGATCTTAATGAAGTGTAAATTATCAATTTGTTCTTTTGGTGTCATAGTTAAGAAATTTTTACCTAATCCAAGATCATAAAAAGTTTTTCCTGTGTTTTCTTGCAGGAAACTTGTAGTTTTAGAATTTATATTTAGGTTTATGGTCTTTTTTGAATTACTTATTTTTAATGTGAGGTATGAATCCAAGGTAGTTTATTTATTTATTTATTTTTTGTATATGGTTATCCATTTTTTTCCAGCACCATTTGTTAAAAGACCAGCCTTCTTCACTGAATTGTCTTTGCATCTTTTTAAAAAATTAGTTATCCATATGTACATTGGTCTATTTCTGGACTCTATTCTGTTCCATTTACTTATTTATAAGATTTATTTATTTATTTAAAAGATTTTATTTATTTGACAGAGATCACAAGTAGGCAGAGAGGCAGGGAGGGGCGGGGAGCAGGCTTCCCGCTGAGCAGAGAGCCTGACGTGGGGCTCGATCCCAGGACCCTGAGATCAGGAGCCGAGCTGAAGGCAGAAGCCCAACCCACTGAGCCACCCAGGCACCCCACCATTTATTTATTTTTAATGACAATACTACACTGTTTTCATTACTGTAGCTTTATAATAAAACAGGAAATGTTAGCTTTCCAGCTTCACTCTTCTTTTTTTTAGAGTTGCTTTGCATTTCTTTGCAGGTTCTTTGCATTTCTATATGAATTTAAGAATCAGCTTGTTTGTACCAAAGAGTTTTGGGGTTTTGATTGATATTGCATCGGATCTATGAATCAATTTAGGAAGATGTAACATCTTAACACTGAGTCTTTGTTCATGGAGACTCTAGGTGTTTTGTAATTTCTCTCAGCAGTGTTTTGTAGTTTTCAGGATACAAGTTTTTCACATTTTATGTCCAGTTTATTCATTATTTCAGAATTCTTGGTGATATGGTAAATGGTGTTTTTAAAAGATTTTAATTTCTGATTTCTTGTACTTGTGTAATTGATTTTTGTATATTGATCCTATATCCTTCAATCTTGCTAAATTTATTAGTTCTAGTAGCTATCTTGTAGATTCCTGGAATTGCCTGCAGATAGTCATGTTATATCTAAATATAGACAGTTTTCTTTTTGATCTGCTTTTTATTTAGTTCCTTGTCAGGTTTTATGGACCAGAACTTCTAGTATAATGTTGACTTAAGCCTGATGCTAGCAGTGAGTTTACTGTAGTTACTCTCTCTTTTTTTTTTTTTTTTTTTAAGTAGGCTCCATGCCCACTGTGGAGCCCAATGCGGGGCTCAAACCCACAACTGTGAGATTGAGACCTGAGCTGAGATCAAGAGTCAGATGCTCAACCAAGTGAGCCACCCAGGCACCCTTATTGTAGATATTCTTTATTAGGTTTTGGAAATCTATTCCTATTTGATAAGAATTTTCATTAGGAATGAATGTTGGATTTTGTCAAATTCTTTTTCTGCATGTATTAAGATTATCATATGGTTTTCTTTTTTTATTCTTTAAATGGATTAACTTTTTTTAAAAAAGATTTTTTTTTGTCAGAGAGTGTGCACAAGCAGGGGGGCAGGCAGAGGGAGAAGCAGGCTACCCACTGAGCAAGAGCCAATGTGGGGGCTCCATCCCAGGATCCTAGGGTCATGACCTGAGCTGAAGGCAGCCGTTCAACTGACTGAGCCACCTAAGACGTCTCATTAACTTTTTTTTTTTTTTAACTGTTTTACCAACTTTGTACTTCTGAGATAAAAACCCTGGTTTGGTTAATGTATTGTCCTTTTAATTCATTACTGGATTTGATTAAGTAAGATTTTGTTTAGAATTTTTGCATTTTTGTGCCTGAGGGATATTAGACGATAATTTCCTTTTCTCAGAGTATTTTGTCTGCCTTTATTATTAGAGTAATGATGGCCTCAAAGAATTTTAAACTATGCCCTCTTCAGTTTTCTGGAAGAAGTTGTATGGAATTGGTATCGTTCCTTTAGATGTTTGACAGAATTCACCAGTGAAGACATTTGTGCCTTGTTTTCTTTGTGGAATGGTTTTCAACTACAAATTCAATTTCTTTAATTGATATAGAGCAGTTTATATTACTTCTTATTCTTATTTTATTTTTTCTAGAGTGGGGTCATGAGGCGGGGAGGGGCAGAGGGAGAGGAAGAGACAGTCCTAAGCAGACTCCACACTTAGTATGGATCGGGCTGACTCTCACAACCCTGAGATCATGAGCTAAAATCAAGAGTCAGATGCTTAACTGACTGACCCACCCAGGTGCCCTTATAGTACTTATTTCTTTTTTTTTTTTCTTTTTAAAGATTTTATTTATTTGACAGAGAGATCACAAGTAGGCAGAGAGGCAGGCAGAGAGGGGGAAGCAGGCTCCCTGCTGAGCAGAGAGCCCGAAGCGGGGCTTGATCCGGGACCCTGAGATCATGACCTGAGCCGAAGGCAGATGCTTTAACCCACTGAGCCACCCAAGCGCCCATAGTACTTATTTCTTGAGTGAGCTTTGGTAGTTTGTGTCTTTCAAGGAATTATTTCATTTGAATTTGCCAAACTTATTAGTGCAAAATTCATGATATTCTCTTGTTATCCTTTAACATTTGTGGAATGCGGTGTTATCACCTCTTTCTTTCCTGATAATGGTAATTTTTGTCTTTTTCCCCTGATCAGTGCAGCTAGAGGATATCTATTTTTATTGGTATTTTCAGACATAACTTTTGATTTTTCTCGGTTGTTTTTGTTTTCTATTTTATTGATTTTTGTTTTGATCTAATTGTTTTCTTTCTTTTGCTTTGTTTACGTTTTATTTGCTCTTTCTAAAATCTTAAGACAGAAGCTGGCGTTACTGATTTGAGATGTTTGTGTTCAAAATACTTTTTTCCTTTGTGATTTATTCTTTGACCCATGGGTCCTTTAGAAATGTTACTTAGTTTCCAGGTATTTCAGGGGTTTTTCTGATAGTCTGTAATGTCATGAGGTTAAGGTGGTTGGTAATGTTGTGTAGGTCTGCTATATTGTGAATTTTCTGTCTACTTGTTTTATTATTGAGAGAGGGCTATTGACATTTTCAGTAGTAGTTGTGTATTTGTCTTTTCTTTCAGCAGTTCTATCAGTTCTTGCTTCATATATTTTGAAGCCATATTACTAGGGGCCTAACCTATCTAGGATTGTTGTATTCTCTTGATTAATTGTTCCCATTATCACTGTGAAATGACCTTCTTTATCCTCATAACATTTTTTGCTTCGAAATCTATTTGATTTCAAAAAGCCACTTCATCTTTAACTAGTATAACTATGACATATCTTTTTCTGACATTTTATTTTTAATATATTTGTTTCTAAGTATTTAAAATCTATGTCTTGTAGGCTGCATACAGTTGGTTCTGGTCTTTTATATCCAGTGGGACAGTCTTTGACTTTTAACTGGGATGTTTAGGATGTTCACATTCACTGTACTTACTGATATGGTGAAGTTTGAGTCTAACATCTTGCTGTTTGTATTCTATTTGTCCTATCAGTTTCTTGTTCCCTGTTTTGGTCATTCTTGAATTGAGTTTTTTTTATGTCGAGTATATAGATTAATCTGAACTTATAAAAAAAAATCCCTTGATGAACTACTTAATAAGACCTAGATCTAGGGAATATGAGGAAATTAAGGTGGGGGAAAAAAAATAAAGTGGGGGGAAAAAGCATTACTAGTGATGAAAAGTAACCCTGACAAAAAGGGAACATTCTGTCATAAGAAAAGACAGTTATGATTTTGTATTCTAGGATAAACTCAAAAAGCAGATACAGAATTGTAAGATTTTGATAAAATCACTATAGTGAGTGATTAAATAGCTAATAAACTGATAGCACCAACTGACAAAAGATGTAAGAATAGAGAATATTTAAAAAACAAAATTATTTTATCTAAAAGGTACATGTGGAACCCTGAATCCAGAAATGGAGAATACATATTTTTTTTCAGTCTGTATGAAACCATTTCAATACTTGATCATGTATTAAGGTATTTAGAAGTCTGAAGAAATTTCAAATATTTATATAAAGAACATGTTCTGTGACCACAGTATAGTTAAGGTAGATACCAAAAACAAAAGCATTATTTTAAAAATCGTATGTATGTAAATATGCACTTAAGTGTTAAGTATCTACATAGTTCTTGAGTTAAAGAGGACATTGCAATTGAAATGATAAATTATTGGGGCATCTGGGTGGCTCAGTCATTTAAGCTTTTGCCTTCCTCTCAGATCATGATCCCAGGATCCTGGGATCAAGCCCCACATCAGGCTCCCTGCTCAGCGGGCAGCCTGTTTCTCCCTCTCCCTATCCCCTGCTCCCTGTTCGTGCGCTCTCTCACTATCTCTTTCTCTCTTTCAAATAAAATCTTCCAAAAAAAAAATAAATAAATAATTAAATACCAGTCTAAAATGCAGTTTAAGAAAATTATGAATAATTGAGTTAAGTGTTCAGCAGAAGAAGTCAATAAAGGAACAATAGTGTAGAAGCATAAAATGGAAAGAAATTGTGAAGATATTGATGAAATTCACAAAAGAGTGTGCCATGAAATAGTCGGGAGTATCCACATACCCAATATTGGATCTTTGAAAAACATATATAGATATTCTAGCGAGGTTATTGAGAAAAATGAAGTAAGTGTCCAATATTATTTTGGGAGGAAGAATTGGACTACAAATACAGTAGAAATTTAAGTAATAAAAATAATTTTTAAAAGTAAATATGTACATAGTGCTTAACCTGTATACCAGATAGTGTTCTGTGTGTTTTACAAATATAAGCAACTTTATTGAGGTAGAATCTACATGAAGAGGATAATTTTTAGGAAATTGTAATTTTCAAGAGTCACATAAGAGTATATAATTAGGGGCACCTGGGTGGCTCAGTGGGTTAAGGCCTCTGCCTTCGGCTCCGGTTATGATCTCGGGGTCCTGGGATTGAGCCCTGCATCGGGCTCTCTGCTGAGCAGGGAGCCTGCTTCCTCCTCTCTCTCTGCCTGCCTCTCTGCCTACTTGTGATCTCTCTCTCTCTCTGTCAAATAATTAAATAAAATCTTTAAAAAAAAAAAAGTATATAATTAATCAATTTAATTAGCTTATTTGTTAAATAGGCTCCATACCCGCTGTGGAGCCCAGTGTGGGGCTTGAACTCACGACCCTGAGATCAGGACCTGACCTGAGATCAAGAGTGGGGCACTTAACTGACTGAGCTCCCTAGACACCCATAGAATATCTATAATTTAAACAAGAAACATTAAGTAAATTTTATTGGTAATAAATCTCCTTCAAAAGGCATAATATTCAGACTAATGGAAAATTTTTACCAAATCTTTAAATATCTGTTGCCTATCATAAGTAATTTTTTCTTAGCAAATACAAAAATACCACATACCATTCTTTGAGACAATGTAACATTAATAACAAGTTGTAGTAAGAACAATATAAGAAAATTAAAGCTCAGTTTTATTGAAAACTAAATGCCAAAATCTTAAAAATAAACTGGCAGACAAAAATCAGGATATTTATGAAAACAAGAAAGCAAGACCAGGGTGCCTGGCTGGCTCAGTTGGTGGAGCGACTCTTGATCTTGCGGTTGTGGGTTTGAGCCCTACTTTGGGTGTAGAGATTACTTAAAAATAAAATCTTAAAAAAAAAAAAAAAGTGGGTAGGATTAATCAAAAGAATGAAAGAAATGTTTTATTATCAGAAAAAATCTTGATTATAACTTAAAAGGGCAAAACCAAAAAAAAAAATCAAAACCACATGAATATATAAATAGAAATGAATAGAATAATAATTTTAAAACATTATTATATTTGATTCTTATTCATCACCAAATTATTTAACAAACTAGGAATAAAAAGGAACTATAGTAACTTTATTTTTTTAGTTTAATTTTTTTTTTAAAGATTTTATTTATTTATTTGACATAGGTAGAGTGAGAGGAAACACAAGCAGAGGATGTGGGAGAGGGAGAAGCAGGCCTCCCACTGAGCAGGGAGCCCGATGCAGGGATCATGGGATCATGACCTGAGCCAAAGTTAGACGCCCAATGACCGAGTCACCCAGGGGCCCCAACAGTAACTTTATTTTATTTTATTTTATTTTTTAAAGATTTTATTTATTTATTTGACAGAGAGAGAGATCACAAGTAGGCAGAGAGGCAGGCAGAGAGAGAGGGGGAAGCAGGCTCCCCGCTGAGCAGAGAGCCCGATGCGGGGCTCGATCCCAGGACCCTGAGATTATGACCTGAGCCGAAGGCAGAGGCTTTAACCCACTGAGCCACCCAGGCGCCCCAGTAACTTTATTTTAAAGGTCTATAGGAAACAATCTAAATCGTAAAACGAGAATCTCAAAACAAACAAACAAAACAAAACAAAACAAAAAAAACTTGAGAATCTCTCTGATAAAGAATCCAGGGTTGCCTCCTATCGTTGCTTCACTTCTGAATGTGCTGGTCCTGTATATTCTTTTTAAAAGATTTATTTATTTTAGAGAATCTCAAGCAGACTCCCCACTGAACATGGAGCCTGATGTGAGCTTGATCCCATGACCCTGAGATCATGGCCAGAGCCCAAACCACAAGTTGGACACTTAACTGACGGAGCCACTCAGGCCCTGGTCCTGTGTATTAAATTAAGACAATAAATGTATAAATATATTGAAAGGAAGAAATAAAATTTGGTATTTGCAGAGGATGTGGTTATCTACATAGAAAGTATATAACTTACACCTTTTTAGTAAGCTAATCTTGGTTGTTGGATGTACAGTCAAGACATAAAAATCAAGTGCTTTCATATATCAGGAATAATCAGCTAGAAAACTTAATTGAAAAAAATATCCCATTCATAATAGTAACAAAAATGAAGAATTTTGAATAAGTGTAATAAAAGATGTTGAAGACCTTTTTTTTTTTTTTTTAAGATTTTATTTATTTGAGAGAGAGAATGAGCAGTGGGAAGGGGAAAGGGAGGGTGTAGAAATAGAAGCAGACTCCCTGCTGAGCAGGAAGCCCAATGCGGGGCTCTATCCCAGGACCCAGAGATCATGACCTGAGCTGAAGGCAGACGCCTGACCCAACCAACTGAGCCACCTAGGCACCTCTGTTGAAAACCTTTGTAGACACTGTTACAAAATAAGAAAGAATTGAATGAAGAAATACCCTGTATTTCATTGATTCTCAGCTGTATGTTATACTGCCTTTGAAATGGGATGTGTTTTAACAGTTGATACAGCCATGATTTATTGACTTTTTTTTTTCTTAATGGCACATAAAATAGTTATGTTTAATGTGGCCTATTACGTTTTGTGGACTATAGTATATTTATCTAGGGGAATGTTCAGTATTACAAATGTACTATTCTCTTGGTGTCATTCTACAAGTGTAGTTCTGTCTTTATTTCAACATGAATTTTCTCAGAATTTGGTAAAATTCCAATATTAATACGAAAGAGCAAGGGGTCCTAAATAACCAACATACTCTTGGATTTAAAAAAAAAAAAAGTTGAGATTCTTGTCCTATATCAAGACATAATGTGAGAAACTTGCATACAGGGAACTGTGCACAAGAGTCTTCACTCGGGAGTTATTTTTAATAATGAATGGGAAACAACACAATTGTCTATTGATAGAGAAAAATAACTTCTACATTCATGCAATTATAATCTCTTTAAAACTTCTTTGAGTAGATCTATAGATATCATTAAACAAATCTCAAACAATTTAAGTGGAAAATATAGGCTACATCTTGACATTGCTTGATAGTATTTCTGTGAAGTCTAAAAACAGAACATTGCTAAACACATAATATTGCTATACGTGTATAGCAATAATAAACTTCAGTCGAGTGAATTATCTTTGAAGGAAATGGGATCAAGGGAGGATATTTATAATGTGCATTCGATAAGTATTTGAATACAAGCTATACGTTTTGATATTTTTCATGATACTGGTCATATTATTTTTTATGAGCTATAAACTTATTTTAAAGATACAAACATGGTTGTAGTTAGTGTTAGAAATATTATTTATATGGCATTTGATATTAATTTGATAGGGCATCCATAATTAAATACCACAAACTAGGAGGCTTAAACAACAGAAATGTATTTTCTTATAGTTCTGGAGGCGAAGTCCAGGATCAGTGTCAGCAGGTTTGGTTTCCCCTGAGGTGTCTCTTGCAGGCAGCCACTTTCTCTCTGGGTCCTCTAAAGGCCTTATCTCCAAATATAGTTACACTGAGCTACTAGGGGCTAGGACTTAATAGGAGTTTGATAGAGATACAGTTTAGTCTGTAACCGTTTATAAAGCTTTCTCACATACGGCTTCCTGATTGTTTTAACAAATCCAGTGAAGCAAGCAGCAGTAGATATTATTATTCCAGTTTTACAGATGAACAGACTCTGAAAGTCATATAATTAGTTCATGAGAAAATTAGGACTTCCAATTGGTTGTCTTGAATAGAAAGTCTTTTTAACTACCATACTTATTTTACTAAAATTGAATTTCTCAGTTTTACCTTTGGCACTACATAAAGTGGTATTTTCCAAATTGATATGGGTTAAAACTTCTTTGGGTCTGTTACATCTTAACATTTCTCTCCCTCCTGGAATGCAATTTGAAAAATCTTTGAAGGCTCTTGACCTATAGAGGTTTATTCGTTAATATACATAATAGCTTCACTATGCCAGTCTAAAATATATTTGTGGTTGCTTGAAGTTGGATTTATGCTAATACGTAAGGAGAGAAAACTGCATTAAAATAAATACGCTTTTTCAATGACTTTATTGTTAGAATGGAAATAACCTAGATCCTATGTAGATTTTAATTCTTGAAACCACTTTGAAAGTCATTCCATTTTTCTTTTTCATTTTTTTCAGCATATAACCAAAATAAATTTTTTTTTTTTTAAAGATTTTATTTATTTATTTGACAGAGAGAGAGATCACGAGTAGGCAGAGAGGCAAGCAGAGAGAGAGAGAGGGGGAAGCAGGCTCCCTGCTGAGCAGAGAGCCCGATGCGGGGCTCGATCCCAGGACCCTGAGATCATGACCTGAGCCGAAGGCAGAGGCTTTAACCCACTGAGCCACCCAGGCGCCCCTATAAATTTTTTTTTTTAAGATTTATTTATTTTAGAGAAAGAGTACACACTAGCAGTGGGGAGGGACAGAGGGAAAGGCGGGGAGAGAATCCTCAAGTAGGCTTCCTCTTGACTTCAGAGCCTGCAGCCTGACGTGGGGCTCAGTCCCAGGGCCTCCAGATCATGACCTGAGCCAAAATCAAGAGTCAGCCGCCTAACCAACCAAGCCACCCAGGCGCCCCTAACCAAAATAATTTCTATTTTTATTCTTTATTAAGGATTTTGAGATGCCATTAAGTATTAATTTTGTTTATTCAGTTTTTTTCCTCACACAGTTGCGGTCTTGTAGTAAGAGTGAGTTGATATCTAAGAGCTCAGAGATCCTCATGATGTTTCAGCAAGTTCATCGAAAGCCCATGGCATCCTTCGTTACCACTCCTGTTCCACCAGACTTTACCAGGTATGGCATAGTTTTTTAGCTTGGTTTTCATCTGAAGTTTATGTGCAAATACATACACTTATTTCAAAAGAATGTTATTTTAACTTCATGGTTTTTTAAGGTGTTATTTATAACTGGTCTAGTGAACTTTAGTTATGCGTGTAAATCTGGTTAAAAAAATACTGGTGGACTTACACTTGATTATAAAGAGAGGATCTTGAATTAGGGATTAGTTTGTTCTGTAGAAGGTGAACTGATCCCAATTCAATTTCATTAGTATCTATTCATTTTTTTTAAATTGAGGTATAACTGACTAACTTCATATTAGTTGATAATGACATAAGTCTAATTAACATTTCTCACCATAAACAGTTATAAGACTTTTTTTTTGTAATGAGAACTTTTACCATCTACTCTCTTAGGCACTTTCGAATATGTGGTACAGTGTTATTTACCACAGTCACCATACTGTACAGTACATCCCTGAGACTTATTTTACACCTGGAAGTTTATACCTTTTGACCCCTTTTTTCCATTCCACATATAAGTGAGATCGTATGGTATTTGTCTTTCTCTGACTTAGCTTAATGCTCTCAAGGTCCATCCATGATGTAGCATGTTCATTTTTTTATTTACCTTTTGAGTTTACTTCTATCGCATTACACAGTGACTCTAACACATTGTTTACATATATGTTGCCAGAATCAAAACTCAGAAAACAGATGAAATGCCAAAAGATTCTGAAGGTGACATGATGTTACCTTCATATCCGAAAAGATAGTGGGAGGAAACAGTTGGTTGCATTCTATGCATCTTTTTAGTTTTATTTGGGGCAGTCTTAGAATTCTTTTGAACAGCATATTCTTTCAAGCATGTGGTGTTAGAGCAGTGGTTCCTCACATTAGCTGTGTATTCAGTTGGGATTCTTTTGAAAATTACCAGTGCTGGCTCTTACTTCAGGTCATTTGAAATAAAATCTCTGCAGATAGATTAGTCTGCTTGGACTGCCATAACAAAATACCACAGACTACTACAGAAATTTATTCTCTCACAGTTCTGGAAGCAAGAAGTCCCAAGATTAGGGTACTAGGAAATTTGATTTCTGATGAGGCCTCTTGCTGACTTGCAGACAGCTACCTGCTCCCTGCATCCTTGCAAGACCTTTTCTCTCAAGCACAGAGATCAGTGTTTGGTGTCTTTTCCTCTTCTAAGGACATGAGCTTTATTGAGTTAAGGTCTCTCCCACCCTTATGACCTCAGTTAACTTTAATTACCACCCTAAAGGTCCTGTCTCCAAATACATTGGGGGTTAGTGCCTCAGTGTACAAATTTTGGGGGACACAATTCAGTCTATAACATTGGGTATATTAAGACATTTATATTTTGTTCTTTTTAAATCTCCTTAGTTGATTCTTTTTTTTTTTTTTTTTTAAGATTCCATTCATTTATTTGACAGAGAGAGAGAGATCACAAGTAGACAGGCAGGCAGAGAGAGAGGGGGAAGCAGGCTCCTGCTGAGTAG
Organism: Potos flavus; assembly: GCA_028534135.1. NCBI lineage: Eukaryota > Metazoa > Chordata > Mammalia > Carnivora > Procyonidae > Potos > Potos flavus. The sequence continues at coordinate 28,714,621 of CM052891.1, read as the reverse complement.
AGAGCCTGATGTGGGGCTCGATCTCAGGACCCTGAGATCATGACCTGAGCTGAAGGCAGAGGCTTAACCCACTGAGCCACCCAGGCGCCCCTCCTTAGTTGATTCTTATGAGAGTTTAAACCACTGCCTCAGATAAAAATATGTTGATATGACAAATTTTTGTCTTAGACTTTGAAGATAGCTTATGGAATATTCCAAGTTTTTCTAGTATGTTGAGAACTGTGGTACCTTTAGGAAATAGCCTTTGTTTTAAAAATGTTTGTATGTTTAACTGGCCTTTTTCTTTAATATGTGATGCCCTCTGATTGCCACAGGGCATTGATGTGACTAGACTGTGTAGTGCAAGCCAGGGTTCTTCACCTTGATGTTGTTGATCAGGATAATTCTTCATGGGATTGAGGGAGCTATGTTGTTTATTGTAGGATGTTTAGCAGTATCCCAGTAGCATCTTTCCCTTTATAGTTGTGACAAAAATATTTCTAGACATTGCCAAGTGCTTCCTGGGAGCAAAACTGCCCCTGGTTTAGAATCACTAGCATAACCGGACCACCCACAGTCCTATAATGGGAAGGGAAAATTCTTTTGACAACCAGAACTCAAGTAGTTCTCACTGACGATAAATCTTCATTTCTCTCTGAATTAACAGACCAGATATAATATTCCTATTTTAATCAAGCACCGAATATTATTAAAAGGACTTGGTATTTGCTATCTTTAAGCAGATTTGGGTGAACTAAGGTTGTTAACCAGTATCCCAAGGCTGCCTCTTTGATAACATGGTCAGTCATTTCAGTTTTAAAGAATACCTTTTCTGAACCATTCCATCACCAGTGGAATGAAATAGAAGTTTTGACATAAATACTATATATAAAGGTAAATGTTTTTCATCTCAGAGTGTGGTGCATGGATCACTTACCAGAACCAGCTGGAGCATTTGTCCAGGTTGCAAATTTCCAGGTCTCTTCCCTGACAATCTGGTGGTGGTGTCCAGAAAATGAATCTTGGGCATCCTGAGTAATCCTGCACTAAAGTTTGGGAACTGTAGATATAGCTCTTATGCTGCTTGCAGCGGCTCATTAGGCAGGCACTTCTGCTTTAGACTTGTCAATCTCTCTAACTTCCATTGATTATTTTGCTTTCTGTTCCCCAACTGCCCAAGTGACTCAGAACCCCAGCAGTCCCTTCCTTTTCATTACCTTCTTTTTTGGGTGAGATGGAAAGGACCGAAATTGGGAAGGCAGGAAGCAAGGGAGGAAGGTAGAGGAACATCAGTAAAGAGAAAACCACCAAAAATTTAAAAAACAAAAAAGTATGACAATTAAGGAGCTTCCCGTGGATAAAGTTCACCTTAGGAACCTCTCTCTCCCCAGTAATGCTTATTACTGCCTTACTGGAAATTTTGGCTTGTAACTTAACTGTAGTTTTTAATAGAAACTCAGTTTATGGGTTGCAGTATACAGGAAGCAGGTGTTCATCTGTTGATGCATTAAATCAGCATAATAGAGAGGCCCAAATAAGAAAGGCCAACATTTATTGACATTAAGTTACAGATCAAATTTTGGTTGTGCAAAGGCAGTGGTGAATGTTCTAAGCTTTGTGATCATGGAGCTGGATTGCCTTAAGTTCCATTAGTTGATAATTCATGGTGGAGCCACAATGGAGAATAAAGTTACCGAAGAAGTACAGTGTTATTTAAGACCATCTATATGTTTAGTACTGTTGCAGGTGCTATTCAGGAGACGTGGAAGAAGGTATACATTCCATATTAAATAGTAGAGAATTGTATATTAAAATCGAATATTTGTTACTCAATTACAGTTGGCCTTTGAACAATGTGGGAGTTAGGGATGCTTGCCCCTGAGCATTCAAAAATCCACATATAACTTTTGACTCCCCAAAAGCTTAACTACTGATAGCCTACTATTGACCAGAAGCCTTATCGATAACATAAAGTTGATTAACACATATTTTGCATCTTGTATGTATCATTTACTGTATTCTTACAGTAAAGGAAACTAAAGAAGAGAAAAACATAAGAGAAAAATATATTTGCTGTACCATACTGTATTGAAAAATATCCACTTATGAGTGAGCCTCTACAATTCAAACCTGTGTTGTTCAGGGGTCAACTGTATAATACATCCTACTTAATGCTGCCCCATAGCACTAATTTTTTAACAATGTTATTTTTCAAAAAGTTTTTCTAAAAATTATACATATGTAGTATATCATAATACCCTAGGATTGGTAAATGTTTTCTGTTCTCTGAATGTGATCATTTTCTCTCAGTGAGTAAGAGCTAGGGCAGACCATACTATGCTGTCTTGATTAGTGAGCTTTAGCCATCTATTCTAGCTCTTTAGCTCCTAAGCTTTCCACCCCACTGTTCTCAGTTAAACATGTCATCTTCTATTTATTTTGTGTTTTGGTGAACCCTTTTGACCCTTAATGTCTGGTAAAAATACGATGATAGTCTGGTCTTACAACAAAAACAACAACAAAGGAAATGTATCAGTTTGGATATTAAGGATATGGTGGATAAAACACTATGAAGATGTTACGAATTTGGTGGGAGAACTGACCAACACTGGTATGATTAGAAGTTGCATGAAATTATAACCAAAACATCATGACTTGACCAAATTTGAAAACTGTCCTGGGGAGATTTCCTTGGAGCTCTGATTAGGGTTGTGGTTTCAGGTAGGCTTCCTAGGTACTAATTATATTGGTCCTTGGGGTTTGTGTATGTTGAGTGTGAGGAGAGCATATAATGAGAGAAGTTAGAGCAGACTTCCAGTAGTGGTCTTTGACTTCTAAGGAATAGTAAAGATTAAGCAGGCAAACATCTGGGAATGAGGAATGTGAGTCTTCTAAGAAAATATAACAGCTGCTTAGGGGTCCTTGATAATAGGATAGTAGCTATATAGTTAACTCTTGCAGGGCAAATTTCATCTACTATCAAAAAGATACGAGCTATTTGTACATACTTACCATAAAACAAAAAGTTATATATATGTGTGTGTGTATATATATATATATATATATATATATATATATTTTTTTTTTTTTTTTTTTTTTTTTAAAGATTTATTTATTTTAGAGAGAGTGCGCTCACAGGACCAGGGGGAGGGGCAAAGGGAGAGAGAGGATTTCAAGCAGACTCCATATCCATTGCAGAGCCCGACACAGGGCTCAATCTCATGACCCTGAGATCATGACTTGAGCTGAAATCAAGAGCCAGACACTCAATTGACTGAACCATCGAGGCGCACCCCCCTCCCAATCATATATTTTTAAATCTATGCTGTGTTTTCACTAGCAAATCACTAATTTCTTTAGAGACCATCACAATGTGAAAATGCTATGGATGTTATTTTGTATCTTATTTTGGTAATGAATTTTCATGAATCGAACTTTAGAAGATACATCTGAGAATGCAGTGAAATGGTTTGCAGTATATTTTTTTGATAAATTTATAATTTTATTAAATGTATAATACGGTATATTATAATACTATCTGTGATAGTCTTTATTATGAATGTTTTACTGACTCTAACTTTTGAGGTGTTGGAATGACGGTGCTACAGACTATTCACATGATCTAAGGGTATATCCTGTGGTTGTGTTATATATGGTTCAGTTCTCTTCAGAGAAGACTGTGTGGAACTAAAGTTGCCTGCAGTAATCTTGCCTTGCCAAGAAACTGTTAATGTGTTCATCCACTCTGTTAGCCCCTATGTTATTATGTATTCTTATTCTATAAAATGGTATAGATTCATTTGCTAGTAAATATTCTTAAGGTAGTTAAGAATTTAAAGTATTTAAGAATGTCAATATTCCTCATAATTTGTTCTAGAGAAGGAAGTTGGGAGATTTACTGTGATTTTTTTGCTGTTTCTTTTGACTTTTTTAAATCTGTTTATATTTGTTTCATATTTTAGGTTCCCAGCCTAAGCACCCATTTCTTCCTTTTCCTGTTTCCATGAGTACTTTTGAAAATCTCTTATGTTTATTTTAGTACTTAAAACGTATATTGCCTCTAAAAAAACACCCCAACTATTTTATAATGTATTTGTTGGGTCTTTAACTGTGAACTTTTGATGTCAGCTTTTGATGGTTTATGAATTCATTTGATTTAATGTTAATGTTTAGTAAGGATTTAAAAATATTTCCTAGGGACTTAGTTTAACAACATTTTTAAGATACCGAGAGACTTAACTTTGGTTTTTAACTAAATGAAAGTTTAAACTTAATAAGCCAAATAATTTTTTTGCTTCTTCCTTCTTTTTAGTGAATTAGTACCATCTTATGATTCAGCAACTTTTGTTTTAGAGAATTTCAGGTAAGAGTTTTTTGACAGCTGAGGTTTTCTGTATGTATACATAAGTAAGAGCCAGGAAAGTATCATTCCTGGGTAGGATACAGACCTAATGAACTGTGTCACTCAATGTGTAATCTTAGAAGAAACAAGTTTCATATTAGAAACATATAGGTCATTTGTCTGGATTGTATTCTATCTTCAGGACAGGTTGGTTCTCTAGTCTGGGAGAACGAACTTTTTTTTTTTTTTAAAGAAGAGAGTCTTCTTAGCTTTTGCTAAGGTGGAGCGATGGGGATTATAAAGGTCCTTGACCCCTGCCACCCATCTTCAGGAATAAGAAGGGTGGGAAGAAGACCATTTGAATCCATTTATCTTAGCTGAAAGTGAGAAATTATGGATGAGAGGACATAATTATAAATAATTTATAGGCTTTGTAACTTGCATGTTATTTTGTTAGCTTTTACTGCTTTTTCTCTAAGATCAGAAGCAAGGATCTTAAAATACAAAGGTCTTAAGGGACTTGTCTTCAAAGACGGTTTGGAAATGGAGAACCAAGAAATAAAAGGCCTTTCCTTGGGGAGAGAAGTTTCAGGAGTTGATAACCATCAATATAAGGCCAAATAGTAAGAATTTATACCACTTCCCATTTGTCTTTATAATGGGATAATTTTGTGACTAAAATAGAACCTTTCTGAGGATATCCCCACATATATTAAGATTTTGCACATTTCTTAAGTTTTTCCATATAAAATGTAATTGTACTACAAGGATGTGGGGGAAAAACGCATTATTTTTTTTTCTTTAATGGTGAAAGACTGCTTGTTGAAGTGGTAATTAAATTCAGGACACTTAGTTGTTTTTTTTTTTCTTCCTTAATTAACATATAATGTATTATTTGCCCAGGGGTACAGGTCTGTGAATCATCAGGCTTACACATTTCACAGCACTTACCCTTCCTTTTCCCTTGGATGTCACAGTTTTGTGGGTTGTTTTTTTTAAAGATTTTATTAGAGAGCACATGTATGCACATGCATGCACAAAGCAGAAGGGTGGGTAGGGGCAAAGGGAAAGAGAAAAGGACAAGCAGACTCCCAGCTGAGCATGGAGCCCAAAGTGGGGCTTGATGTCAGGACCCTAAGATCATGACCTGAGCCAAAGTCAGACACTTAACTGACTGAGCCACCCAAGTGCCCCTTGAATGTCGCAGTTTTGAGGGGTTTTTAAACCTGAAACTGAAAAGATACTGCTGAATATTTCAGTATCATTAAATTTTCTTTTGTTTCAGAATGTAAGTATATATAAATTTATACAGCAGAATCTTGATTTGTTCAGTCACCTTCATTTACTTGTTTAGGACTGCAAATAAGTAACAAATAAAATGCTTGGACTTTGGTTTTGCCTATTGCTTTTTCACAACAGTTTTGATCTTGGGATTTGGTTGGTTTTCTTTTACTTCAGCACTTTGCGTCAGAGAGCAGACCCTGTTTACAGTCCACCTCTTCAAGTTTCAGGACTTTGTTGGAGGTTAAAAGTTTACCCAGTAAGTTTTTCATGTTTCTAATAAATTTTGAAACCAAGGTCTTTCTTTTAGGGTTCGGTAGTGTACTGGTTCACCTTTTTTTAGAGAGAGCAAGCCAAAGAGCAAGCAGGGGGTGGAGGGGCAGAGGAAGAGAATCTCAAGCAGTCTCCATACCCAGTGCAGAGCCCTTCGTGGGGCTCGGTCTCATGACCCTGAGATCATGACCTGAGCCAAAATTAAAAGTCAGATGCTTAACTGACTGAGCCATCCAGGCGCCCCCACTTTTTTTTTTTAATTTGAAAATTTTCGTGGTTTTATTAAGCAATTCATGAATTAGGCAGCATCCCATATAACAGGTGGAGAAATGCTCACTGGTTCACTTTTTTAGTGGAGTAAAGAATTCATGACAATACTATGTTTTTTATAGGGTATATTACTAAGTGTACCAAAAAAATGAGTTACATGTGAACAGTATGAACCTCAACCTTACTGAATTTTATTTCTCTCTTCTAGGAAGATATTTATCTTTAGAAGAAATGTTTAAAATTCTGAAGGTAGCCGGTTAACCAACTGAGCCACCCAGGCACCCCTAAAAATCATTGTTTAAATTAAAATAGAGACACATAAAGCCATCAAAAATACATATATGCTGATTACATACTCATGGTGCATTTCAGTATGTTTCTTTGACCGAGGTATTTTTTGTAAATTGGCAGCTGGATACAGTGGCATAATGAAACGTATAGTTGATTTTGGTGGCAAGGGTATATAAGCAGTATTGTTTTGTTGTTGTTGTTGTTGTTTTTTAAGATTTTTATTTATTTATTTGACAAAGAGAGATCACAAGTAGGCAGAGAGGCAGGCAGAGAGAGAGGAGGAAGTAGGCTCACTGCCGAGCAGAGAGCCTGATGCAGGGCTCGATCCCAGGACCCTGAGGTCATGACCTGAGCTGAAGGCAGAGGCTTTAACTCACTGAGCCACCCAGGCACCCCAGTATTGTGTTCTTTTATCACATCATGTCTAGTTGCATCTCTTTTTGTGATATTGGCTGGTGTCAGTGCTCATTGCCTACACCTGTTAATTAACTGGGAATTAAAAAATGGTGGTATTCTCATTGTTTTTCCTTTATTAGTTGTAATACTTTTATAAAGATAGGTTTCTAAGAGCTGCTTCCTATCATTTATTATTTAGCTACCCACTATTATAGTTCATAAAGAAGAAACAGGATTTGTTTCTGTTATTTACCAGTTTTCATTATTTTCTGGAAGTGAGCCATTAAGTTTTTTTAAATGTCATTATGAACTCATAGATTTATACATATATAATCTCCCTAAGCTGGCTTCTTTGTCACTTTGCTCTGACCCTAAAAGTCCCTTGTAGTGACTCTAGTAAGTAGTTAGCTTTCTTGTTCTCTTCCATGGCAAAATATTCTAGGCTCATCTTGTCCATTTCCTACTCCATATCTGGAATTGGCCATTTTATTCAAAGAGCCCTGATTCCTTTTAGTGGGGAAATTTCAAGTGGGGTATTTCAAAACCAAACTGCTAGGGGTGCTTATTTCTACCAAGTTGGTCACAGTGTCTAGGCCTCCTTAGTGAACAGAAGTAGGAAATACATAGAGAAATGTATATGGGTATTTGTAAAGGGGGAAATCTGCATTTATTTATTTATTTAAAATTTATTTAATAGACTTTATTTTTTTAGAGCAGTTTTAAGTTAAACTTCAAAATTGAGTGGTACGTACAGAGAGTTCCATATCCCCCCTGGCCCCACATCCTCCCGCATTATCAACATATGTTACACCAGAGTGGTACATTTGTTACAGTTGATGAACTTATATTCACATATTATTACCCAAAGTCCTAGTTTACATTAGAGTTCATTATTAGTCATGTACATTATAGGTTGTTTTGTTATTTTGTTTGTTTTTATGCCAAAGAATATAATTAGAGAAAAACTGGATTGGGAGTATAGGTAAAATTGAATTGGATAAGCTCCAGGGATCCCAGCAGAGAAAAAATATTTATGAACACTTTAAAATTGCTATATAGGGGTGCCTGGGTGGCTCAGTGGGTTAAAGCCTCTGCCTTCGGCTCAGGTCATGATCTCAGGATCCTGGGATCGAGCCCCGCATCGGGCTCTCTGCTCTCTGCTCAGCGGGGAGCCTGCTTCCCCCTCTCTCTCTGCCTGCCTCTCTGCCTACTTGTAATCTCTCTCCTCTCTGTCAAATAAATAAATAAAGTCTTAAAAAAAAATTGCTATATAATTGAATAGTGGGGTTTTTTGGGGGGTATTTATATATATATGTATTTTTTAAAGATAAAGTAGCTCTTGAGTCAATGCTCACATTTACACTTCAAGTAAGGACTATTGTTTTTTACTTAATCTCTTTATATTATACCTGTGTCTCCTTCCATTCTAGGAACCCTACTTCTTGAATCCTTTGGAAACTATAGAATTAGAATATCTCGTAATCAGTCTCTCATTTGCTTTATTTTACCTTATAGCCACAAATATCTCAGTATAGAAACTCTTAATTCTACCATCATTTTGATTACAGAGAACTGCTTAAATTTTTTTTGTGTGTTTGTACTCCCTTGTTCCCCCACCTCTGCCACATTAGATAGGAGTTTTGATGTCCAAATCTTGTTCTCTGAGTTTTTATATTTTGAAAACAGTTTGTGTTTTATATACTCTAGAGCCAATATTGCTGGATGTAAAATACTTAGCTTATGTTTTCTGTTGTTGGGTATCTCAAATATTTAATTCAATTTTCTGTAGGTAAAGTCTGATTATAAACTAATGCCTTAAAAGGCATTCACTAAAATTGTCTAGGGGCCCAAATAATCTTTTTTTGTTTTTAGTAATTTACTATTATATGCTTTAGTTGTTTTGGGTCATTATTACATGCTAGGCTCTTTTAGTATGTAGATTTAGATCTTTTTTCCCTACACCCCCTTCAAGAAAATGTTTCATTAATTACAGTTTTAAGTATTAACGTTCCTTTCTTTGGTTTTCTTTCTTGGGACTTGTTGTTTTATCTGTATTTTGAATCTTCTCCTGTCTTCAGTATTTATCACTTTCTTTCTAGTCTTCCTAACTCTTCATTTCTTTTCCATTTGAAAACTTTTCCTTTGTTCACTTATTTTTTTAATATAAAAACTGTTCTGCTTATTTGCTCTCCTGTTTCTTTTAGTTCAGTCTTTATTTCATAAATAACTTTTATTTCTAATTTTTAGTTCTATCACCTCACTTCTGAGTTTTTCTAATTCTGGTTTGTGTTATTCTTCATGTCATATTTTTTTTTCCTTCCTGTGAGCTGTTATACTATTTTCTTAGTGTCTTTTAAATTGTTTTGAAATGGGTTACAATTTTGATCTTTATTTGAGTATGTTTTTCTAGAGTGTTTTCATTGCCTGTAAGGATGTGTCTTTAGTCTCTTTTTTTTATTTTAGCAAATAATGCTTGATGTAAAATTTACCATCTTAATCATTTCTAGGTGTACATTGTAGTATTAAGTGTATTCACATGGTTGTGCAGCCCATCTCCAGAATTTTTTCATCTTTCAAAACTGAAGCTCTCTGCTCATTAAATGATAATTCCCCATTTTTCCCTCCACTCACTCTGTGGTAACCACCACTCTGCTTTTTGTTTCAGTGAATTTGACCGCTCTAGATATCCCATATATGTGGAATCATACAGTATTTGTCTGTTGTTGGTTACTTACATAATGCCCTCAAAGTTCATCTACTTTATAGCATTAAAGCTGGATAACATTCCAATGTATATACTACACTTTATCCATTCATCTGTTTTTGTTTTTTTAATGTTATTTATTTATTTGACAGAGAGAGAGAGATCACAAGTAGGCAGAGAGGCAGGCAGAGAGAGAGGGGGAAGCAGGCTCCCTGCTGAGCAGACAGCCCGATGCGGGGCTCGATCCTAGGACCCTGAGATCATGACCTGAGCCGAAGGCAGAGGCTTTAACCCACTGAGCCACCCAGGCGCCCCCCCCCCCTTTTTTTTTTTTTTTTTACTTATTTATTTGTCAGAGTTGAGAGAGAGAGCACAAGCAGGGGGAGCGGCAGGCAGAGGGAGAAGCAGGCTCCTGCTTAGCATGGAGCCCGATGTGGGACTTGACCCGAGGACCCTGGAATCATGACCTGAGCCGAAGGCAGCTGCTTAACTGACTGAGCCACCCAGGCATCTCTATCCATTCATCTGTTAATTGACACTTTGGGCTGCTTCTGCCTCTTGGCTATAGTGAATAGTGCTGCTGTGGACAGGGGTTTGCAAATATCTTTTCAGGATCCTGCTTTCAGTTCTTTTGGCTGTATACCCAGAAGTGGAATTAGATCAAATGATAATTCTGTTTTTAATTTTTTGATGAACACTCAACAGTGCACGAGGGTTCCAGTTTCTCCCTGTCTTCGTCAATACTTGTTTTCTGTTTCTTTGATAGTAGCCATTCTGATGGGTGTGAAGTAATAGTTTGGTTTTGATTTGTGCTTCCCTGTTGATTATTAATATTGAGCATCTTTTCAGGTGCTTGTTGACCATTTGTATATCCTGTTCAGAGATATGTGTACTCAAGTCCTTGCCCATTTGAAAATTTAGTGGTTGAGTTGTAGAATTTCTTTATACATTCTGGATATTGACCCCTCGTTTAGATATTAAAAAGATTTTTAATTCTTTTCACCTTTGATGCACAGAAGTTTTAAATTTTAATGTCGTTCAATTTGTCTGCCTTTGCTTTTGGTTTCATAGCCAGAAAATCCTTACCAAATTTAATGTTACGAAACTTTTCTTCTATGTATTCCTTTAAAAGTTTTATAGTTTTAGGACTTACATTTAGATCTTTGATCCATTTTGATTCAATTTTTGTACATGAAGTAGGCACCAAATTTAATTTGCATGAGGATATCCGGTATGATAAGGCAATCAAAAATAAATATGCCTTGCTTTCTGAGCGATGTCCTGGCTCTGCGCTTCTCCTTCCTTTGTTTTTATTATTTCTCTGCTGTTTACTTTTTATTTCACTTCTAGTAGTTTATTTGAAATCTTAGGACCTGTCTAGAAAGGCCCTGTGTATTCATTTATAAGAGATTAGAATGACCTGACTGCATTTACTTCTCAGAGTTTTAATGTAAGGTGCCCTTATACTCCATTGGTAACCCATTGAGCAGCTCATTCCATTTTCAGCTATCGTATTTGGTTTGTGAGGCTTTTCAGTGGCTCTTTGCCATTTTGTGGTTTCCCTGTTATCTGGTTCATTAGATGTCCCATAGCTTCCCTCTCTTTTCTCCCATGCAGATGTTTATATCGTAAATGTTTATATCTTAATGGTTGTAACTGATACATCTTTATTGCTTGTATCTTGGGGATTGTGGAGATAATCTGTCATCTAGTTTTGTTGTAAATGTTCTTTATGAGCTTTTGGGTTTTCTATCCAATTATTTCTGTTTGTTTTCTGTTTAGATTTAGAGAGTTGCATAAATTATGTTGCCATTGCTGCACTCTTTCTAGAATTCTCTGCCTTTTGGGAAGCCTGGGTGGCTCTAATCAGTTAAGTGTCTGTCTTTGGCTCAGGTCATGATCCCATGGTCCCGGGATCGAGCCCATCATCGGGCTCCTTGCTCAGCAGGGAGCCTACTTCGCCCTTTGGCTGGTGCTCCCCCTGCTTTGTGCGTGCATGCTTTCTCTCTCTCCTTCTCTGACAAATAAATAAAATCTAAAAATATATATGTATAGAATCCTCTGCCTTTTGAAAAATCTTAAAGCTAGTATTTTGTTAGAGTTGTAGCTGGCATGTACATAAGATAGTAAAACAGTTTCCTTAAAGTTATGATAAAAATAAAGTCAAAAAGAAATTTCTAATATTAGTTGATAAAGAGCAGGAGTAAAAAAATACTCATTCCTTTTTATTATTAATTTATTCTAGGGAAGTCGTTCTAGTAGCATCATTTTTTTTTTTTTAATTTATTTGACAGATCACAAGTAGGCAGAGAGACAGGCAGAGAGAGAGGGGGAAGTAGGCTCCCCACTGAGCAGAGAGCCCAATTTGGGGCTCCGTCCCAGGGCCCTGGGATCATGACCTGAGCCAAAAGCAGAGGTTTTAACCCACTGAGCCACCCAGGTGCCCCTGTGTATGTTAGAACTCTTAACGCTTATACCTGTTGACATTTTCCTTAGTTTGAATGCCTTAATATTTTCATGTTTTTTTAAATTAAGGATTTTTTTTCTTTTAAAGATTTTATTTATTTGACAGAGAGAGATCACAGGCAGAGAGACAGGCAGAGAGAGAGGGGGAAGCAGGCTCCCTGCTGAGAAGAGAGCCTGACGCGGGGCTTGATCCCAGAACCCCGAGATCATGACCTGAGCCGAAGGCAGAGGCCTCAACCCACTGAGCCACCCAGGCGCCCCTTTCATGTTTTTTTTTTAATGTACAAAAGATTTAAATTGTTATAGACTCATCTGTTGGGCTTTTTATTATCTCTGCCACTGCTTTTAAGCTTAGAAGTATTTCCCAATCCAAATATAGTAATATTTGGATAGTAATCTGTTTGTTTTGTTGTGGCTTAATTTTTTATGTTTGAATTGATCTAGAGTTTGTATTTGTGTAACATCTCTTTTTTTAGTTATTGAAACATAGTTGACTCTTTTTCCTTTTTTTAAGGATGGAAATGGAGTTGTTCGTGGTTACTACTTATCTGTGTTTCTGGAACTGTCAGCTGGCTTACCTGAAACTTCCAAGTAAGACATGCAATTAAATAACAAACTTAGTGGGTCTTTACATACATTTCTCTTAGGATTTTTTTTTATTAACTATTGTTAATTACCAAATTGTTATGTGTGTTAAGATGTGTGCTGGTATGCATCCCCTGGCATACTACGGTGGCACAGATTGGCAGTTCTCAAACTATATGATGTTATACTCTTACATTTTATAGCAAACCCCCAAGAGGTTTTTTTTTTTAATATGGGTTGTATCTGTTGATATTTTCTGAGTTAGAAATTAAAACCAAGACAACTTAAAAAAATTTTTTTAACTTTAAAAGATTTCGTAAGTTCACTTAAAAATAATAAACCTATTGTATACTAACATAAATAACATTTTTGTGAATGATACCTATATTTCTAAAACAAAATAATATTTGGTTAGAAAACTTATATTTGGCATTTTTTGGAAATCTCTTAATGTATGGCTTTACAAAAGACAATTGGATCCTAACATTGGCTTCTATATTCATTTTGTTGCAGTAACTTGTTTTGGTTGAAGTACATGATAACAAAGTGTAAAGGCCAAAAGGGTAGAGCATGGAAATAGAAGATTCTGACACTGTATGTGAAGTGATATGGTAACAAAGCTCTGGACTCTGATGATTTAGAGATACATACTACTGTATGATAAATTAGCGCAAACAACAGCTTAAAATAATAGAAATTGTCTTCCCTCATACTTCTGGAGGCCAGAAATCCAAAAACTATTGTTAGCCCCAAATCAGGTATTCAGTAGGGTTGTACTAGGTCCAGAGGCACTAGGGGAAAATCCATTTCTTGACTCTTTTAGTTTCTGTGGCTGCCAGCATTCCTTGGCTTGTGACCACATCACTCCTATTTTCTGCCTGCGATCACACTGCCTTGTCTTTTTTTTTTTCTTTGTCAGATCTTTCTCTGCTTTCCTCTTAAAATAACACTCATGATTACATTTAGGGTCTATGTGGCTTATCTAGGATAGTTCCCTTATCTGAAGATCTTAGCTTAATTAAAGCTGTATGCTCCCATTTTTTGCTATAAAAGGTAACAGTCACACATTCCAGGGATTAGAATGTGAGTATCTTGGGGTAGGGAGTAGTATTCAGCCTACCACAACCATAAACTATAAAGCCGCTACTAAAATGACAAAGACATATAGCTAATAAAGCAACAAAGGGGATAAAATGGAATTACAGACAAATACTTAAAGAAGAAAAAGTTAACAGGTAATGAACAAATGGGACAAATACCAAAATGTATTCATGTAAATAGTCTAACACCCAGTTAAAAGGTAGAGATTGTCAGATTGGCTAAAAAAGCAAAACTCAAGTTTATGTTGCTCACAAGAAACACACTTTAAATATAAAGATACACCACGCTAGTACTAGTCAAAAGTATGTTAGATTTCAAAGCAAATATTACCAGAGATAAAGAAGTTTATTTCATAGTGATAAAAAGATCAGTTAATGAAGAGGACATAAAACAGTTGTAAACATTTACTTATGTTTATGCCCCAGAAACAGATCTTCAAAATACACGAAGCAAAACCTGAGAGAAGTATGAGAAATAGACAGAAGCTCTTCTCTTAATTGATACAACAAGTGGGCAGGATATCATCAAGGATGTACATTTGAACATTATCAACTAGCCTGTCCTGATTGACATTTATAGACTGATCAAACAGTAGCAGAAGTGCACACAAATTATTTACCAAGATAGACCATATTCTGGGGTATAAAACATATCTCAATGAATTCAAAAGGATTCAACTCATTCAAAGTATCTTCTCCTGCCATTGTAGAATCAATTTAGATATTAACATATTTTGAAAATCTGAAATACTTGGAAATAAAACATTTCTAAATAGCTCTAGATCAAAGAGGAAATCCGAAGGGATTTTTTTTTTTTTTTTTTTTTTTTTTTTTAAATTTTGAGAGAGTAATCACAAGCAGCCAGAGAGGTAGGCAGAGAGAGAGGGGGAAGCAGGCTCCCTGCTGAGCAGAGACCCCGATGCGAGGCTCCATCCGAGGACCCTAAGATCATGACCTGAGCTGAAGGCAGAGGCTCTAACCCACTGAGCCACCCAGGCACCCCAATCATAAGGGATTTTTTAAAAATATTTTGAACCGAATGAAAATGAAAACATCAGAATTCGTAGTGTGTTGCTAAAGCAGTAAGTTGAGGGAAATTTATAGTAATAAATGCCAATTTACTGTGGACCCTTGAACAACATGGGTTTGAATGTGTGGGGTTTGAACTGCAGATTCACTTGTATGCAGATTTTTTTAGATAAATACAGTATATTACTATAAATGTATTTTCTTTTCCATATGATTTTCTTTTCTCTAATTTACTTTATTATTATAAAATAGTGTGTAATACTTATACCAAAAACGTGTTAATCAACTGTTTATGTTGATTATGTTATTTAAAGCGTCTGGTCAACAGTGACCTATTAAATTTGCAGGGAGTCAGAAGTCATACTCACATTTTTGGTTATGTGGGGATCAGTGCCCCTAACCCTTGCACTGTTCAAGGGTCAGCTGGTAAATGAAAAGCAGAAAGGTCTCAAATCGGTGATCTACTTTAAAAAACTAGAGAAAAGGGGCGCCTGGGTGGCTCAGTTGATTAAGCTCATTGATTTCGGGTCAGGTCATGATTTCAGGGTTGTAAGATCAATCCCTGCTTCGGCCTCGCACACTGACTGAGGAGTCTACTTAAGATTCTCCCTCCCTCCCCTGACCACCCTCTTCAGGGGAAAAGAAACTAGAGAAAAGAAGAAAAAGTTAGAAAGTAAGCTGAAGCAAGGAAACAAATATTCAAAGCAGAATATGGGGCACCTAGGTGTTTTAGTTGGTTAAGCGTCTGCCTTCAGCTCAGGTTGTGATCCCATGGTTCTAGCATCAAGCCCCATGTCTGACTCTGCTTAGCGGGGTGCCTGCTTCTCCCTCTCCCTCTGCCTGCCACTCCCCCTGCTTTTGCATGCTCTCTCTCTCCCCCCCGCCCGTGAAATAAATAAAATCTTTAAAAAAAAGATCAAAGTAGAATGCAATAAAATAAAAATTGAAAATAAAGAAAATCATTGAAATCAAAACAAAATTTGATGACTAAATCTACATGATTATAAGATTTATAACAAAGCTACAGTATTAATATAGCATAGTATTAGCATAATGTTAGAAAAATTCATGAATGAAATATACTATGAGTCCAGCAAAAACCCCACATTCATAAGGACAGATTTTTTATATAGATGCAAAAGCAATGCTATCAAGGGAGTATAGTCTTGGTGCTTGGATATCTGTACGCAAAAAGCATAAACTCGTATCCATAGCTCATACTACATATGTAAATTAACTGAAAATTGACTGTAATCCTAGATTTAAATTCTAAAATCTGTGACTTTGGGTTAGGCAATGATATTTTAGTTATAAGCCAAAAGCACAATCTATAAAGGAATACATTTATTAGATTTCATGAAAACCATAAAGTTCTCTTCTTCAAATTGCATGGACTTTTATCCAGAATATATAAAGAACTCTCAAAACTCAACAATAAAAAAATAAACAAGCTACCTTCCCCATGTGGACAAAATATTTGTCACATACCTCACTAAGGAAGATGCATTGATGGCAAAATAAGCCTATTTAGGATAATTAATAGTATTGGTCATTAGGGGAATAGAAATTTACAATCAATACGATACCAATATACCCTACTGCGTTAATTATTAGGGAAATGGAAATGTATAAACAATACGATACCACTATATCCCATTGGAATGGCTAAAATTAAGAAGATCATACCAAGTTTTGGCAAGAATATATAGAAATTTGAAGTCTTATACATTCCTCCTGGGAAGATAAAGTGATACAACCGCTTTTGTAAACTATTTGGTGATTGTTAACAAGTTAACAGACACTTATTCTGTGACAGCTAAACCACTCCTAGACATTTACCCAAGAGAAAAGAACTATATGTCCATACAAAGACCTTTATACAGGAGCACCTGGGCGGCTCAGTGGGTTAAGCATCTGCCTTTGGCTCGGGTCATGATCTCAGGGTCCTGGGATCAAGCCCCACATGGGCTCCCTGCTCAGCAAGGAGTCTGCTTCTCCCTCTCCCTTGGCTGCTCCCCCTGCTTGTGCTCTCTTTCTCGCTCACTCTCTCTCTCAAATAAATAAATAAAATCGTTAAAAAAATATATAAAAACAAAAAAAAAAGACCTTTATACAAATATTCATAGCATCTTTGTAAAAATAGAATCAACCCTAATTTCCATCAATAGTTGAATGAATAAATAAATTTTGGTGTGTCTATACAGTGGGATACCATTCAGCAATAAAAACTAATGAACTGTTGATACAAGCAACAACATGAATACCTTTTAAATTATTCATGAAAGAAACTAGACAGAAAAA
Source organism: Potos flavus (assembly GCA_028534135.1). Lineage (NCBI taxonomy): Eukaryota > Metazoa > Chordata > Mammalia > Carnivora > Procyonidae > Potos > Potos flavus. Next base: position 28,697,604 of record CM052891.1, on the reverse strand, counting down.
GAGCATATATATAATTCCACTTAGGTAAAACTAGAAAAATGCAAACTGATCTGTAGTAACAGAATGTAGATATGTGGTTGTTTGGAGATGGAGGGACAGACAGGGCTGGAGTTAGGTAGAGGGAAAAGGTGAGGATGGGAAGTACAAAAGGCAGAGGAAACTGGGAGAGGATATATCTCTCAGTAGTCTCTTGATTGTGGTGATGGTTTCATGGGTAAGTATATGTGTGTGCGTGCATACACATACAAATTACCAGATTGTATACTTTATACCAAATCATACTCTTTAAATATGTGCAGCTTTCTTTGTTATACTTAAAAGTATAACAAAGCTGTTTACTCAAAAAAAAAAAACCAAACAACAATAAAAATTCTATTGGTATGTACTTTGAATAGATATTTTGCTCATGTATAATTGATCATTTGGAAAATAATAGTTTGCTAAATATGCAGTTGACACATTTCATTATGTGATATCAAAGAATAACATTCATTAATATTACCATTTTCATCAGGAAAGTCTTGAAGTATTAGCTTTTAAGCTGATGTAGCACGTACAGATTTTCCAGAATTTTGATTTTTTATTTGAAGCTTGTGTTTTGTCATTGACAACCAATACTGGCAGTTTTTTTCCTTAGTCAATTTGGTCCAGAAAATATCTGCCAGATATCTACAACTGAATAACCACTGTCTGTTTTTCTTTCATTTGATGTTTCACAAAAAAATGTGGCTAATGAACTTGGAGCTCAGTTAAAGTTATCTCCCCAAGACCGCTATTGTACATCACTGTGGAGAACAAGTACTTTATGTATAGTGTTTCCTATTTTGTGATACCAAGACTTGAGGTTTAATAACAGTTAACAATTTTATTGCATCATCAAAGGCATTCCTGAGAGACACTGGCATTTTTTTCCCTGTCTGAAAGTGTGTAGCACTAAATAATGTAATGACCACTGGTACTTTTTTTTTTTAGATTTTTTTTTTAAATTTATTTATTTGACAGAGAGAGGGAGAGAGCAAGCAAAGGCAGGGTGAGTGGCAGGCAGGGGAGAAGCAGGCTCCCCGGTGAGCAACGAGCCTGATGCCGGCTCCATCCCAGGACCCTGGGATCATGACTTGAGCCGAAGGCAACCACTTAACCGACTGAGCCACCCAGGCACCCCACTCCTGGGACATTTTTAACTACCATTCTTCTGTACCATTAGTGCAAATGTCCACATGAAAGGGACAAACAACTTAATATTATGATAATGGTTTTGACATTTTGGATCCCTAAAAGGATCATATAGGAACTGACCCCAAGGGGCACACAAACTACACTTTAATGACCGCTGGCATAGAGTAACCTTAATGCAGAATATTCTTGCCACTATTGGTGACTCACCATTGGTGAGTCAAACAATGAATAATGTTAGTAATATGGGAAGGATTCTGGCCTTTGAATTGTAAATATGTTTTAGTTATAACTCTGCTCCAAATGTCCTGTATGATCTGAAACAGTGGACTCATCTGTATTGTTGTTATAACAGCTAACTGCTGAATACGTACTTTGCACCAAGCACTGTGCTTTACATAAACTCACTTTGCTTTACCATCTTGTGAGCTATAGGTTATTATTATTAGTCCCATTTCACAGATGGTAATACAGTGATGGCTTAGTTAAATTATTCACTCAAGATCAGCATTGTTTAACAGCAATCTGTTTAACACAGATTTTTTTTGGTCTCTGTATTGTTTGTTAAGTACTGGGCTCTGTTCGATTCTCTGAAATCAGCCATTTTGGTTGGAAGGTGGTTGATTATGGGCAGAATTATAAGAAGCTCAGTGACTGCAGGATTTTGTTTATGTCCCTGTTGCTACTATTAAATCTTGGCTTTTCCTTGTCTCTTGATTAAGCTATTTCTTGATCTACCTCTGTTTCTTGCCCTGGGAAGTTTCTCCTTTTTGTCTTATTGATAATGTAGATTTTGTGTTATTTCCATTGCCTTTGGTACTGATTTCATCTCTGTGCTTTTATTGCTGACCATATACACTTCAGGAACTTAAAGTTTACATGGTCTTGCAAACACCATAACATGTGTTTGTTATCAGTGAAATGATAATGAAATGAAGTATCAATGAAAATGAAGTATTACTCAGGATACTAAGGTTGAAAAAAAGATTAGGATTTGTATATTTGTTAGATATTATCTAAAGACCTCAGTGAGACCTTTCTATTCTGGTAAAATGGCATTTCATTATCTCTTAATTCTCTTAACACTTCAATAAGCCTAGAGAAGAGTTTGAGTACTTTTTCATTAATATTAAAATGTCATTCAGTTATGGAATTCAGAGTTGAACAGTGAAGTAGTTTAACTGCCAAAATATGGAATAAAAACTTAAACCATTGTGTCATTATCTAGATTTTAATATCACCTGGGATGCTGCAGAGGTACTCTCATAATTTCATTATGCTTAAGTATCTTTCTACAGGTGTGTGTTAGCATACACATATACAGACTTTCAGAGGAAATTTGCATATGAGTGACATCCTAGAATTGACTTTTAATAGTCTTTGCGGAATGCCTTGTTTTAGACTAAGAAGGGAATTTCTTTGAGTTGCTTAAAGAAAGAGTTGAACTTTCCCTGGGAGAGTAAATGTAATAATACTAAAATTTTTAAGTTAACAGTTTCATATTTATTCGGACCTTCGGTTTGATAGAAGGAAAGAATTTAAGTTGGAATATTCATATTTAGGGTTTTAGTTTTATCTGAGATTGGGGTTGAGATGCTTTGTAACTAATTTAACTTGGATTAATTCCCACATTTGTTAGAAACATAAGTCTATATCTGTCATGATTTTAAAGAACTAATGCCAGTAAAAGAATGATCTTTTTTCAAACATTATATGGTTTTTCATACAAAGGGACTTTTCACTTTTTTATATTGATTTTAAACTCTTAATCTGTTTTGATTCTGGATATATTTGACAACTGGCATTAATGTGTCTCTCCCCCACCCCTACAGATTTTCTATATTCTTGATTGTTTCTCTATGTGTTTTGAGTTTTTCACTACTCACTTTAAAAATAGAAGTAAAAAGTTAATTTTTTAGGGGTGAAATTTATGTAACACATAGTTAACCATTTTAAAATATACAATTCAGTGGAATTTAGTACGTTTACATTACAGGGATGACCATCACCTCTCTTTGGTTTCAGAATGTTTTCATCACCCCAGAACACTCCGTACCCATTAAATAAACACTCTATTCCTTTCTTTTATACGTGATAACTACAACTCTCCTTTTTTTCTCTCTGTGTATTTGCCTATTCTAGATTTTTCATATAAAAGATCCTACAATGGGACCTCTTGTGTTTGGCTTCTATTCACTTAGCATGGTGTTTTCAAGGTTCACCCGTGTAAAGCATATACCAGAACTTCATTCTTTATATGACTGAATAATATCCCATTTTATGTATATACTTCACTTGACTTACGCATTCATCTGTTGATGGACGATTTGGGTTGTATCCAACTTTTGGCTGTTATGAATAATCCTGCTATAAATATTCATGTACAGGTTTCGTATGGACATATGTTTTTGTTTCTTTTGAATATATACCTACTTGTGGAATTGATGGGGTTATATAGTAATTCTGTATTTTTAACATTTTTGGGGAACTGCCAAGCTTTTCCACAGTGGCTGTACGATTCTATGTTCCTACCAGCAACGTATGAAAGTTCATATTTCTTCACATCCTCACCAACACTTAATAATTTTCCATTTTTAATTATATTTTAGAGACATCCCGGTGAGCATGAAGTGGTATCTCATTGTGGTCTTGTTTTGCATTTCCTTAATGATCAGTGAAGTTGAGCGTCTTTTGATGTGCTTATTGACCATTATATATCTTTGGAGAAATGTCTATTCAAGTCCATTGCCCATTTTTAAATGGGGTTGCTTTCTTTTTGTTGTTGAGTTATAGGAATTCTTTATATATTTTGAATGCTTAAACCATTATCAGATGATTTGTAGGATTTGACAGTAGTTTCTCCCATTCTGTAGGTTTGTCCTACTTTCTCAATGTCCTTTGATGTATAGTGTTTTAGATTTTTATGAAGTTCAAGTTACCTGTTTTTCCTTTTGTTGTTTATACTTTTGGAATCAAATCTATGAATGCATTGCCAAATTCAGCCAATTCAGGAAGATTTACCCCTGTGATTTCTTCTAAGAGTTTTATAGTTTTAAGCCCTTAGTATTTGGTCATTGATCCATTTTGAGTTAATTTTTGTATATGGAATTAGTTAAGGGCTCAGCTTCATTCTTTTCGCACGTGGCTATCTAGTTTTCTCAGCACCTTTTTTGTTGAAGAGACTTTCTTCCCCATTGAATGATCTTGGCACCCTTGTCAAAAACAATTGTGCGGGGTGCCTGAGTGGCTCATCGGGTTAAAGCCTCTGCCTTTGGCTCAGGTCATGATCCCAGGACCCTGGAATCCAGCCCCACATCAGGCTCTCTGCTCAGCAGGGAGTCTGCTTCCCCCTCTCTCTCTGCCTGCCTCTGCCTACTTGTGATCTCTCTCTCTCTCTCTCTGTCAAATAAATAAATAAAATCTTAAAAAAAAACCCAAAAAACAATTGTGCATAGATATTTGGGTTTATTTCTGGACATTTAATGGTACTTTTTATACTACGGAGCTAGCTTCATGACTTCCTTAAAATCGAAGCAGACAAAATATCACAACTTATGTATTGGTTCATTGTACCATCAGTCTTGATAATGTATTGTGAGTGATGCTAATATAAAAATCATTTGACAGTACTTAAAGAAATTCTCACATCTGATATTTATAGGTAAAGAGCTAAGTTTTTTCCCTTACTTTTGCCAGCAGAAATAGGTTGTAAACTATTGTTTTTCTTTTAAAAATGTATCTCCACCAAAAAGGGAAGCTGTATAGCTACTGTTGAGTGTTCCCTCTGGTTATCTTTATTTTTTCATTTTTCTGTCTTCTTTAAATAATAGTGCTTCCTTAATAAAAATGAGTTTGAAGACTTTGGAGTTTTATATAAGTTATGGAAATCTGAGTATATTGGATTTCTCAGTGTATACTTATTTTCAGTTAGAAAATTTTTTAGGCTTGAATTTCTGAGCACAATTAATTCAAACTTGAATTGGAATAATATAGTATTTAAAAATTTATTATTTGCTTTATAATTGCATGGGGGTGAACCTCAGTGGAAATGGCAGAATATTTATATGTGAGGAAATATAGGTAATGAGTATATGGAAAAATATATAGCTTTGCTGAAACAAAAATAACTTCGAAAGTACTGTTTTATACGAAATGTATTTTTTGAGGTGCTACTTTATACCTGCAATATTGGTAAACATTTTTAAGAGGAAAAAAGGAGCTAGTGCCAATCATGTTGTGGTAGCCCATTCACAAAACTGGTGTCTTTATAAATGACATAGTCATACCTGAAAGAAAAGTAACTGTACATATCAGTAAGTTTCTTCTCAGGTAATAATGACCTACTTAATGTTTTGATATCTCTGACTTCTCGTTAACTCTGTATTAATAGTTTGTTTTTCAATTTTATTTTCATTTATTTATTTTGTTTTGTTTTTCAATTTTAGATATGAGTATCGTGTAGAGATGGTTCATCAGTCCTGCAATGATCCTACCAAAAATATCATTCGAGAATTTGCATCTGACTTTGAAGTTGGAGAGTGTTGGGGTTATAATAGATTTTTCCGTTTGGATTTACTTGCAAATGAAGGATACTTGAATCGACAAAATGATACAGTGATTTTAAGGTAATAAGAAACATTTGATAATGTTTTTATCATGGGGGAGTAATGTCACCAGAACTTTATTTTAGAGTTTATTTATTTGGGGTGCTTGGATGGCTCCTTTGGTTAAGCATCTGACTCTTGATTTTGTCTCAGGTCATGCATGATCTCAGGGTTGTGAGATCAAGCACCACCCAGCATGGATCCTGCTTAGGATTCTCTCTCCCTCCCCAAGCCCCTCCTCCACTACTCACACATGTGCACATGTTCTCGCTGTCTCTCAAAAAAAGTTTGTTTAACAGAAATGAATATTGAAATTTATACTAACTATAATCTTATTATGTTTTTAACTATTTCATTTCAGGAGCCCTGTGTAGTGAGTAATAGAACTTAGAAATGTGTTTGACATCTAGTTAGTAATTCCGTAAAAAGGAAACTACTACTTCCAATAAATAACGTTCCATTTATTTATCTAGTGAACTTCTAGCAACCTTACCATTTGGAAATAGAAAAATAGGGATCAAAAAAAAAAGAAAAATAGGGATCAAGTGCTTATTTTTTTCACTTGACGTTATATATTTGGGTGACTGGTTTTACAAGCTTAAACTCACAAAATAATTTTTAGTCCCTTCTAACAGCAAATTGAAAGTAGGGAAATGGCGATGAAAATTGATGAAAACAAACTAAGTGATAGTAGTTGGGGTTTATTTGCAAGAAAGGACATTGTAAATGCTAACTATAAAACCACAACAGCCCTGTTTAATGTTGTATCCTTTACAAATTGTACCCTTTACAAGTCAAACATTTTGGAGCATCGTTACATGATGTTTTAATTTGATGATGAAAATGAGAACTTGAGTATTAAAAAAAAAAGTAGATCCAATTATGTTTTTAACAGTGTTTTAACAGTTGTAAGAAGTTTCCATCAAAACAATTTTCAAAGCTGTTTTCCTTGGAAGTGATTGATATACTCTTAAATTTCTCTTATTCTGAGCTCTTTGGTCTGGAGGGTGCTGTATGAGTTGCTGTTATATTAAACTTTATTAGTATGCGTTCTTCATAACCTTTCTGGGAGAATAAAGAAGCAAAAAAAGATTATTGCATTTTCAGTATAGAAAAAAAGATTCATGTTTTTGTTTTTTGGGGAATTATTTTAACTCCATTTTATAACCTTTCAGGGTTTTTGCATTTTTAAAAATTATTTGCCAAAAAAAATAATTTGTTGCTATTCCACACTTTAACTATAGAGAGGATTGCAAAATTATTCAACCATCACTTTGACCAACCTACAAAAGCCTTAGTCCTCTACTTATTGGAGTCATAGTAATGTGAATCTTTTGGTGGTAATCTGTATGATAGAGTTTCCCTTTTTTAATTCAATGTAGCCCAACTTCTAGTCTCTATTTTTAAGCCATCCATATTTATAACAAAACTTTTCCTGATAGACTTGAATATTAGGACAGGAACAGATTCCTGTTTTGATGTTTTATTACCGCTTATTCAGCAACATTTACTGAGTCTGTGCCTGGCACTAGGTTAATATTAGGAAAGAATAAGACAGGGGCGCCTGGGTGGCTCAGTGGGTTGAAGCCTCTGCCTTCGGCTCAGGTCATGGTCTCGGGGTCCTGGGATCGAGCCCCCCCCCTCTCTCTACCTCCCTCTGTGCCTCCCTGTGATCTCTTTCTCTGTCAGGTAAATAAAGAAAATCTTTAAAAAAAAAAAAAAAAAAAAGGAAAGAATAAGACATCGTTTTCTTTTCCGGAAACTCTTGAGTTCTTGATGAATTCTTGATGAATTGGGCAGATAAAACCATTTTTTCTACGAGATAGTGCTATAATGACAGTAGAAAATAAATTGCTATAGGATTCGTGGAGAGGAGGCTTTGAATTATCTTATTACTCATAATATTTACTTAATGAGAAATTGCTGAAAATTTAAGCCTCAATTTAAGATTCTGATGGAATTTTTTATGTACTTATTAGAAAGTTACTTAAAGGGTGCCTGGGTGGCTCAGTCAGTTAAGTGTCCAACTCTTGATTTCAGGTTAAGTCTTTTTTTTTTTTTTAAAGATTTTATTCTATTTATTTGACAGAGAGAGATCACAAGTAGGCAGAGAGGCAGGGGGGGAGAGAGAGGAAGCAAGCTCCCTGCTGAGCAGAGAGCCCGATGCAGGGCTTGATCCCAGGACCCTGAGACTATGACCTGAGCCGAAGGCAGAGGCTTAACCCACTGAGCCACCTAGGCACCCCTCAGCTTAAGGCTTGATCTCAGGGTCATGAGTTCAAGCCCCGAGCTGGGCTCCATACTGGGTGTGGAGTGTATTTTTTTTAATTTTTTATTTTTTAAAGATTTTACTTATTTGACACAGAGAGACAGTGAGAGAGGGAACACAAGTAGGGGGGTGGGAGAGGGAGAAGCAGGCCCCTCGCTGAGCAGGGAGCCTGATGTGGGGCTCGATCCCAGGACCCTGGGATCATGACCTGAGCTGAAGGCAAACGCTTAACGACTGAGCCACCCAGGCGCTCCTGGGGTGTACTTTAAAAAAAAAAAAAAAAAAAAAAAGGACGCCTGGGTGGCTCAGTTGGTTAAGCATCTGCCTTTGGCTCAGGTCATGATCCCGGAGTCCTTGGATCAAGTCCCACATTGGGCTCCTTGCTCAGCCAGGTGCCTGCTACTCCCTCTGTCTGCTCTACCTGCTGCTCCCCCAGCTTGTGCGTGCTCGCTCGCTCGCGCGCGCTCTCTCTCTCTCTGACAAATGAATAAATGAATAAAGTTACTTAAGGTTTTTCTGTAACTACATATAAATGAGTATGTATTTTATTCTCCTTCTGTTAAATGAGAAAGCTAAGGAATTTTACCTGATGCTTGCTTTTGTTTTAATGACACAGTAGTGTTCAGAATTGAGTATAGTTCATTAGTCATTCAAAGATAATATCCTTTTGAAAATCTTTTTTTTTTTTAAAGATTTTATTTATTTATTTGAGAGAGAGAATGAGAGAGAGCGAGAGCATGAGAGGTGAGAAGGTCAGAGAGAGAAGCAGACTCCCCACAGAGCTGGGAGCCCAATGTGGGACTCGATCCTGGTACTCCGGGATCATGACCTGAGCCGAAGGCAGTAGCCCAACCACCTGAGCCACCCAGGCGACCCTCCTTTTGAAAATCTTAACCAATGTATACTGACTGCGCAGCATCCACTTAGGATAGTGGTTGAGTGAATAATCTCTATCCTCAAATGCATGAGTATCTTTGCCTGAATATCGTTATCTGCTGCAGATAACTCTAGATGGTCGGTAGATTCCTATACTAGCTGGCAAAATCCTACAAAAAAATGGAATGATATTTAATATAAGGGTGGCAAGACTGGAAGGATGATTTGTAGATTTCCAAGTTAGTCTTGCTTCTTGGGACTCTTCCATTCTTTAGAAACCTCTTTGCATATTGCTATAGTATTTTTTTGTTTGTTTTTTTGTTTTGTTTTGGTAATTTATTTATTTTTATTTTTATTTTTTTTAATTTTTTTTTTAATTAAAGCATAATGTATTATTTGCCCCAGGGTACATGTCTGTGGATCCTCAGGTTTACACATTTCACAGCACTTACCATAGCACATACCCTCCTCAATGTCCATAACCCAACCACCCTATCCCTACCCGCCCC
>CM052891.1:28644789-28687673 GCA_028534135.1 Potos flavus | reverse complement strand
TCCATCCACGTCGTTGCAAATGGCAAGATTTCATTTCTCTTGATGGTTGCATAGTATTCCATTGTGTATATATACCACATCTTCTTTATCCATTCATCTGTGGATGGACATCTAGGTTCTTTCCATAGTTTGGCTATTGTGGACATTGCTGCTATAAACATTTGGGTACATGTGCCCCTTCGGATCACTACATTTGTATCTTTAGGGTAAATACCCAGTAGTGCAATTGCTGGGTCGAAGGGTAACTCTATTTTCAACTTTTTGAGGAACCTCCACACTGTTTTCCAGAGTGGCTGCACCAGCTTGCATTCCCACCAACAGTGTAGGAGGGTTCCCCATTCTCTGCATCCTCGCCAACATCTGTCGTTTCCTGACCTGCATATTTTAGCCATTCTGACTGGTGTGAGGTGGTATCTCACTGTATTGCTATAGATTTTTAAACTATGGATAGAGTCAAGTTCACTTATCTGACATAGGTAGAGATTTTTTGCACTAGTAAGTGTTAGGGTTTTAAAAGTACAGATAGGCCATCCCCTTTGGGTCCCCTCCCTCCTTGAGAGCTTCATACTGTCACTTTGCTATCGCTCAATAAACCTTGTTTTGGGGGCACCTGGGTGGCTCAGTCATTAAGCGTCTGTCTTTTGCTCAGGTCATGATCCCAGAGTCCTGGGATTGAGCCCCACATCAGGCAACCTGCTCAGCAGGAAGCCTGCTTCTCCCTCTCCCACTCCCCTTGCTTGTATTCCCTCTCTCACTGTGTCTCTCTCTGTCAAATAAATAAATAAAATATAAAATAAAATAAAATAAACCTTGTTTTGCTGCCCACCAAAAATAAATAAAAATGAATAGATTGAGATCTTATCATTTATCTATTAAAGTCCTTTAATATACTTGATTTTTCCCTAACCCAAGCTGAAATATGCCATATTGTGATGGATGGAGAGATGATTTTAAGGTGCTACCTGGAGGGATTGAGAATATAGGTTATTTAGAGCATGCAACTCATTGAGGGACAGTACAGCAGTTCCAGGTAGTTGACCCTTTAAGGGATTTGTTTTTTGTTTTTTGTTTTTTCTACTGGAGAGTAAGAAATATAGAAACATGAGATGAAGGCAGAAAAGAAAAAGAGCAGTATCTAAAACAAACTTTGGCTACTTTTGTCTGGGTCTGACCTAAGCAAGAAGGGGGGAAAGAAAGCATTAGCTTCCTCTTTCCTGCATAGCATGGTCTTCTTCCCAACTCATGATCAACATGGTGTTTGATCTAGATTATTATAATAAATATGCTTTAGTAGTTTGGGAGCTTACCCATGATGTGTAATGTTATTTCTTTAGAAAAGTGTAGTTTGTGTTTAGACAGCTGACCTGAAGATAAGTTTTCAGGATGTTATGTCATTATAATTTGTAAACTATATGTATAAATGGTTAATACCAGCAGCTCTGAATTCATTTTGAATTTTAGTGCTGTAATCAAATAAACTTAAAATTATAGAATTTATAGTTACAGATTCACTGCTTGGTTGATAATATTTTACTTTTTGGATCATGTTTCACGTGCAGCTTTTCTTTTAAGGTTTCAGGTTCGTTCACCAACTTTCTTTCAAAAATGCCGGGACCAGCATTGGTATATTACTCAATTGGAAGCTGCACAAACTAGCTACATCCAACAAATAAATAACCTTAAAGAGGTAAGCAAAAAACATATGGGTTTAGTGTTTCATATTCATAGTCTTACTGGCCTGTTACATTTGTAATTAGATTTTGGATATTCCTCTTTTGTAATTTTGTAGAAAAGTCCAATTACCTTATTCTCCACCTACATACCACTTTTGAGCCTCTGATTTTGCACTTAATTAGCCACTAGCCACGTGTGGCTGTGTGAACTTAATTAAAATTAAAAATTCAGTTCTTTGGTTGCACTAGTCACATTTCAAGTGTTTGTATTGGGCATTGCAGATATAGAACATTTTTATCATTGTATAAAGCTATATTGGACAGTGCTGCTTTCATTTGAGGTAAACTTTTTGTGTTTCTCTCAGTGATATGAGTCTTTCTCTTTTCCATGCTATCTTGAATTTAAAGGATTCTAAGCTATAGAGTAATTGAAAATTACCTCATCTTGAATTTTCACTATTGCTGAATTGAGCCCTGGAGAGGATCAGATAAGGAATTTTTATCTTATAGTGGTAAACTAAGTTATATAAGAAATGATTCTTTCTGCCAGTGGAAATTGAAATGGAGTGGAAGGATGGAAGTGCTGAGAATGGTTAGTAGATGAGGGAGGAAAGTATGAATGAATACATACTTAGAGAAATTTTCATGAGAAGTATATTGTTTAAAACTGCTTGTATTTACTGCACGGTTTGCTATTGTATGTGTAGCTTAGGCTGGATATGAAAAGAATGAGAATAAAGGAGGGGGCAGGGTTTTTTTGCCATAGATTTTTCTATAAAACCAGGAGGGAGTGAGAGAGATGGTTTGAAAAATGGTTTTAGAACATCTGGATATATTTTTTTACTTAAAATGTTTTTACTGTACCAGTGAAACATTGCTTTTGACTCATGTTTATTTGTGCTGTTATTGTTTTAAGAGACTTACTATTGAGTTGTCTCGAACTCAGAAATCAAGAGATTTGTCACCACCAGATAATCATCTTAGCCCCCAAAATGATGATATTCCTGAGACACGTGCTAAGAAGTCTGTGTCATGCACTGATATGCTTCTCCAGGATGGTTCTACTACAGCTTCTATAAGAGAGGTCAAAGAGGATGAAGAAGAGGAAGAGAAGATTCAGAATGAAGATTATCATGTAAGAGGCACCTGGGTGGCTCAGTGGGCGAAGCATCTCACTCTTGATTTTGGCTCAGGTCATGATCTCAGGGTGTGAGATAGAGCCCCACGTTGGGCTCTGTGTTCAGAGGGGAGTCTGCTTGAGATTCTTTTTCTCCTCTCCGTCTGTCCCTCCCCCTACTCTCATGCTATCTTTAAGAATAAATAAATAAATCTTAAGTTAAAAAAATTGTCATATAATAATAAGACTTGTTTTAGATTCATTTTGTGTTTTATTAGAGAAATAAGATTATGGTTTCCAATATAGAGTATATAAAGTATTCTGTACTCTTATGCATCAGTGTACTAATAGTCTTGTCCATTTATTTTCATTACTAGTGTATGCTCTTCTGTAAATATTAGTAAGTCAGAAGTTGTTGAGTCAAAGTGTTGCACGGTTCTACAATTTATTGTAGAAAACTGTACATTCTACAAAATAAACTGGTGTACATTCTGGAAACTATATAAATTGTGGAATTAAAAAAATGCGTTCTATTTCCATTAACTAAAACTACTTAAGTGCCTTATTTTTGCATATATAGGTAGAATGATTTAGGATTTGGGAGACAGCCAGGTTTTATCCCAGCTAAGCCATAACCAGAATGAGAATTCGAGAAGTGATTATTATTGTTTAAAATAAGACAGTGATGCAGAGACAAGGTGTTCTTTGTTTTGTTTTGTTTTTGTAATTGTTATTTTTAAGATGGGAGACTTCAAGTATGTATTAAAATGAAGGAGCCAGTGCGGCGAGAGGTAAGGTTAAGGTACTGACAAGACAAACTATTTAAGGAGGTAGATAAGGGTGGTTGGAGTGGAGCACTCAGGTGAAGCAGTTAACCTTTGACAGGATGAATTAAAGGAATGGTGGGGTTTGCAGGTAGGGCAGCTAAGATTTGGGGGTATTTACACTTAATAACCAGTGTATTTTTCTGTGCAGATAGGTGATGGTTTTATGATGTCCTTTAAGATATTAGAGGTTAGACAGAACTAGAGGAGTGATGGTTTGAAATGTTACCCTGTGAAGAGCGTTACTGGCAGCTGACGTGGAATATATGAAGCATTTCCAGAGACATTGAAGGCATAGCTGAAAATGGTAGCAGTAAGTTATTAGTGGAATCAGATGTGTGGTTTTCTCTAAAGGGCTCAGCTGCCTCTGCACAGGAGCAGAGATTTCTGATAAGTACATTCTTCTTCGGCGCTTGGTCCATTGGCTGGATCAGATGATCAACTGAGTAAAACCATTTGAGATAAAGTATTGTTTCTTTGCCTTGATCTAGCATGAACTTTCCGATGGAGATCTGGATCTGGATCTTGTTGGGGAAGATGAAGTGAATCACCTTGATGGCAGCAGTTCCTCTGCCAGTTCCACAGCAACAAGTAACACGGAAGAAAATGACATTGATGAAGAAACGATGTGAGTGTCTCCCTGTAACTACCACTATAAGGCGTCTGAGTGGTAATTATTAGAAGCATGTAATTAGGCCTAAAAGTGGGGATATTCAGCATTTTTACTTGCTATAAAGTATCATATAAAGAAGGAGCTTGAAGGAAAGACAAGAAGCAAGGAAAATCTCAAATAAACAAACTAACACCTAAAGAAGCTAGAAAAAGAACAACAAAACCTAAAACCAGAGGAAAGAAGGAAATAATAAAGATTAGAAATAAATTATATGGAAACTAAAAAACAATAGATCAGATCAATGAAATGAGCAGCTGGTTCTTAAAAAAAAATTGATAAACCTCTAATCATACTTATCAAGAAAACAAGAGAAAAATCCCCAAATAAATAAAATCACAAGGGGCACCTGGCTGGTTCAGTCGGCAGTGCATGCAACTCTTGATCCCTGGATCGTCACTTCAAGCCCCATGTGGGGCATGGAGTCCACTTAAAATAAATACATAAATACACACACAGATAAATATATATAATAAATATAAATATATAAAATAAAATCATAAATGAGAGAAGAGAAATAACAATAAACACTACATAAACACAGTTATAAGAGAATATTATGTCTTTCTATCATGGTTTTCTGGTTTTCTTTAGTGATATATTTGGATTTCTTTGCATATTTATTAACAGTTTTTGTGGTTACTGTTAGGTTTGTATATAACATCTTCTGCCTGTAGCAGTGTATATTAAGTTCATGGTTATTTAAGTTTGAACACATTCTTTACTCCTCCCCATCTTTTAGGTATATGGTGTCATATTTTATATCCTTTTATTTTGTGAGTTCCTTGACTGATTTTTTACAGAAATACTCACTTCCTTTTGCACACTTTTACTGTTATGTGTTGTATCACATAAATTCTTTTTTATTATTATTATTAACATAGAATGTATTTGTTTCATGGGTCCAGCTCTGTGATTCATCAGTCTTATACAATTCACAGCACGCACCATAGAACATACCCTCTCCAATGGGAAATACTCATTTTTACTGCTTTTGTGTTTTCTAACTTCAGACTGTCACTTTCAGTCTTTCCATTTTACTCAGAGTCACCTTTAATATTTCTTGCAGGGCTACTTTACTGGTTATGAACTCCTTTAGTTTTTGTTTGTCTGAGAAACTCTATCTTTCCTTCTATTCTGAATTCTGGATATAGTATTCTTGGCTGCAGATTTTTTCCATTCAGCACTTGGAAGATATCTTACCATTCCTTTCTGGCTTGGAAAGTTTCTGCTTAAAAATCTATTGATAGCCTTATGGGGTTTCCTTTGTATGTAACTGTGTTCTTTTGGCTTACTACCCTTATAATTTTTTTAAGATTTATTTATTTATTTATTTGAGAGAGAGAGAGAGAGAGTGCATGAGCAAGAAGAGGGGCAGAGGGAGAGAGAAAATCTCCAGCAGACTCCACACTGAGCCTGGAGCCTGACACGGGGCTAGATGACAGCACCCTGAGATCATGACCTGAGCTGAAATCAAGAGTTGGGTGCTCAACCCACTGAGCCACCCAGGCACTCCTTGGCTTGTTGCTTTTAATATTTTTTCTTTATTACTGTATTTTGCCTTTTTTTTTTTTTAAGATTTATTTATTTATTTGTGAAAAAAAGAGAAAGCACAAACAGGGGCAGCGGCAGTCAGAGGGAAAAGCAGGCTCCCTGCTGAGCAAGAATGCTGATGCAGGACTCGATCCCAGGACCCTGAGATCATGACGTGAGCCAAAGGCAGATGTTTAACCAACTGCACCACCCACGTTTCCCTGTATTTTGCCATTTTAAATATAATATGTCTTGGTGTGGATATGTTTTTGTTGATTTTGATGGGAGTTCTCTATGCCCCTGGTTCTGGAAACCGTTTCCTTCCCCGAATTAGGGAAGTTTTTAGCTATTATTTCTTCAAATAAATTATCTGCTCCCTTTTCTCTATGTTCTTCTTCTGGGACTCCTGTAATACAAATGTAACTATGTTTTATGGAGTCACTGAATTCTCTAAGTCTGTTCTTGTTTTGCATAATTATTTTCTCTCTTTTGTTAAGTTTGATTACTTTTTGTTACTCTTGTCTTCCAGGTCGTTTTTCATTCTTCTGCTTCTTCGGGTCTATTCTTCATTCTGTCAGATTCCATTAGGAATGTTTCTCATTTAATTTACTGAGCCCTTTATTTCTGCTATGTTATTCCTTATTTCTGTGTTAATGGTCTCACTGATGTCCTCCATTCTTTTCTCAAGTGCAGGGAGTGTACTTTTATGATCATTGCTTTAAATTCTACAGCAGGCACGTTACTTACATCTCTTTGCTTAGATCTCTGGCTGGGTCATGTTCTTTTATTTAGGACAAATTCCACTGTCTTCTCATTTTGTCTAGATCTCTGACCGTTTCTGTGTGTTCTGTGAAACACAGAAGTTTGACTTCTGTGAAAGTCAACTGTGTCTCCTGTTCTTGAGGGTAATGGCCTTATGAAGAAGGGGTCCTGCAGTGCCCTGCACTGTGGTGTCCCCTGTTCCCCAGGGCCTGGTGCTTTCACGAATGTCTCCATTGTGTACTGCATATGCTCTGCTGTTGTGTCATGGGTGCTTTCCTTCAGGCCAGTTGTCTGCAGATGCTTTCTTTGTCTGTTGTGGGTGGTGTTTGGTTCCTGGCCTGAATGTGGCATGTTTTAACTATGAATGTGGCATGTTTTAACTAGGTGTGCTCTGGTCTGCTTGTGAAATGAGACCTGTCGCTACCACCACTGGAACTGAGGCCTGGCAAGACTCCACAGTCAGGAGCCATAGTGTAGGCAGGGCTTTGGGATAGTCTGGGGGAGGGTGCTTGCTGCACTGGGACTGGGGGAGACATGACTGGGAAGGGTGGTTCTTCCGGAGCACTAGGGCTTGCTGTAAGCAAGCTAGGTGGCAAGTGTCGGTGTTGTATTGGTTCATGCAGGTGGCTTTCTATTTATGTTGAGGGGCTGGAGAAGGAAATGGCACCAGTTTCTTTGTTCCTGAAGGGGTCACTCAGTGAATGCTGCCTGTCCCAGACAGGCGCCGAGATGAGCAAATAACTTCCCCCACTGTGTGCACCAGATACTCTTCAGATTGATGTTTCTATGCTGTATGTCCATGGGCCGTTTGCCTGCCTTCTCTCCTAAGAGCAGCCCCAATGCCCCAATGCCCTTTGAGCTGTATCCCTGCCCAGCCTGCTGACCTTTAGAACTTTAGGCTTTAAGCTCACTGGTTGCAAGAACTCACAAAATTGGGCCCCCTATCACTTTCTAAGTCAATTGCTATGAGGATGTCTTCCCGTGTGGGCTCCCCGGTGTGCTAGTCTATTTCTTGCCGTTTTGTACAACTGTCACTCCCTCCCCATCACAGGGTCTATTTCTCTCCCAAACTGCATCCCTGTACCTCCTGCCTTTTTCTCTGTAACCTCTTCTCTACATTTAGTTGTGGACTTTGTTCTGCCAGTCTTCCGGTTGATCTCTAGGGTATTGAGAATAATTTGATAGTTATCTAGTTGTATTCACGTGATAGGCAAACCTAGCGTCCTCCAACTCCTCTACCATCATCCTTTTAACTGCGTTCTTACCTTTTCTTCTTAAAGAGTCTTTTGCAAAGCAGAAGTTTTTAATCTTTCAATAGTGTTTTGTAGTTTTTGGAGTATATGTTTAACACCTTTTTGTTAAATCATTCCTAAGCATTGTATTATTTTTATACTATCATAGTGGAATTTTTAATTAATTTATTTTTTAGAAATTCCCTTTTGGATTGTTCTTTGCAAGCATATGGAAATATAGTTGATTTTTGTATTCTGCAACCTTGCCAATTCAGTTTTTAGTTCTAATAGTTTTTTAGTGAATTTTTAAAGTTTTTCTGTATACAGTGGCTTCTGTAAACAGACTTAGTTTTACTTACTGGATGCTTTTTAAGATTTATTTCGAGAGCACACATGTGTGCAAGTAGGGTAGAGGGAGAGAATCTTAAGCCCACTCTGCGCTGAGTGTGGAACCCCACGTGGAACTCAATCCCACGACCCTCAGATCATGATCTGAGTGGAAAATCAAGAGTTGGACACTTAACCAACTGAGCCAGCCAGGCAGCCCCTTACTAGATGCTTTTTATTTCTTGTCTAAGTTCATTGGCTAGAGTGTCCAGTAGAATGTTGAATAGAACTGGTGGGAGTGGACAGTCTTGTCTTGTTCCTGATCTTAGAGGGAAACACACCAATAAGTATGATGTTAGCTATGGGTTTTCTGTAGGTGCTCTTTTGAGGAAGTTCCCTTCTATTTCTGGTTTGTTGAATGCTTTTATTGTGAAAGTGTGTTGGATTTTGTCACATTATCTTTCTGTATCTATTCAGATGATTGTGTAGTTTTCTTTATTCTATTAGCATGATATATTTTATGTTATGTAATATGTTAATTGATTTTTGGATTTTAAACCAATTTTGCATTCCTGAGGTAAATCCCATTCTGCCATGATGTATAATTCTTTTTATCTTTTTCTGGATTCCATTCGAGAGTATTTTTTTATGCTGTATATTTCTGTGTATCTCTATATTTCTAAGTTCTTTTTCAGCCTGCTTCCTCCTCCAGGGAAAATCTCTGAGTCAGAGCTTTGACTCTAGAGTGAGGATAAAGGTGTGCTCATTTCTTCCATTTTAGTAGTGGGGTGGGGGATTTAGAGACTGTACCCCGAGATCTTCACAGCTTGTCTTCTCATGCCTAGGACCTCTGTTTATGAGTGAATTGGGGCATCCTGATTCAGGCCCCCGTATTCTCAGTATGCTATACCCAAGAAAGAAAGGTATCCCCCTACTTGACCACATTTACCTGACCTCAGTCTCAGCAACTGTTAGCTAGGGGCAGGATGAGAAATGCTGATGTTTTACCCCTCCTGGGAATATAGCCCTTCTTTTGGGAGGCCTGTGTTCTTGGCTGTACCAGTCTAGAGCAGAATTTCTGTATTACTGAATTGGGAGGGAAGAAGAAGCAAGTAGTCCTAGTCCTTGTTTAAGTACCTCAGACTCATTGTTTTTACCAGATTTTAGCACATTTTCTTGATGAGTTTTTTTCATTTGGTGTATTCTCTTAGAACCATTTCCAGAAACTCTAGATGACTGTTTTAAAATAATTTTTACCAGTGTCAATGGAGTGGGTCTGCAGATTTCCTTAAGCTGGAAATTGATCTTGTGACTTCTTTAAATACTCCAAACTAACACTGATTACTGCTGTTCCATATAGTACCTTGTCATTACAATAGGGTAAAAGTGGGGTGCCTGGCTGGCTCAGTTGGTTGAGCATGTGACTCTTGATCTCAGGGTTGTGGGTTTGAGTTCCACACTAGGCATAGAGCTTACTTTAAATAAATAAGTAAACAAAAATTTTTAAATTAAAAATAAAAGAAGGTAATAGTGTTTTTTGGTAGAGACTTTGAAGACTTTAGTAGGAGGCAACATGCTCTTTCTGAAATACCATTTTAAGAAAATATTTTAAGATTTTATTTATTTGAGATAGAGAGCACAGCAGTGGGGCGGGGTGGGAACAGAGGGAGAAGGAGAAGCAATCTCCCCAGTGAGCAGGGAGCCTCATGCAGTGCTCCATCCTAGGGCCCTGAGATCATGACCTGAGCCGAAGGTAGATTCTAAACTGACTGAGCCACCCAGGTGCCCCAAGAAAATAGTATGTAATTCTATATAGTAATTTGATTATCTTTTCTTTTTTTTTTAACCTTAAAATGTAGTGTTTTAAGCCTAATTTCTTACCATTAAGTTCAAATTATAGCTTTGAAGCTATAATTTCTTCTGCTTATAGTGGTTCTCAGATTTTCTATTTTAAAAATTAAATGTTGCCAGCCTGTCTTAGTATTTCTAAGGTAGTTTGAACGTGAACATTACCCACACATGCGATAAAGATGAAAGTCTTTTTCTTCATTTTTGTATTGAGAAATATATCTTATTTCACAGGAGAAAGCTATGCACTATCGTTTTTTTTTTTTTTTCTTTTTAAGATTTTATTTATTTATTTGACAGACCACGCGAGAGAGAACACATGCAGAGAGAGTGGGAGAGGGAGA
Organism: Potos flavus; assembly: GCA_028534135.1. Lineage (NCBI taxonomy): Eukaryota > Metazoa > Chordata > Mammalia > Carnivora > Procyonidae > Potos > Potos flavus. The sequence continues at coordinate 28,677,343 of CM052891.1, read as the reverse complement.
AGCAGGCTCCCTGCTGAACAGGAAGCCTGATACGGGGCTCGATCCCAGAAGTCTGGGATCATGACTTGAGCCGAAGGCAGGCACTTAATGACTGAGCCATCCAGGCGCCCCAGCTATGCACTATTGTTAAAAAAAAATTCATTGAGGTGTGACAAATAATGTTAATTGTCCCTACTCTATAGGAATGATGAATTTTGTATATTCTTAGGTCTGGAGAAAATGATGTGGAATACAACAACATGGAATTAGAAGAGGGAGAACTTATGGAAGATGCAGCTGCTGCAGGACCACCAGGTACAGAGGCCAAGATGTACCAGCTTGCATCTTCTCTTTCCTCTTCTCTAACTGTATCATATTTTAATATATGGCAGCCACTGCTCTACATGGCATATGGTATTAGAAGTGCTATATATAGTGTGTGTGTGTGTTTCTGTATATATCTTTTTTTTTTTTAAGATTTTATTTATTTATCAGAGAGAGAGAGAAAGAGACAGTTAGAGAGCATGAGAGGGGAAAAGGTCAGAGGGAGAAGCAGACTCCCCACGGAGCCGGGAGCCCTCTATGGGACTAGATCCTGGGACTCCGGGATCATGACCCGAGCTGAAGGCAGTTGCTTAACCAACTGAGCCACCCAGGCGCCCTGTTTCTGTATATATCTTAGAGTGTATTTGAAATAGTAATAATAGCTAACATTTGGTAAGTATTCTTATGTACCAGGCATTGTGCAAAGGCACTTCATGTGTACCTTATCTCATTAACTTATCACATTCTGTAAGATAGATTTTAATATTATCTGTTACAGATTGTAGAGAAATTAAGCAACTTGCTGTCATTACAATTTAGTAAATGAAAGAGACGGATTAGAGTTTTGGGTTTGTCTAAATCCAAAGCCCATGGTCTTCTGTACGATCATACACTATCCTTTTATGATATATGTCTTGTTTGTGTATCTAATTTGACTACAGAATAATCTGAAAAGATTCATAGAATGTGACTTACAAAGGACCTTTTTTTTTTTTTAAGATTTATTTATTTGAGAGACAGTGTGTGTGCACATGCGTGCAGGGAGAGTGGGCAGAGGGAGAGGGGGAGAATCCCAAGCAGACTTCATGCTGAGCACAGGGCTCCACATGGGGCCCAATCCCAACCATCCTGAGATTATGACCTGATCCAAAATCAAGAGTCAGCTGCTTAACCGACTGAGCCACCCAGGTGCCCCACAGAGGATCTTTTGAGAGCTCATCTTATGCATGGAATAAACTTGGTATTTAATTGCCTAGATCACATAAGTAGTTGTTGGTAGAGCCAGAATAGAACTTCACATCATCTTTTTCTTGGACTACATTTTTTTTTGCCAGACCACACTGCTCCTGCTCCTCTTGGGATGAAGTGACTCAAATACTGCATGTTTCTATTTTTTAAAGATTTTATTTATTTATTTGACAGAGCAAGCACAAGTAGGGGGAGCAGCAGGCAGAGGGGAGGGAGAAGCAAGTTTCTTGCCAAGTAGGGAGCCCGATGAGGGGCTCAATCCTAGGACCCTGGGATCATGACCTTAGCCGAAGGCAGATGCCCAATGTCTGAGCCACCCAGGCGCCCCATGGACCTGTTTATTTAAACATATAAGTTCTTGACTGGAAGAATTATAAGCTAGTTTTATACTGCTTCTACTTTATTGATGTTCCCCTTGTTACAAACACTGGCATATTCTAGAGCATGTTTGGATCACTGAAGATCTCTTAAACATTAGTCTTTAGCATTTCAACCCATACTTTATACTCTTCCTACTCCTTACTTTATTCTAGGTGATCTCATTTATGCCTGTATTTCAATTCTATGTATTGATTACTCTCCAAGTTCTATCTGTAGCCTTTATTTTTCTCATGACTTCCAGACCCATGTAGCAGTCTGGCTTTGATGTTATTAGACTCAGCATCTCACAAACAGAAATCATTATCTTTTTATGCCATCCTGCCTGTCAGTAATAGCTCATCATCTTAGTGATAGTGTTATACATTCTTCATCTTTTCCTCTCGCTGAAACTCTGCCTTTAATACATTGTCCAAATCTTTTGATTCTGCCTCCTAAACAGTGCATGAATTCATCTGTTACTTCTCATTCCTATGCCATTCCTAGTCTAGGCCACTGTCTTTCAAAACAGCCTCCCATCTGGGTTCCTTGTATCCATTATTGTTCCCTTCCATTCTATTTCCCACAGCATGAGTTCAGAATGAGTTGTATTTTTCCTTCGAATTTGTATCTGTTCATGTCACTTCCCTATTTTTTTTTTTTAAAGATTTTATTTATTTATTTGACAGAAAGAGACACAGTGAGAGAGGGAACACAAGCAGGGGGAGTGTGAGAGGGAGAAGCAGGCTTCCCACTGAGCAGGGAGCCTGACGTGGGGCTCAGTCCCAGAACCCTGAGATCATGACCCAAGCTAAAGGCAGATGCTTAATGACTGACCCAGTCATTAATGACCCAGGTGCCCCTTACTTCTCTACTTTAAAATTCTTTATTGGATTCCATTTACTTTAAAGATAAAGTCTAAATTTGCTAACGGTACAGAAGGCCTTTCATATGGTGGCTCCTACTCACTTCTTTAGCCTTACCTCTCTCACACTCCCCTGTATCATTTTTTTAGCTTGGAGGAAAGAAATGTGCTTCCCTTCAAATGTGCTTTCTAACATGTCCCTTCTATCTTCTCCTCATGCTGGGCATAGTTAACTCCTATTTCTTCTTCACTTAGGTGTATCTTATTCCTGAAAGCTCTTCTCACATGTGTGCCCTGCATATCTTTTTCTGCTCTCTCACATTAACCTATTAGAATATATATATTAATATTGTAATTGCTTATTTAGCTGCCTATTTTCCCTTTTCTCGCTGAGCTCCATGAAGCTCTGTGGCAAGAAATAATACGCGTCTTGATTTTGTATCCCTGACATTTAACACACTATAATAAGGGATCACTTAATATTTTTCAGATAAATATTGAATGAATACACTTTATTTTGCTAAGTGTTGAGTATATTTTTCAAAGTTTTAAATAGCATAGAAAAATTCAGAAGTTGTCTTTGTATGAAATGGAGGATGGGTATACCAAGTCAAGGTTACTGAATATTTTTCAACCTTGCAGGATGTTTTTCTTAGTTAGATATGTCATTTCCTCTCTTAAACTGTATTATAGGGAAATTCTTATATAGGAAACATTTTTACACATAGTGATATACAAAATTGGTAAACAAAAGGTTGGTAAACAAATTGGTAAACAAAAGGTTATATTTTTCAGTTTATTCATTCATCCACCAAATACTTTCGGATACTTAGCTGGAACTGTGTACTGTTTTACTCTCTGGAGCTACAGTATTGAATAAAACGACATCTCTGTTCTCACGATGCTTATGTTTTGCAATCCCAAAATTGTAATTTATTAATTTAGTAAATAGTTTTTGAGGATCTATTATAATCCAAACAGTAAATTGTGGGTGCTGAGGATACAGTAGTGGATCATACCCTGTTAATTTTTATTACGAGCTTTTGGGAATTTTAAATATTTGTAGACATTTGTTGAATGCGTATATCAAGATTTCTGGAAAATACAATGAAAAAGACTTAAGTAATTTATAATCTAAAGGTGAATTAATATATGCACAGATAGCTAAGATACGTAAGACAGTACACATACAAAAGAATTGCAGATTTCTTTAGATATCACCTCCTCGGAAGTAACTCCCTACCCTTAAATTGTGGGCTATGCTAGTGACTTGCTTCCATTATAATACAGTCTAGAAAGGGAAAAAGTAACTTTATACCAGAGAAACCTGGTAAACATTATTTTAGCCAGGTTCTCAGATTTAACATCATCCATGTTGTTGTGTTGGTAGCATGTACCCTTGATGATGATGTGTTGAAAATGGTATTGTACATCTGTGGTGTTATGCTCCCCAAACCCGTAACCACAATGTAACCATGAGAAAACACCACATGAGCCCCAGTTGGGGGACATTTTGCAAAATATTTGCCCAGTACTTTTCAAAACTGTCAAAGTAACCAAAAGCAAGAAAATTCTGAGGAACTACTCCAGACCAGAGAAACCTAAGGAGAAATGATGTAATTTGATAGTCTGGATGGGACCTTGGGACACAAGAAGTACATTAGGGAAAGATAATGAAATCTGAATAAAGTACAGAATTTATTAGTTAATGATAACATACCAATATTAGTTCATTAGTTGTGATAAATGTACCATAGTGATGAAAGCTGTTGACAGTAGGTAAAGCGGATCATGGGATTTACAGGAATGCTCTGAATTATCTTTGCACCTTTTCTAGAAACCTAAAACTATGGTAAAATGAAAAGTTTTAATATATAAAGAAGAAAACAGAAGCTGAGTTAAGGGTGAGGTGGGGCTGAGTGTAGAATGAATGATTGTTTTATGTTAATTATGGAAGGTCCATTTCAAGGCTGTTGTGATTCATATTTCAGAACTATACTATCATCTAAAGAATTATGTCAATTAAGATGTTAAGTTGCCCGTTAAATAGAAGATCTTTCTTACACAGAATCTAGGTATGAAGTAAAATAATATTTACTTAATTTCATGTATAGGTTGTATTAAGTAAGGCTATAGCTTGAAATAATAATGATTCAGGTGCCTGTTCTCTCAAGAATTGCTTATTCAGTTATTTTTGTCTCGTTACAAGAGAAACTTATGCTTAAAATTATGTGCTGAAAAAGTATCATTCTAAATAAAAAGTATTCTGTTTGCTTGGTTTTAAGATTTTATTTATTTATTTGACAGAGAAAGTGAGAGAGCACAAGCAGGGAGAGCAGCAAAGGGACAGGGAGAAGCCAGCTCCCTGTTGAGCAGGGAGCCCAGTGTGGGGCTGGATCCCAGGACGCTGGTATCAATCATGACCTGAGCCGAAGGCAGATACTTAACCAACTTAACCTGCAAAAAGTATCACTAATCTAGAACATTAGCTAGTTGATTAATGAATTGGAAACATCTATTTTATATTCGCCTCACATGTGATTTATGAAACATTCTAATACTTGAGAACTAAGATTCTAGCAATATAGTACACTTGTAAATTGACAGTGTGAGGTTATTAAAACATTTGTTACTTATTTCAGGTTAAAGATTTTTTTTTTTAAGATTTTTATTTATTTATTTGTCAGAGAGAAAGAGATAGCACAAGCAGGGGGAGTGGCAGGCAAAGGGAGAAGCGGGCTCTGCTGAGCAGGGAGCCCAGTGTGAGACTCAGTCCCAGGATCCTGGGATCATGATCTGAGCCGAAGGCAGAGGCTTGACTGACTGAGCCACCTAGGCATCCCTAGGGTTAAGGATTTTTAAGATTACTTGTTCCAGTAATGTTTAATGAATGCCCACTAGATATTAGCCATTGTGTTGTTCCCTGGGATTACGAGATGAATGAGCATCATCTCCAAAATGAGAGTGTAGCACTAGTCATTACAGAACTTTGTGATTATAAATGTAAATACACGGTGACACCAAAAATAGAACAACTTATTAGGATTGGGTGAAAAAGGCTTTAGAAAGGGAGTGATACTTGATTTTGTTCTTGAAAGAAGAGCTAAGAGTTCATTAGAGGAGCAGGGAAATAATGAGATAAGAGAGCAAAGGCATTCCAGGGAAAAGATGCAGCATTGTTCTTTTTGGAAACTTCAAATAATTGAGACTTTATATGGGGGCAGGCCAGTATGAGATGGGTAAGCAAGAAGCAAACTCAGGTAATGGAAAGTCTCATCTGCTAGGCGAGGAATTTCGGGCTTTATTCTGTGGCGTCATTAAAGGTCTTTTTTTAAGACCCTTTAAAAATGTCAGATTTGGTTACAAAGTGGAAGATGAACTAAACAAGATCAGTTAGAAAACTACTGAAATGTTTCAGGAGGGAAAATTATGAGGGCCTAAGATAAGGCAATAGCAGTAGGGGTAGAGATGAAATTTGTTGAAAGATGTTAAATAGTAGAATTTATAGGACTTGGGAATCTAACTGGATGGGATGGATTTGGTCGATATGTGGGGATGATTCCTTAAGGTTTCTAGGTTAGGCTGTGCCCTTACGGAAGATAGTCCAGGAGCAGAATATAATATATTCAGTTTGATCAGTGTTGATTTTGAGACCTGTGGGACAATCATGTGTTGATCTCAGACTCATATTATCTAACTGCTTAGAAGATCTCAGGTGTGTAGTCTGTTCTAGAAAGATGCATTGATTTTTTTTTCTTTCAAAAAACAACTTATCAGAATAAAAATTTCTAAAACACTTTCTATAGTATATAAAGAGCTTCTGTAAATCAATAAGAAAAAGATAAGACTACCTCCTAGGGAAAAAAAAAGGACAAAAGAGTGGAATAGACACTTCACAGAAGAGGCTATCCACATGGCCAGTGCACATTTTAAAAAGTACTCAACCTCTTTTATCAGAAAAATGCAAATCGATGATGCGTCCTAGTGTAGATCTCTTGAGTTTATTATCTTACATAGAGTTTGTTGAGCTGAGCTTCTTGGATGTGTTAGATTAACATTTTTCATCATGTTGGAAATTTTCAGTCATTTTTCTTTCATCTGTATTCTTTCTTTTTGCTCCTCTGTGATTCCCATTATATGTATGTTGGTACTTTTGATGAGATCCCGCAGATCTCTGAGATTCTTCGTTTTTCTTTATTGTTTCAGGAAGTACCAAATAAAAATCTAATAAGATACCATTGCACACACCCACTGTAGCAGGTAATACATAAAAATATTTTTTAAACTGGTAGTACTAAATGTTGCAAGCATGTAGAGAGATGGAAACTCTCATACCTTGCCAGTGGGAATGAAAATTGGTACCACTACTTTGGAAAACAGTTGGGCAATATGTGTTAAAGTTGAACATACACACATACCTTTGTGTGAGCCAAGGCTTGCCAGTAGAGTTTTACAAAAGTATCATTCTTTCTTAGGTGTTGTCATTGTGTGTATGTGTGTGTTTTTTAATTTAAGAAAAACGAATGTAATTTATAACAAAGGAAAAGATGTGAAAAAGCTGATTTAGGACTAGTCTGTGTAGGACCTTGAATGTCATGCTACTGCATACAGGCACTGTGATAAAATAAAGAACTTAGGTAGATCAGTGTAACATTTTCGCAGGGGCTTGGTTCAGGAGGCAGGGAACTTGTCACTGATTCATTTGCTTTTTTATGAGGTGTTTTGTATTGTTTTCATGTGACCTTCTAGAGCAGTTTATTTACTTAGAATTTCAGTAGCTTTATTCCTAGCAGCTAAAAACTAGAAGCAACCCGAATTCTTTCCACATAGAATAAAGAAAGAAATGGGGATATATTCATATACTGGGATGCCACATAGCGATAATGAAAATGAATAAACTGCTACATACAGCAGTATAGATGAATCTCGTGAACATAATGTTGAACAAAGAAGCAGGATATTAGAGCACATACTGTATCATTTCATTTATATAAAATTCAAAACCAGGCAAAATTATGGTGTTTAACTCAGGATGAAGGTTACCTTTGGAGAGGAAGATTAGTGAGCAATTTTAGGAGACATGGGAGGATTTATAGGTACTATTACTTTGTGAGCATTTATTAGGCTGTATACTTTGTATGAGACAGACAGACCTACACAAGCCACCCAGAATGATGGCAATATCAGCTCTGAGAAAGGGAAACTGAAATAGATGCGCAAGTCTTTGATGCCAGTGATAGTGAATAGAAGGGATGGGAACATGGGAGGGAGGGTGGCAGTAGCTAAAGGGCCTAAACTACAAACGAAAGGAGTTTTTGTTCATTGGTGAAAGTAAGGCCTGGAAGAACATTGAGAAATAGGAGAGTGCTAGTGTTTAATGGGTCTATTTAATGTGGAAAAATGGGCAATTTATATTTCTAAAGAAGAACCAGATATCAGGGCAATAGATACAGTACACGGGCTACTCAGTAACTTACTATCCAGTTAGAAGCATCTGGGCAGCTTTTTAGAAAAAGATCCTGGTTCCCACTCTAGTAATCTTACTCAGGCATCTCTGGTAGAGCTAGCAATCTGTAATGTTTAAAACTCCTCTCAAATGCAGCCTGATTTGGAAAATTCCTAGTAAAGGAAAAGGGTTAAGACAGTGTCAGGGTCGGGATGCCTGGGTGGCTCAGTCATTAGGTGTCTGCTTTCAGCTCAGGTCATGATCTCGGGGTCCTGGGATCAAGCCCCACATCAGGCTCCCTGCTCAGCGGGGAGCCTGCTTCTCCTCTCCCACTCCCCCTGCTTGTGTTCCCTTTCTCTCTGTCTCTCTTTCTGTCAAATAAAAAAATAAAGTGTCAGGGTGGAGAGGGGATAGTTTTCTGCCTTTCTTTTCTTTTCTTTTCTTTTTTTTTTTTAAGAATTTAGCTTTTTCTTGAACACGTTACAGTGGTTTAGTCAGACCAAAGCCCATGTCATAATCAGACTCCTCAGATTCTTCTTTCTTTGCTTCTGCTTTCTTTCTTTTTTTTTTTTTTTTCCCACCTATCCACAACTATATTTTATTCCTGTTGCGGATAGTTTTTTGTTGGTTTTATTTTGTTTTGTTTTTATTCCAGTTCTTTGCTTCGATTTGCTTTTCCTCAGCTGGGGCAGCAGCGATAGAGGGGCCAGGACCTCCTAGTGTCCACCAGCCCCTGAGTTTCAAATGAAGTTCCTGGTATTGACGTTGGCCAGGGCCTTTGCAAACAAGCCTGGCCAGAAAGGTTCAACATTTATACCAGCTGTTTTAATGAGGACATTGATCTTATCCTCCATGGCTGTCACCTCATCATCGTTGCAGGATGAGTGCTAAGTAGATGCAGGTGAGCTCCTGTGATGGAGGCTGTGGTGCAGGTGAACGCCGAGTGGTGCTCCCAGGCGTGATGCTAGTCACCAAGTGAAGTGAGAGCTTCACTCCAGTGTGGCCTTCCTTGGATGCACTGAGCATAGCAGTTGAGGAAAAGAGGAGTTTTCTGCTAGTTTTTAAAAGGAGTTGCAGGGGTACCGAATCTGGGAAGAAAAACTTGCAGTGGGATGATATCCTCAGGAGAGGAAGAGGAAGAAGTTGGAAAAGGTGAGAATATGAATATAGATGAAACACATATAAGTAAATAATTGGCTTGAAGCTTCTGAATAATTGGAATTTTTCTCCTAAGTTACTTTTAGATCTCTTTGAAGCACTCATGAATAGGCAGAACCTGATTATTTTATGTTATTTTTATATTATCTGTTTTAAGACTTTGTAGCTTATAACATTTTTAAATTTTAGGTTTCTTTAGAATCTGTTTAAATAGTTTTATTGAAGGAGTTCAGCTTAACCACCATTTCCAAACCTAATATTTGCTAGATACTGTACTAGGCACTGGAGAAAAGTCAAATGGTTTCTTTAGCTTAAGGAGCTTAGTCTAATATTGGTGATACAGATATGACATTGCTCACAGGTATCTATACTGTCCATCAGTCGTTAACAAGTTTCAGTCTGAAAACTCCTCGAGAAGATTACTATTTTGGTATCTCGTTCCTTGGGATTTGTGATACCATGGGGGTTTGTCTTTCTTTCAAGACCATTGGATTATAGGACATACTCTCCTTTTCTTTACTCTCATCCTGCATATAGTGTATATGCTTTTTATTATAAAAAATACCTTTTTATTTCTAGGGCTAAGGATGGGGTTGAGGGTTCCTCCTGAATTCTGGATAGTAATGAGGCCAGTGCTTAGTCAGTGTGCTTGTGTTCACCTCTCTGGCAATCTGGTTTCTCCTTTCTGCTTCTCATGTTGACATACCAACTCCTAAAAGACAGGTCCATAGACAAATATCCAAACAACACTAACCAATTTACTTTTTCTTTTAAGTATAATTAAATTTGTGCAGATCTGTAGCATGCATTTTCTACATCTCTATTTCCTTTGCAGGTAGTAACCATGGCTACGTGGGTGCCAGCAGCAGAATGTCAAGAAGAGCACATCTGTGCTCTGCTGCTACCAGCAGTTTATTAGACATTGATCCATTAATTTTAATACATTTGTTGGACCTTAAGGACCGGAGTGGTATGGAAAATTTGTGGGGCTTACAGCCTCGCCCACCTGCTTCACTTTTGCAGCCCACAGGTAAAATATTAACAATAATTTCACTTTTTTCTGTGATTCTTGAGAATTCTTGATTTTAATCCAAGTGTCTCATTTAAATGTTGGAACACAGGACGTTTCTGTAGCAAATTGATTTTTCATTATATATGATAAAATTGACATTTATATTAATCAGATTAATTTTTGGTCATTATTTTTCAGTGGTGTTTTGTGCAACAATGTCATAATGCCTGTTAGGAAAAAAAAAAGAATATGGCTTGGCATTTAGATCGTGTCTGCTTGACAGCTTGATTTGTATGAAACACAGTTGTCCTCTTTGTGAATGGACTTAGAATTTTGCATGAATACCCTAACTTCTAAGTGGAACTGTGTCTAAATTGAATATAGAAAAAGATGGTTTCATGCTTTGATTCTCTGTAGCCTAAAAATGTATACCAATTAGCATCATTGTTTTATTTGCAAAGGTTGTTAGAAGTTTTATCTGCGTTACTGTAATATGTATACACACACATACTAGATGTTTAGTCAAACCTGGACTTTTTGAAACTCTTAGGCAGTCATTTTGAACAGCTAAGGATTTACCTTGAAATGCCACATTTTAAAAACCATTTTTGTTAGGAAACTTTCTAATATATACTCAGTATTTTCCTAACTTCTTTTTTTCTTTTTTTTAAAGATTTTATTTATTTATTTGAGAGAGAGAGAGTGAGAGAGAGTGAGAGCATGAGAGGGGAGAGGGTCAGAGGGAGAAGCAGACTCCCCGTGGAGCTGGGAGCCCGATGTGAGACTCGATCCCGGGACTCCAGGATCATGACCTGAGCCGAAGACAGTTGCTTAACCAACTGAGCCACCCAGGCGCCCTATTTTCCTAACTTCTTAAATAATTTTACACAAATCAAATATCAGTGATTTAGAACAGGAATTTTGATGCTCCTTTAAAGCGGCAAACTCATTTTTCAAAATCTGAGGCAGAGCTTCAGTATAGAAAACACACAGAGCTGATCTAGTGGGGGGTGATCGGAGCCTGGATTATTTAGGCCTCTTCTTTCTAAGGTGTACTTCCTGGAAGTCTGGGTCCTTAATTTGAAAGATTGTCCTCAGTCATGTTATGAAATACTTGCTTTTTATCTGTGATCCAAGTACATTTTGTATTGTACTTGGAGTTTTATGAAATTTTTCAAAAAAAAAAATTTTTTTTTTCATTGTACATAATTTTACATTATTCTTAGGTATTTTTATTGTAGAAAATTTGGAAAATATAGAAAATTACAAAAAAAATAAAAATCACACATAGTTCTTGCAATCAACAAAGAAATAGCTTTTTTTATTTTTTTATTTTTTATTTTATTTTATTTTTTTAGAGATTTTATTTATTTATTTATCAGAGAGAGAAAGCGAGCACAAGCAGGGGAAGCAGCAGGGAGAGCAGGCAGAGGGAGAAGCAGGCTCCCTGCCGAGCAAGGAGCCCGATACGGGACTCGATCCCAAGACCCTGGGATCATGACCTGAGCCGAAGGCAGCCGCTTAACTGACTGAGCCACCCAGGCATCCCGCTTTTTTTATTATTTTTATTTTTTTTAATTTTTAATTTTTTATATTTTTTAAAGATTTATTTATTTATTTATTTGACAGAGAGAGAGATCACAAGTAGGCAGAGAGGCAGGCAGAGAGAGAGGGGGAAGCAGGCTCCCCGCTGAGCGGAGAGCCCGATGTGGGGCTCGATCCCAGGACCCTGAGATCATGACCTGAGCCGAAGGCAGAGGCTTTAACCCACTGAGCCACCCAGGCGCCCCTCGCTTTTTTAATTTTTAAAGATTTTCATTTTCTTTTTCTTATTTTACTGCATTAGCTAAGACTCTGGTACATTGTTGAAAAGGAGTGGTAAATGGGGACATCTTTGCCTTGTTCCTGATCTTGGTGGGAAAGCTTCAAGGTTTTCACCATTGAGTATGATGTTAGCTATAGGTTTTTCATAGCTATTCTTTACCAGGTTGAGGATGTTTTCCTCTATTCCTAGTTTACTAAGAGTTTTTTTTTAATTCATGAATGGATATTAGATTTTGTCAAACGCTTTTTCTGCATCTATTGATATGATGTGATGGATTACATTTGTTGATTTTTGAATGTCAAACCAGCCTTGCATACCTGGGATAAATCCCACTTTGTTATGGTATATAATTCTTTTTATACACGGTTAGATTCAATTTGCTAATATTTTGCTGAGGGTTTTAGTATCTGTGTTCATGAGAGATACTGGTCTGTAGTTTTCCTGTAATGTCTTTGGTTTTGACACTAGAATAATGCCTCATAGATTGAGTTTGAAGTACTCCCTCTACTGTTCTTGGAGATAATAGAAAGTGGATATAGGCCTCTTCATACTGTCTATTTCTTCTTCAGTTTTTGGCAGATTGTCTTTCAAGGTATTGGTCCACTACACCTAGGTTATCAAAAATTTGTTGTCAGGGGCGCCTGGGTGGCTCAGTTGTTAAGCATCTGCCTTTGGCTCAGGTCATGATCCCAGGGTTCTGGGATCAAACTCCGCGTTGGGGTCCCTGCTCGGCGGGACGCCTACTTCTCCCTCTCCCACTCTCCCTGCTTGTGTTCCCTCTCTTGCTGTCTCTCTCTCTCTGTCAAATAAATAAATAAATCTTTAAAATAAATTGTCATGGAGTTGTTCATAGTAGTCCTTTATTTTCCTCTCATTCTTTTTTCAATCCATATTGAGTGAACCTGTTATGTATCAGACTCACTGCAAGTTCCTGTTCTTAACCACTGTACTGTAAAAGGAGCATTTTAAGAGGCATCTGGGTATGAATGACAGATAATATAGTTCAACCAGATTTTATGGTACATGTAGTAGTAAGTAGAAATAGAAAGTCAGGTGGGGTTATTCTGTGGAAGATGTTGCCCTAGAGGGCAAATTCATACATTTCTCAATATTTTCTCAATCATCATGTGCTCAAAAATATATGGATCTGAAGTAAGGTCTTCAGAATCTTCTGACATTATAGAAGTTCTACTTAACCTCTAAGGAATACAGTAATCTACTCTATATATAATTAAAATTTTACTTACACCATGGCACTTGTAGTATTTGGAATCTCGTGAAGTTAGAGTTGTAGGGCTTGGCAACGGAATGGAATGTGGTAAGGAGGACTGAAAAAGCCTAGGTGACCAGAATGGTGGTGGCATTGATGGATACTGAAGTTTGGAGGAGAAGTCCTGTCAATCTTGAAGGCCATAACTGAACGATTTGAAAAAATTATTACAGACAAGACTCAATTCTAATTAACTTTGTAACCTTGCACATTCAGAAAGGCTTATTTTCAGTGCAGTATTAAATTGTCAGGTTCCTATGGTGTAAGATCTCATTACAGTTTCCTGTCTTGGCAGTTATCTCATGGTACTGAAATTATTTTTTGCTTTTCCAGCTGGACTGTGAGCTTTGTGAGGGCAAAGGCCAAGGGTTCATCTTGTTCAGTGTCATATTCCCTGCCCAGCACAATGCCTTGCATTTGAAACAGGCTCAGTAGTTGTCTATCAGATGAAGGAGGTTTTATTATTATTTTTTTTTTTTTTTTTTTGCATTTTCCCATCTGGGATTTTTACTTTTTAAAATCCTTGTCTGTTTCTAGTAATAATAAACTGAACCATGTGGGTTAATACAGATTTTCATATTTAAGTCCATGTAGATGTGGGGTGCAAGATTTTGTTTAGCCAAACATTTTGAGTATTTTGTGCCATAAGTTGTTTGGCCTGAAAGACAGAAATCACTAAGATGTAATCTCCACCATAAGTTGTTCGTAGGCCATATGTTTGTCTTGCTTACTGTAATGTGACAGGTGCTGCAATAGAAGCATACTCCAAGTACTATAAAAAACTAGGTACGAAGTGACGTGGAAGAAGAGATGCCTCTCTTGGTGGTTTAGGTGCCTGAAGGAGTAGACATTTCATATTTTCTCTGGTTTAGGTTAACAGAGAGAGGGAGAAAGAAATAGGATGTGTATAAAGTATAGAAGTGGGATATAGCTTTGCCTTTGTATTACAGAGTTGCAAGTAATACCAAAACGTTGGGATACATTTGGGGTAGAGGTAGAATATAAAGCCACTGAGAGACAAGGGCCTCGGATAATGGGCCTTAGTTGCCATGCTGGTGCTTTCATGAATGATTTTAAGCGGGAAAGTAATACCTGATTAGGGTTTTAGAAAACGTGTCTGACATCTCGATGGAGAGGGGTTGGATGGGGACTACACCATAGAATGCTTTCGTAAACATTTGAGTTTTTTGAGCCTCGTGACAACCCTGTTGGGTATATATTATTGTCTTTGTTTTACAAATAAATAATGGATTCAGAAGTTGGTAGACTTGTATGAAGTTACAGCAACTAAATGGTAGATCTGAGACCAAATCCTGGGTTTCTAAAATCTCTCCTTACTTACCTTTTTTATAGAAAATTCTTTTTACGGGTGCCTGGGTGGCTCAGTCAGTTAAGTGTCCGACTCTTAATTTTGGCCAGGTCATGGGATTGAGCCTCATGTCAGGCCCCATGCAGAGCGTGGAGCCTGCTTAAGATTCTCTCTCTCCCTCTACCCCTCTCCCCCATAAATAAAATGAAGATAAAAATAGAATTTAGTTACCTCAGAGGATTGATATGAGAGAATTAAATGACTTAATTCAGTAAGCTCTTTATGGATGTTTCTTAAATAAACAAAGGCAATAAAATCTCCTATTAAGATAGAAGAATCTTTCCCAGAAGACTTTTGGCTAGAAGTGAGTACCCTCCCTAAACACTGTCAGAGGAACAAGCTTATTAAACCATTCCTGGACCCATATGCCTTGGAGCCAAAGAAGGGATCTAACCTCCTTGAGCATACTGCTGCCCACCACCTGATGCCTGAACACAATCTGAGTCCTTTTGGCAAGTTAGAAGTGGGAGAATGGCTACTGAACACACTACAATGTCTACTTTTTACTGTACTTCCTCTTTTATGGTAGAAGGTTGTTGCAATGTATAGGCAAGTTCAGTTGTCATTCCTTCTAATAAGGGCTTGTTCTTTGTCTAGTTAGTGCCTATTGGTCCCCCATTTTTTGTTTGTAGGGCTTGGTTTCTTTTTGCTTTGAGTCAGTCATAATGTTCTTTGATATTCAAAATATGCCTCTCTTTTTAATATTTGCAGGGTAGGAGGATGGGTTGAAAAACAGCTATTTTCTCTGGGAAGAGAGAAAAAACATTGTTACTTTAGAGACTGCAAAGAATCTGTGACAGGAAACCATTCTTTTATGATGTTCCATGGCATTTAATAGCTGTAACTACATTGGACAACTTTTTAAACTTAGTTGGAATATATGTATTTGTACATACTGTGTATTAGCAGTTTGGCTTCTGGGGGTTTTTTTCTTCATTTTTTTTTTCAATTATGAAGATAAAAGCTCGGTGTAGGAAATTTGAGAAAAACAGAATTATAAAGAAGAAAGCATAGTTAGTAGGGTAGCTTTTTAAAACTTTTAGAATTAAGTAACTAATTCAGATTTGAGTGGTTATAATGTGACCCAGATTCTAACTTCGAAGGTATGAATAAAGTTAGGGTACTTGTATCTATCTTTATTTTCATTAATGGAATTTAATGCGTGCTTTTACTATTAATACCACCTAAAGCACCTTAGCTTTTTTACACATCAAGTTTGCATATATTGACATTATCATGAATGTTAAAGTCTATATTAACATGACTTGTAACTTTCTCTCTAAAGCATCATATTCTCGAAAAGATAAAGACCAAAGGAAGCAGCAGGCAATGTGGCGAGTTCCCTCTGATTTAAAGATGCTAAAAAGACTGAAAACTCAGATGGCTGAAGTTCGATGTATGAAAACCGATGTAAAGAATACACTTTCAGAAATCAAAGGTAGCATTGCTGCTTCTGGAGACATGCAGGCAAGCCTTTTTTCTGCCGACCAGGCAGCTCTGGCTGCTTGTGGAACTGAAAACTCTGGCAGATTACAGGATTTGGGAATGGAGCTCTTGGCAAAGTCATCAGTTGCTGGTTGTTACATACGAAACTGTAAGTGGATCCTTTTAGTGTGATTTCTCTGTGTGTCATTTGGGAAGCTAGAGAATGAGTTATTTTCAGAATAATAATATTTAAACGTCTTTCTTACGATGAATTAAGACTATATATACAGCCTTTCTCCCATTCAAAACTTACTGTATATTTTCTACTATATAGAGCTATCATTTCTTCGTTGCATATTCTGTGCTGGGCAAAAAACAAGACAAAATCCCTAACCCCTTGGATCTTGCTTTCCTATATTCCTGTGGTGGGAATCGGACATTAAAATGTGTAGACAAGTAAAGATATTTTCAGTTAGTAAAAAGTACTGTGAAGGAAACAACAGAGGAATGGGATGGGAAGACGAGGAGTGTGCTGCTTAGGTTAGGGTGGTAAGAGAAAGTCTCTGAGAAAGCAACATCTGAACTGAGATCTAAAAGTTGAAAAGGTGGCAGCCATGCAAAGATCTGTGGGACACGTTGTTCAGGGTAAACAAAACAGAAAACACAGGTCATTGGTAAGGATTTGCTGTTCTGCATGTTTGAAAGCTTGAAAGAATACCAGTATGGTTGAATGTGGTGAACAAAGCAGGGGGAAGAATCCTAGGAGGTAAGTCAGAGGAGTAGGCAGGGTCTATATCAGGTATGGATGTGTAAGACCTGGATAAGGAGTTTGAGTTTTATTCTGATTTTAAGAGGAAGTCTCTAGAAAATGAAAATGTGGGATGGGGGTGGCGCTTATGATCTGATTTACCTTTTACAAAGATTACTTTGCTTTTTGTATGGAGAAGGGTCTGAAAAGTGTTGAGTGGGAGTTGTGAAACAGCCTATAATAATAGTGAGTGTGAAATATGGTGGCCTATTCTGGAGTTACTACAGTGGGTAGGTGGACTTGCTCATAGTCTAGCAGCCCTTCTTGTCTGAGGTTCCTGTCTTTGTTAATTCTCCCAAGGATGGTACATAACTAGTACTATTCCAAATACATAGAAAGAAGTCAGTTCATTACTTACGATGGATATTTTAGACCAAGAGGGATCAGTTCTTTCCCACAACCCTGATAAGAAAGGCTGGATAGTGTTTTAGGGAAAGAAAAAAAAAACTAAGAATGACATTTAAGTTTTTGTCCCAAGCAACTTAGTGACTGGTACTATCATTAACTTAGATGCAAATCAAATAAGGAAAAAGCTGGTGTGGGGGTTGGGAGGGAGTTGGGGGTTAGGAAGGTAGGAATTCTTGTTTAAACATGTTAGGTTGGAGATGTCTCCTAGTTATCCTAGTAAATGTCTTCTAGGCAGGTGAATGGTCTATAAATCGGAAGTGTATGTGGTCATAGCTGGATATAAACAGTTGGGAGTCAGCAGTATCAGATACTGTTTAAAGTCAAGGACTGAATAAGATCAAGTATGGAGGAAGTTTAAATGGAGAAGAGAAATTTTGCCTTTGGGGCACTTTAACATTTAAAGGCCTAGTACTGAAGGGGAGTCCAATAAAGGAGATTGAGAAGAATTTAGTCATTAGGGGAGGAGGAAAACTAGAAAGGATAATATCTCAAGAAAGAAGTGGAGTGGTTGTACTATTGAGAGGTGTCGAGTTGAAGTGTGCGTGGCCCTTTTAAAAATCACTCCCGTGGAGGAGTGGAGGAGTGTAGAAGGGTGAACACAATGAGAAACTGGAGCATTATTGCGCAGCTTCTTCAGGAAGTTTCATGATGAATTGGGTGGTACCTGGAGGGGGTGTGGAGTCAAGAAAGTTTGCTGTTATCTGTCTCCGTATGTTTTCACTTTCTTAAGCATATATGCTGTTTTTTTTTTAACCTATGTCGTCTTTACTGTGGTAAAATGTACATTAACATAAAACTTACCATTAGAGGTATTTTTAGGTGTATAGTTCTGTTGCATTAATAAGTACATTCACACTGTTGTACAACCATCACCACTATGCAGTCACAGAACTTTTTTTCACCTTATAAAACTGAAACTCTATATCCATTAAATAATAACTCCATCCCCACCCCAACCCCTGGCAACCACTGTTCCACTTTCTATTTCTGTGAACTTGACTATTTTAGATATCTCACATAAGTGGAACCATATAGTATTTGTCTTTTTATGTCTGACTTATTTCACTTTCGCATAATATTTTGCATAGTATCTTCAAGGTTCATCCATATTGTATCATGTATCAGAAATTCATTCCTTTTTAAGGCTGAATAATATTCCATTGTGTGTATGTACCATATTTCATCTATCCATTCACCCATTGATGGACATTTGCATTGGTTCCATCTTTTGGCTGTTGTGACTAATGCTGTTATGAATATGGGTGTGCAAATACCTGTTTGAATCTGTACTTTCAGTTCCTTTGTGTATATACCCAGAATGGCATTCCTGAATTATATGATAATTCTGTGTTCAAGTTTTAAAAGAAATTTACCACAATTTGTTAAACAGAATTTACTGTCCTAACCTCTTTAAGTAGTACTGTTCAGTGGCATAAAGTACATGCATATTGTGCTACCATCACCACCATCCATCCCCAGAACTCCTTTTATCTTGCACAACTGAATCTCTCTACCTATTAAATAATAGCTCTCTACTCTTCCTCCTCCCAGTGCCTGGCAGCCACTATTCACTTCCTCTGTCTTTAAATTTGACTGTTCTAGGTACCTTGTATAAGCACAAACGCACTTTTGTGGCTGGCTTATTTCACTTAGCCTAATGTCTTCAGGGTTTATCCATATTATAGCATGTGTCAGAATTCTCTTCCTTTTTGTGGCTAGATGATAATCCATAGTGTGTGTATGTATATGCCCCTTTTTGTTTATCCATTCATCCTTTGATGGACATCCATCCTTTGATAGACATCTTTTGATTGGCACCTACTTTTTGGCTATTGTGAATAATGCAGCTATGAGGATGGGTGTTCATCTCTTCAAGACCCTGCTTTCTGTTTTTCTGGGCATATATATGTAAAAGTGGAATTGCTGGATTATATGGTAATTCTGTTTTTAATTTTTTGAGGAATTGGTGTAGAGTTTTCTATAGAGGTTGCACCATTTTACATTCCTACCTAATAACGCTCCAGTTTGTCCACATCTTCCCCATCACTTACAGTTTTGTGTTTTTGTTTCGTCTTGATAATAGCCATACTAATGCGTGTGAAGTGTAGTATTTTATTGTCTTATTGTGTTTTTGATTCACATTTATCAGTGATGTTGAACATTTTATAGTGTTTATCAGGCATTTGTATATATTTTCATTTGTTTGGAGAAATGCCTATTGAGATCCTTTGCCCATTTTTGAAATGGGTTATGTTGTTTTTTTTCTTCCCATCCCCCCAAGATTTTATTTTTAAGTAATTTCTGTACCCAGTGTGAGGCTCGAACTTATGACCCTGAGATCAAGAGTCAAAGTCACAGCTTCTACCTACTGAGCCAGCCCAGTGCCCTAGGATGGCTCTTTGTTTTTGATTTTTAAGAGTTCTTTATGTCGGGACGCCTGGGTGGCTCAGTGGGTTAAAGCCTCTGCCTTCAGCTCAGGTCATGATCTTAGGGTCCTGGGATCGAGTCCTGCATCAGGCTCTCTGCTCAGCGGGGAGCTGCTTCCCCATCTCTCTCTGCCTGCCTCTCTGCCTACTTGTGATCTCTCTCTCTATCTCAAATAAATAAAATCTTAAAAAAAAAAAAAAAGTTCTTTATGTCTGGATATTAATCCCTTATCAGATGGAGCTCCCGAGTGGTTCAGTTGGTTAAGCGTCTGACTCTTGATTTCAGCAAAGGTCATGATCTCAGGGTCATGAGATTGAGCCCAGCATTGTGAGATCAAGCCCTGCATTGGGCTCTGGGCTCAATGGGGAGCCTGTGTGAGATTCTCTCCCCCCCCCTTTTGCCCCATCCACACATGTGTGTGCATGCACATGCTCTCTCTCTCTCTAAAATAAATACATCTTTTTAAAAAATCCCTTATCAAATATGATTTCTAAGTATTTTTTCCTATTTAATGGGTTGCCTTTTCACTCTGTGGCTGGTATCTTTTAATGGTAAAAGTTTTTAATTTCGTTAAGTCCAGTTTATCTTTTTTTTTCCTTTTGTTGCCTGTGCTTTGGTGTTGTATTTCAAAAAAAAGCATTGCTAAAGGTGATGGTATGAAGCTATTCCCCTATGTTTTCTTGTAAGAGTTTTCTATGGGGTTTTGTTGTTATTTATTATTTTTTTTTTTTAAGATTTATTATTTGGGAGAGAGTAGGGGAGCAGAAAGAGAGAGAGAGAGAGAGAAAAACTGTGCTGAGCGTGGAGCCTGACGTGGGGCTCAACTCTGAGATCACGATCTGAGTCAAAACCAAGAGTCCAGCGCTTAACTGGCTTTACCACCTAGGCGCCCCAAGAGTTTTATAGTTTTAGATCTTATATTTTATAAATGTCTTGGGTCTACTTTTTTATTTTTTATTTATTTATATTTATTTATTTATTTATATTAACATATAATGTATTATTTGCTTCAGGGGTACAGGTCTGTGAATCATCAGTCTTATTACACAATCACAGCAAATTTTGTATATGGTATTAGGTAAGGGTCCAACTTCATTCCTTTGTGTGTGGATATCAGCTTTTCTAGCGCCATTTGTTGAAAAGATTTTCCTCTCATCATTGAATGGTCTTGATACCCTTGTTGAATAACATTAAAGGGGTGCCTGGTTGGCTTAGTCAGTGGAGTGTATTACTCTTGATCTCAGGGTTCTGAGTTCAAGCCCCATGTTGAGGTAGAGATTACTTTAAAAGAAAGGAAAAAAAATCATTTGAGCATATATGTGAGGATTTATTTCTGCGCTATGTGTTTATTAAAATGTGTTTATTAAAATGGGATATATTAATGCTCGATACTGGTGGCAATAATCCAATAGAGATGAGTAGAGGAGAAGATGATTGCCAACTACATAGAATTCTCCTAAAATAAGCGTAACAGTTCAATAGAAATGAAGTAACAGAAAATAGACAGATCTATTAATAGTATTCATGGTTTTTAGGTTTAATGTTTTTATTTGGAAGGCCTTTTTAACTCCCAAGTTTATAAAAATGACCCCCGTTTTCTTGTGGCATTTTTTTTTCAATTTTTTAACATTTAGGTCACTATACCATACATAATTTGTTTTTCATGATGATGTCTGAGGTAAAATTTTTTTTCCCCAAAAGAAACCTGTTTTTTTAAGAATCCACTCTATCCAACAATATGAAATGCATCCTTTATTAATAGACCACATTCCCATATTTGCATTGTTCTGTTTTTAAACTTGTTCAGAGAGGTTAAATCATACGAAATTGCCAACATACAACTGTTTTTGACCTGCAAAAACAGCAGTTTGATATTGTTCAACTGAATATTTGTAGTGTTTCTCACTACTGTATTTCATAGTTTGTAATACTTGATTGACTTGCCTTCATTTTTGTTTTCAAAGTATTCTTGATGGTTTTTGCACATTTACTCTTCCAGAAAAACATTTTGACTGGAATTGCATTATTTAATGGATTAAATTACATTTAATTTGGGAAATTGACATTTTTTCAGTATTGAAACATTAACTCTGGGAAAGTGCTGTTTCTCTCCATTTATTCTGGTCATCTCTCATATATACTTTACAGTTTTAGTTTCCCTCATCTAAATTCTGTATATATCTTGTTATATTTATTTCTAGATAGGTTATAACTTAGGTTGCTGTTGTGAATGGATTTCTTCCCCCGCCCCCCATAATGTTTTCTAATTATTTGTCACTTTTAGGAATACTATTGGTTTTTACATGTTTGTCTTGTATTTAGCCCACTTAATGAAATTTTTAAATTTTAAGTTTTTTGGTCAATTATCTTGAATTTCTAAGTAGATGATCATATTATCAGCAAACAATTTTAGTTTATTCTTTTTTTGCTTATTTTCATTGTCTAGGCTAGGATCTCAGAACAATGCTAACTGATAACAGTAATAGAATTTTTGTAATGCTTTCAACTCTGTTTAGGAATTCCTTTAGTTTTCTTAAGTACTATGCTATATATTTCTTTATAAATTTATTTTTTTATTTTAGAGAGTAAGAAAGAGAAAGTGTAAGCACAGGAGCAGGAGGGGCAGAAGGAGAGGGAGAGAGAATCTCAACCAGACATACTGAGCATGGAGCTGGACGCAGGGCTCGACTCATGATCCTTAGATCTTGACCTGAGCCAAAACCAAGTCAGATGCATAACCGACTGTGCCACCTAGGCGCCCCTGCTATATATGTTTTAATAGTTTTTACAAAGTTAAAAGATATATCCTTTTATTGCTAATAATTACTGTGTACAATTAGTACCACTGTTTACTCTGTGTGGGATATCATTCTAACTATTCTAAGTCACATGTGCATTAACTCAATCCCAACAACTCTGAGGCAAGTTATTTTTATCCCCAATTTACAGATAGATAAATGGAGGCACAGGGTATTAAACAGCATTCTCAGAGTTTTACAGTGGTAATTGGCAGAGCCAAGAACTTGAACTACAGAGCCTATGGCTTTCACCGTTGCACCAAAGTACCTTTTTTTTCTACTTACTACGAGGTTATTTGTTTATTTATCAAGAAGTTGAATAGAATTATGCTTTTTTTGGCATCTCTCAAAATGATCATATAATTTTGTTCGATTATTTTAACTTTAAAGAATTACATTCTTTATCTAATGATGACCATTCTTGAAATAGTAGAATGAATCCTATTTGGTTTTGATAATTTATAATTTTTTAAAATATACTGCCATATTCAGTTTGCTAATATTTTAGTTAGAATTCTTGACTATTGTAGTCGTAAGTAAAATCGAGTTGTATTTTTGTTACATTATCCTTAACCCATTTGAATTCCAATTTTATGCCAGCCTGATGGAATAGATTCAGAAGCTTTTGTCCTTTTCTATGCTATAAAATTGTTTTAACATCTTGTCTGCTCTTTCAAAGTTTAATGAAACTTTTTCATAAAAGCATTTAGTAGTTCTCTCAAGGACAGAGCCTTAACAGCCTTTTTAATTTCATTGTGTTATTGGTCTCTGGGCACCTGGGGGGCTCAGATGGTTAAGCATCTGCCTTTGGCTCAGGTCATGATCCCAGGGTCCTAGGTTCGAGTCCCACATTGGGCTCCCCGCTCAGTGGAGAGCCTGCTTTTCCCTCTCCCTCTGCTGCTCTCCGTGCTTGTGCTTTCTCACTCTCTCTGTCAAATAAATAAAATCTTTAAAAAAAAAAAAAGTTTATTGGTCTATTTCTCCTCCTTAAACCAGTTTCCATAATTAATTTTCCTTGAAAATTACTCATTTTACTAGATATTTAAATTTATTGGTATAAAGCCACTTATTCTGGTCTCTTAAATTTTAAAAAGTCCTCTGAATATCGGCTGTTAAACTTTTTCTCTTGTTTTGCTTATATGTGTCTTCTTATTTTGTCCTTTGATTTGACTTGCTGGAAACTTGTCCATTTTATTTGTCTCTTCAGAGACCTAGTTCTTAGATATATTTCATCTACTCTTTTCTACCTTTTTATTACATTAAATTTTGCCTTTGTTTCTATTTTAACTAGTCCATTAACAATGCATTCTTGGTTAAGGACCATATTATAATTTATATATACATTACAGTGGAAAAATTGGTCTTTTTTCTCACATCTTTCTTTTCTTTTTTTTTTTTTTTTTTAGATTTTATTTATTTATTTGACAGAGAGAGAGAGATCACAAGTAGGCAGAGAGGCAGGCAGAGGGAGAGAGGGAAGCAGGCTCCCTACTGAGCAGAGAGCCCGATGCGGGGCTCGATCCCAGGACCCTGAGATCATGACCCGAGCCGAAGGCAGAGGCCTTAACCCACTGAGCCACCCAGGCGCCCCTCACATCTTTTTTTTCAAGTGTACAATTCAACAGTTTTTAATATATTCACAAAATCATGTAATGTTCACCATTATCTAGAACATTGTCTACAATATTTTCATCACCCTCTCCCCAAAAACTCCATACACTTGAACACTCACTCTCCGTTTTTCCCTCCCCCAGCCCCTGGTAACCTCTAGTCTATTTTCTCTATATGGTTTTACTTCTTCTGGACTTTCATATAAATAGAATCATACAATATGAGGCCTCTATGTCTGGCTTTTTTCACTTAGCGTAACATTTCCAAGGGTCACACATGTTGTAGCACGTATTATTTCATTACTTTTTATGGCTGAATCATAACTTCATTGTATATGTGTACCATGTTCTGTTTACCTACTCATAATTTGATGGGCATAATGTAGTGTTTTTCCACTTTTTGGCTATTATAAATAATGCTGCTGTGAATATTCATGTACGTGTTTCTGTGTGGACATACGTTTTTATTTATCTTGGGAATGTGCTTAGAAGTGGAATGCTGGGATATAGGGGAACTTCTTGAGGCACTGCCCTGTTTCCAATGCAGCTGTACCATTTTATATTCCCATCCAGTTCCTAATTAGAATCCAGTCGAGGGTTCCAACTTCTCCATATCCTTGACAACACTTATTGTCCATCTTTTTTTTTCCCTTGTCCATTGGATTGTCTTGGCCTTACCAAAAATTAATTGACCATAAATGGTTTATTTCTAGACTCTCAATTCTGTTCCACTGATCAGGAATTTTATCTTTACACCAGTATACCACACAGTCTTGGTTTAGTATAGTTTTACAACAAGTTTTTGAAATCAGAAGTGTAAGTCCTCCATTCAAGATGTTTTTGGGTATTCTAGATCTTTTCATATGAATTTTAGAATCAGCTTATCAGTTTCTGCAGTTAAAAAGAAAGACAGTCGGAGCTCCTGGATGGCTCAGTTAAGCATCCAACTCTTGGTTTTGGCTCAGGTCGTGATCTCAGGGTCATGGAATTGAGCCTCACATCAGGCTTCTCACTCAGTCAGCTGGGAGTCTGCTGGAGAGTGTCTCTCGCCTTCTCTCCCTGCCCCTTTCCCCTTTTCTCTCTCTTTAAAAAAATTAAAAATATTTAAATTTAAATTTAAATTTAAAAAGACAGTTGGAATTCTTATAGGGAGTGTGTTGAATTTGTAGATCAATTGTGGAAGTATTGCCATGTTAAACAATATTAAGTCTTCTGATCAATGAACACAGTATTTTTCCCATCTTTTTTTTTTATTAAGCATTTATTGGCAAGATTAAAAAATTTCCATCCTTATTGTCTTTAAGCAGTGTATGATAGTTTTTAATGTGCAAGTCTTAAATTTATTAAATTTTTTCTTAAGTATTCTATTTGGTGCTATTGTAAATGGAATTGCTTACTTAATTGCATTCTTGTGCATAAAAAGATAATCAGTTCTTGGTCTTGTGTCCTGCTACCTTGCTGTTTATTACCTTTAAATGCATATCTTCTGCTTTCTTTTTATTTCTTTTTATTCTTTTTCTAGCTCCTCGAGTCTGTGCATATTAGGCCACTTAGTGTCATTTTTTTCTAATTCATTATAAGGCTATACATTTTTTTTCCTAATTATTGTTTTAGCCACAACATCTTGTGTATTGTATTTGTGATTTATTTCTAATTCATTGATTTTCTTGTTAATTTACAAGAAATTTACAATTTTCCACTTTTACAATAATTTACAATTTTCAAGTGTTTTAGGGGTTATATTTTTGTTGTTAATACTTTGGTATTGAGATTGGAGTTCATATCTGGTAGGGTTTTTCTTTTGGAATTTACTGATATTTTTCTGGTTTTGTTAAGACTGCTCCACAAGTAGCAAAGTAGGAATACTTACTGTATAAAACCCCAAATAAAGCATTTGGGACAAGAGTGTCCTAGGTATTTTGGACACAGTAGATAGAATACATTCCGTAAGATTAGCCTTCCTCGGAGTGCCTGGGAGGCTCAGTGGGTTGAGCCTCTACTTTCGGCTCAGGTCATGGTCTCGGGTACCTGGGATCGAGCCCCACATTGGTCTCTCTGCTCAGCGGGGAGCCTGCTTCCCCCTCTCTCTCTGCCTGCCTCTCTGCCTACTTGTGATCTCTTTCTCTCTGTCAAATAAATAAATAAAATCTTAAAAAAAAAAAAAAAAGGATTAGCCTTCTTCTGACAGCCTATGTAGTGAGTTTTGTGCTATTTTATCTTATTCGGAAATATTTTTAAATGTCTTTGCAGCCACAAATAAGAAGAGTAATTCACCCAAGCCAGCTCGGTCCAGTATAGCAGGTAGTCTATCACTTCGAAGAGCAATAGACTCTGGGGAAAATAGCCGTTCAAAGGGAGACTGTCAAACTGTATCTGAAGGTAAATTTGGAGAGCTTAGAATATAATTTCAGTGGGTAGATGTTTGTTATTTAAAACTGATCTCCTGGGTGCCTGGGTGGCTCAGTGGGTTAAAGCCTCTGTCTTCGGCTCAGGGTCCTGGGATCGAGCCCTGCATATATATATATATATAAATAAAATCTTTAACTGATCTCATGGTGTACATAAATTTAGATCTTTAAGGCACTGATGATCTCAAAACTTGATTCGAAAGTTCCTTGATCTCACAAGAAAACAGACCCATCCCTAAGAAAATGCAGCCATTAGGCGCTCGTGGGTGGCTCAGTCGTTAAGCATCTGCCTTTGGCTCAGGTAATGAACCCAGGTCCTGGCATTGAGCCCCACATCAGGCTCCCTGCTTGACAGGAAGCCTGCTTCTCCCTCTCCCACTCCCCCTGCTTGTCTTCCCTCTCTTGCTGTGTCTCTCTGTCAAATAAATAAAGTCTTACAAAAAAAAAAAAAGAAAATCCGGTCATTAGACTGAGTATTCTGGATTCCTTAATTTTAAATATTTGGCATCAAAAAACTGGGATATATTTTTTAATTGGTTTGAGTTTTCCTGCAGTTTAAAAATGTTTATGTAGTGAGATACTCTAAAGTGGAGACTAGAGAGCTTTTGTTTGCCTTCTTTCTGAGAATCCCCTTTCTTTTCTATAGGCTCCCCAGGAAGCTCTCAGTCTGGGAGCAGGCACAGTTCTCCCCGAGCCTTAACACATGGCACCATCAGTGATATTTTGCCAAAATCTGAAGACCGACAGTGTCAAGCTTTGGATTCTGTTGTGGTTGCAGTTTTCAATGGTTTACCTGCTGTTGAGAAAAGGAGGAAAATGGTCACTTTGGGGTAAGTTCTTTTGTTTATGTAATGGAATAATAGCTAATAGCTTTGTTTGACACTTTATAAGCCTACATCGTAATGAATAAAATAAATTTCCACCTTGTTAATTTTTTAGCAAAGTTTATTGTATTAAAATCTATAAAGTATCAGAGACCTTTTTTCTTAATGGAATGAAATGAGATAGTATCATTCAGTTATGTTAGAGATCACTTTCACTTAAGTGTGTAACCTTGTGTGAATTCTGCCGTGTGAGTTTTTGATGTACGTGTCAGCTTTTGCTTTTTTTTCCCCACTATCTCCACACTTTTCAAAAACATTTGTGCTGGGCTGTATTACACCATAGGTCTTTTATGCATATTTTGTACGTAACAAAGCACTTCTGGCAATTTTATTTTAACACTGCTTTTGTACTTTTATCTCGCCTACTTTCTCTTCTCTTATATGAAAATGTCTTCGAGGGCGCCTGGGTGGCTCAGTGGGTTAAGCCTCTGCCTTCGGCTCAGGTCATGATCTCGGGGTCCTGGGATCGAGCCCCACATCGGGCTCTCTGCTCAGCGGGGAGCTTGCTTCCCCCTCTCTCTCTGCCTGCCTCTCTGCCTACTTGTGATCTCTCTCTCTCTGTCAAATAAATAAAATCTTAAAAAAAAACACAAAAAAACCTTTTTAAAAAAAAAAAAAGAAAATGTCTTTGAAACTCACAGTTGGAATTTCTCAAAAGGATATACTGTATGGCAGTTGTGACCTTTATCTCTCACCCAGGAAGCATAAACTCAAATCCCAGCCATGTCAATTAAACTTCCATCCATTAAAAAGAATTATTATGGAATGTATTGTCTGTGAATGTGCCAAATGAGGATTAATATTCATCTGCTGATCTATTTTATGGATATTAAGTATGTTTCTAAGTTTAAACAATGGAATAATTCTACCTTGGAGACTTCGAAAAAACTTTGAATTTAGAGAGAGATTAACATCCCTTAAGTTTACCTCATTTAAACAGTTATAAAGTCTGGATAATTACCAAATGTAAAAGAACAGCTGGTATGATTTAGTTTTGTTTTAGCTCTAGTTTAAGCAGTGGAAAGGTGTTATAATCATTCGGATTGTCTTGTCCTTCCCATTACCTACCCTGATTTTATACATACTCCTTTCAGGCTGAAGCTACAACTAGCTTTTATATTTTGTTACGAAGATATTTATATCTGCCTTTAGTCATAACAATTAAATGTATATGAACATAGACTTTTTTTCTAGACTGTAAAATCCTCTATAAATATCTGCAGCTCTTAGCTATAACCCTCATTTTACAGTTAATTGTATTGCTAGCCTGGCTTATGTGGTGTTTTCTAACTTGTGTCTTTTTTTCCTTGCCTGATTTAAAGTAGTTTGTAAGCAAAAATTTTAAATACTAATAATAAGTGGTTCAAAAATGGAAGTAAAAAAGAATATTAAGTGAAAATACCCCCATCTTTGTCTCCCATCTGCTTAGTTTTCCAGCTCCTTGTCCACACACATCCCTCCTGTTTTTAATTTTTTATATATGCTGTGTCTTCTCAGTTTTTATGCATATTTAAGCAACTGTGACTATATAGCTTTTTTAATACAAAACATATACCATATTTTCTCAGTAATATATCTGAAGTCTTTCCATATCAATGAGAACATATTATTTAGGACTTCTATTTTTGCCTTTTAATCAGAATTTTTATTGAGATAATTACATGTTCACATGCAATTCTAAGAAATAATACAGAGAGTTCCTATGCACCTTACCCAGTTTCCTCTAATGATGACATTTTGCAAAAGTGATACAATATCACAACCAGGATACTGACATTGATACAATCCATCATGTTCTAACCTTTTACTGTGGATCTTACAGTGAATTTTTAAAAATACAATTCTTGGAAATTAATACTAAATATCAGTGCCATATACCATACTTGGTTTCATGCTCAGTTTCAGGACAAGAAGAAAATATATATATTGTATCATTGACTGGTTATAAAAAAATATCAGGTTGTTTTCTCCTTTGAGGGCTAATACTAAAGGAGGTCGTCTGGAAGGAATGCAAATGACTGATTTGGAAAATAATTCTGAAACTGGAGAATTACAACCTATACTACCTGAAGGAGCTTCAGCTGCCCCTGAGGAAGGTATGGAATGGTAAAGTCTTAATTTGGTGCGAGGTGGGAATAATGATTTTTGTGTGTGTTGGTGTTGGAGAGTAGTTAAAAAAGTTATTGAGACATTACCATCCAACATGTTTGATCTGAATACAGCATTTATTGTACCACTGAATTTGATTTACTAGGACATTGAGCACAGAGGAAGGCAAAGTGGATAATTGACTACGTGAAAGGACATGTCTTACTTAGAAGGGAGGTTTACAGGGTGGTGGGGGGAATCTACAGATAGTTCATCTGCTCATTCAATAAATATGTTAAGCCACCTACACGCTAGGCATTGAATTTGCTAGATATACAAAGATGAGATTAGATATGTTCATGGGCTTAGGGGGAATGCACAAAACAACTAATTATAATAAGTGTTAAGTACCTTGTCTTTTAAGGTCAGTCTTTTTTTTTTTTTTTTTTTTTTAAGATTTTGTTTATTTATTTATTTGAGAGAGAGAGCATGAGCAGGGCAGGTCAGTGGGGAGTGGGATGGGGGTAGGCAGAGGGAGAGGGACAAGGAGACTCCTTGCTGAGCCAGGAGCCCAATGCAGGACTCGATCCCAGGAGCCTGAGATCATGACCTGAGCTGAAGTTAGACGCTTAACTGACTGAGCCACCTGGGCGCCCCAGAGTCAGTCTTGATCAATATTTGTAAATTGCTTTGCTCATATAGAACTATTCCAAACTAACCATTTAAAAACATCCTTTATGGTAACGGACTTCAACTCTGGCTGTTCATTTTCAATTACATTTTCAGTATTCTTCTATATGTTCTTCCAGGTTTATCATTCTTTATCTAAAAGCATAGGAGACATTTTGTAATTTTGAGTAGCAAAGGTGTTTGGTTTTTTTTGTTTTGTTTTTGTTTTTTAAGATTTTATTATTTACCTGAGAGAGAGCATGCATGAGTTGGGAGGGGGGAAGAGCAGAGGGAGAGAGACAAGACGACTCTGCACTGAGTGCAGAGCCTGACACAGGGCTTGATATCAGGACCCTGAGATCTTGACCTGAGCCGAAATCAAGAGTCAAATGCTTAACTGACTGAGCCACTCAGGTGCCCAGAAAGTGTTTTGAAATAAGACTGTGTTTTGCTATTGTTGGGTCCTTTATATGTTAGCAGAAAAGGATGTCAACTTTATTAATGATATTTGGCATTGAAATTTTTTTTCCCATTTCTCTGAAACACTGCCCCCTTCCACTTCTGCACTCATTTGAATTTTAATGATTGCTGAATTGTAGCTCAAAGCATATATTCAGGTGCTACCATTTACCTCTGGCTGCCCTGTGAGAGGGTGTGTGGGTGGTGGCATTTTTAGGTTTTTCAGCTAAAGAATACTAAACACTCCCCTCTAGGTTGATGCTCCTTTGGCAGCAAGCATTACTTCAGTAGAAGAGATTAAATGAAAAGGATTTTTAAAGTGAAGTGTTGATCGTTAAAACATTAAGATACAAATATTTTGATTTAAAGTCTTTAAAGAAAGGACATGTAGGGATTAGCTAGTTTCGATGTATTTATATATATTGATTACAAATTGTAGTGACTTAAATTTTTGTAGCATGTGCTGGAATTACAGCCCCCTTTTATTCATGCAGCATTTATGAAATGCTTCTAATTTGCCTGTCATTGCATTTGATGCTGGTGAAAAAGTAATTCCTGAACTTGCTGTTTAGTTCAGGATTTCTTTAACTTGACACCATTGACATTTTGGGCCAGGTGATTCTTTGTTGTAGAGGGCTGCCCTGTGCATTGGAGGATGTTTAGCAGCATCCTTGGCTTTTTTTTTTTGCATCCTTGGTTTTTAACTACTAGGTGCCAACAGCACCTCCTCTGAGTTACAGTAATCAAAAATGTTCCCTGGGAGGCAAAATCATCCCCCGTTGGGAACCACTGGTTGAGTTGAATTACTCAACCAGGGATGACCACTCTCTAAGAATCAGGTGTCAGAGTAGATCACAGTTTCAAATGGATACAAGGTGTAGTTCTCAGGTATGTTGGTGGATATATGTATTGGTGGTGATGGGAGGGGTGCAAGGAGAGCAATTGACCTGCAGAGTCAGACCATTTAATAGCCAATAGAGAATGATGGGTGCTGTGATAGGGTGTATAGGGAGCTCAAAGAACAGGTATGGAATAATAAAAATAATTGGTAATATTTACTAAGTCCTCATTATATATTAGAGACTGCTAAAGACTTTCCCAGATTTATCTTCTTTTCTCAGTATAGCTCTACATGGTAGTTACTTTATTATCTTGATTATCTCACCTATAATATGAGTAGGCTGAAGCCTAGAGTTGTAACTTACCTTACTCAAAATCACAGAGTTAGTAAATGGAAGGGCTGAAATTTGAACCCAGAGCCGGTGCTCTTAAATATCATCTTTACTAACGTGGTTCGCCCTTACAAAGATACCTTAAGGGGCGCCTGGTGGCTCAGTCGTTAAGCATCTACCTTCGGCTCAGGTCATGATCCTTGGGTCCTAGGATTGAGCGCCGTGTCACGAGCCCTTCTCAGCCCTTCTCCCCCTCCCACTTCCCCTGCTTGTGTTCCCTATCTCACTGTGTCTGTCAAATAAATAAATAAAATCTTAAAAAACAAAAGAAAACAAAACAAAAAAACGAAAGAAAGAAGGATCATCCTAAGGGATGAGTACAAATTAGCCAGGTGAAAACTAGTGAAAGTTGAGGCTGGAGTGGAAACAGGATGGATCATGAAGAGTTACATTGTATGTCCTAGCTAAAATTCGGACTTTGTCCTTTAGGATCTAAGCAAAAAGTGAGATAATAAAATTATGTTTTTAAATTCCTGTTCTAGCTATGTTGTAGAGAATGGATTTGGAGTGGGGAGAGGGGATGTGGAACTCTAGGGGCAGGAAAACTGGCAAGAAGCATGTTAAATCACTGTTGGTGAGACTTGGACTTAATTTCAGCCTTCAGCTCATAAATGCACATTATCTTTTTTTTTTTTTTTTTAATTAACACATAATGTATTATTTGCCCCAGGGTACATGTCTGTGGATCCTCAGGCTTACACATTTCACAGCACTTACCATAGCACATACCCTCCTCAATGTCCATAACCCAGCCACCCTGTCCC
>CM052891.1:28565537-28644289 GCA_028534135.1 Potos flavus | reverse complement strand
AGGTTCTTTCCATAGTTTGGCTATTGTGGACATTGCTGCTATAAACATTTGGGTACATGTGCCCCTTCGGATCACTACATTTGTATCTTTAGGGTAAATACCCAGTAGTGCAATTGCTGGGTCGAAGGGTAACTCTATTTTCAACTTTTTGAGGAACCTCCATACTGTTTTCCAGAGTGGCTGCACCAGCTTGCATTCCCACCAACAGTGTAGGAGGGTTCCCCATTCTCCGCATCCTCGCCAACATCTGTTGTTTCCTGACCTGCTTATTTTAGCCATTCTGACTGGTGTGAGGTGGTATCTCACTGTGGTTTTGATTTGTATTTCTCTGATGCCGAGTGATGTTGAGCACTTTTTCATGTGTCTGTTGGCCATTTGAATGTCCTCTTATAAATGCACATTATCTTAGCACCCAGAATCCTGAAAGTTTTTGACATCAGTTTCATTTCTTACTTAGAGCTAATCTTTGACAGCTTATCATAAACTAGAGAAAGGCATTTGCTCGGCAACATTTAGGATCTACCATGTACTTTCAGTCCTTGAAAGTCTGAGATAGAGAGCTAAATGGTCAGTGTGACCCAGTAAGACATTTTCTTTTATATAAGGAGCGATATGATATAAAGAACTTAAAACTGAATAAGAAAGCTTGCTGTAAACATGCAAATCAACAGTGCCACGGAAGTACACCCTTGTGGTTCGTTGGTATCTAAATAGCTTATTTACCATTAGAGTCCCAAGATAGGCAGTGAGAAGGAGACTAACTGATAAGGCTGGAAGAAGGAATATAGTGGAGGACAATAGGAGCTCTGAGCCTTTTGGAATCTGCTTTGTGAGAGGAGAATGGGGCCTTACTCACAGATATAGTATTATTACTCTATCATCAACAGGAAGCAATTCTCAAGAAACCCTTATTTTTCTTTTTTTTTTTTTAAAGATTTTATTTATTTGACAGAGAGAGACACAGCCAGAGAGGGAATACAATCAGGGGGAGTGGGAGAGGGAGAAGCAGGCTTCCCGCCGAGCAGGGAGCGGATGCGGGGCTCGATCCCAGGACGCTGGGATCATGACCTGAGCCGAAGGCAGATGCTTAACGACTGAGCCACCCAGGCGCCCCAAGAAACCTTTATTTTTCACACCAATAAGCCTTGGTAGAAAGTTGAGTGGGTTTGTCTTGTATCCATGGTTAGGAAACACAAGACTCTTTATTTGAGCGGAATTCCTAAGAGAAAATTTTCTGTGTCAGATGACTGTACGTAAGTCTGTTTGTGGTGTCTCTATGACATCTGTCTGAAGAAACTTTAAAGTTTCTTTGTTGTTACAGGGAATTTGGGACTACTAAGGTGGTTCTCTTAAATTAAGTTTTTGCACATCGATGAAATATGACTTCTTAGACATGTCAGGCATCAGCATGCCTTTTTCTAAATGGGACCATCTGGGACAACCTGGTATTAATCTTGTGTTTAATGGCTTGATACTGAAAAGCTTGACACTACTCCTACCCCTGCTCTTGCTGCCAGTTGATACCCTCCCTGCAGAACTCCTGAAGTAGATCAGTGTCTTCCTTGTTCAGTCTAAAACTGGAGACTGTGCTCTGATTGAGTTCCTATTGAAGTAGCACAGATCTCTTTTCGATTAAGTCAAGAATATTAATACACCCTTCCCAGAAAAGCCATGGTATGCCTGTTAAAATCTTTTTTTTTTAAGATGATAACTTTTTTTTTTTTTTAAAGATTTTATTTATTTATTTGACAGAGAGAGAGATTACAAGTAGGCAGAGAGGCGGGGGTGGGGGGGGAAGGGGGAGAAGCAGGCTCCCTGGACCCTGAGATCATGACCTGAGCCAAAGGCAGAGGCTTTAACCCACTGAGCCACCCAGGCGCCACTGCCTGTTAAAATCTTAATGGCAACCTATCTAAAAGAGGAATACAAAGTCTGATGCTATACTCTAACTGATCCCTTTTGAGATATTGGTTAAGAGATTTTAATAGAGGGGGTGCCTGGGGCACCTGGGTGGTGCAGTCAGTTATGCATCTGACTCTTGGTTTTGGCTCAGGTTATGATGTCAGGGCATGAGATCGAGCCCTGCATCAGCCTCCACACTGGGTGTGGAGCCTCTTAAGATTCTCTCTCTCCCTCCCCCCCCCCCCACAAAAAAAGAGAGAGATTTTAATAGAAGTTAAAAAAAACTCAAATCCGCTGGCTTAAACAGAAAAGATGTACTCTCTTGTATTAAGATGAAGTCTCACCTAACTGGTAGGGCAGTTTCAGGGTTGGAAAACAGCTGTTTAATGTCCTCAAGAACTCATTTTTTCCCCCATCTTTCACACTGCCATTCTCAGTGAATTGCCTTAGCCTCCCTCAGGATGGCAAGATGCTTCTTGCCATTTCAAACTTCATATAGAGTCAATAAAATTCTGAGAATACAGGAGGATTATTTCATTCTGTGTATCTATCAACAAGGAAAACCTTTGTCAGAGCACCTTAACAACTTCCTAACATCCTCTTATATCTCAGTCGCTGGCAAGAGGAAACTTGGCAAAGCCTAAACATTTGGTTCCCCTCCTTGACCCATTCTACATGGCCACATGGAAGAGAGGAGATAGTTGAACAGTAGTGAGATTCCATATTAGAAAGGAGCGAGCCAGGTGAAGTAGTAATGTCTGCTGCACCAAGTGGTTCGTGTTCCCCCAGCATCTGAAATCTGAGCACCCGTGAATAAGGGACTTAGAAATAAGTACTGTACTAACAGTCCTAGCATATAGTGGATGCTCAAAAAATGTGGTAGATGATTGATACAGAAATACTCCAGC
Source organism: Potos flavus (assembly GCA_028534135.1). NCBI lineage: Eukaryota > Metazoa > Chordata > Mammalia > Carnivora > Procyonidae > Potos > Potos flavus. The sequence goes on along the minus strand of CM052891.1, from coordinate 28,641,479 downwards.
TTTTACTGTAAGATGCAGATTTTGTTTTCCACATTAATATCTCTGTGGCATCTTACATTTAATGGTATCTTGTAATTACTATCAGTGGGAGCCAGTTGTATAATAACCTATTGACAAATTCTGGTGAGATTAAGAAAAGTGCAATATTCAGACTGCTTAGAGTTGGCAGAATAACACTAGTTTGCTTTAGGTATTAGTGGGGAGACATTGCAGTATATGGGGCAAGGCACAGCAAATAGCTTGTGATCTGTTGGTTGACATCAGCTAGTTTGGTTTCAGGTATTTGACTTTATGTGTATTTACTTCCTCTCACTTATTGAAGACGATGGGTTGTGCAGGACCTGTTGACTCAGTAGGCCAACTACTAAGCTAGGTGTTAGGAGACCAATTTTTCTTTCTCATTACTTTCACAAAGTTAGGGAACCTCCCTAAGTATGTGTTGGTGGCCCTGTCTGCCACTTATATAAATAAGTTTATACTACACTTCATAGGAGTCCCATGAGTGGCATTCCAAGAAATAGGAAGTTTGGGAAGCAAAGTAATTCCTAAATTGGCATTTCAACGTGTGATTGTATGTAGTGCTATAAACCTTGTTAAGAGTTCTAAATGTTTACATTATTTGAATACTACCCAATACTGTTCACAGCATTTTCTAGTATTTGAATATTCAATGTAGGCTACAGTTCTTTTAAATATTATAAATTTTTTAAAGATCTGTAATGAGTAAAGAGTTTGAAAATGAATTTAAAGAATAACTTAAGATTTGAGGAATTCCTGAGAATCCAGAGAATTCCATTTCTTTGTGAATCTGTCAAGAATTCAGAAACACTGGTGCTGTGCCTAGAAATTTCAATTCAAGTGGGTTTTAGGATTTTCAGCAACAGTTCCATGAAAGGCCACAAGGTGGAGGTGGTGCTTTGTGGAAGTAACTGGTTTTGTCTCTAAACTGTAAGTATCACACTTGGCTTTTTACAGTAAGAAAGTTGTGGGGTTTTTTTGTTTTTTGTTTTTTTCCCTTTGCTGAACAAGGAGATTTCAGAAATATCCATACATCCAGCCTGTGTCTTCTAAATATTTAAGGGAAAAATAGTAGTACACAAACTCCTCTTGAAAACAGAAGAGGCAGAATTCACCCATAAAGCCATCTGGGGCTACTGTTCTCTGTGTTGGAAATTCTTTTAACTACAAGTGCTATTTCTTTAGTAGTTAAAATACCTATTCACATTGTCTTTTTTTTACCTGAGTGACCTTTGGTAGTTTGTATCTATCAAATAATTTGTTCATCTCATCTATATTCTTGATTTCATGAGCATCAGGCTATTTATACTATTTCCTTATAATTTTAATGTCTGTAGAATCTGTTGTGATGTCATCTTTCATTCCTGATATTAGTAATTTTTTTCTCTTTTTCCTTAGTGTGCCTAGACGCTTTTAAATTTTGTTGATCTTTTTAAAGAACTGCCTTCTTGTGTCACTGATTTCTTTTTATGTTGTTTTCCTGTTAACTTTATTTATTCTTTATTTACTCCCTTTTATTTGCTTTGAGTTTATTTGCTTTTTTTCTAGTTTCTTAATGTAGATGCTTCGATCATTGAGAGCTTTTACTTTTCTAATGTAAGTATTTAATAAATTTCCTTTAAGCATTGCTATAGCCATATCTTCCAAATTTTGATACGTTGTATTTTTATTTTCATTCAATTCAGAATGTGTTTCATTAATTCTGGAAAATTCTCAGCCATTTTCTCTTAATGTATTGTCTCTCCTTTGTTATTTTTGCTGTGTCTGTGTCTATTTGACACAGTTGGAACTATTACCATTTATTTCCTTATATTTTAACCACTTTATAATCTTCATCTCCTTTTTTTTTTTTTTAATACTCTGTTTAATTTCCTCAGCTCTCTTTAAATTTGCTGTCCTCTTTTTCAACCTTGTTTAAATCCATCTCTTGATATTTAAACTTTAATGACCGTATCTTTCATTTCTAGAAAGTCTGTGTAGTAATTTTTATTTTTTATTTTTTTGTGTAGTAATTTAAAAAAATTATCCTTTCCTTTCTCACATTTAACAGGTCATTATTTCAATTTATGAATATCCTTCTATTTGTGTATCTGCTTGACTCTTATTTCAGGTGGATTATTCACCTTGTTTGTTTTGTAAATTTTGATTGGGACACACCTTTCTGAGATTCTTTTTCTGTCCCACCTACCCCACCCCTAGAAAATATCTTTTCTTTCCCCCTCCCCCAACTGTGATAATTCTTAGGAGTTATTATAAGGATTGTGGAAGCTTCCCTCCAGAGAGGTGGTTTTTTGTTTTTGTTTTTTAATGCTTCAAGAGTGTTCACTGATTGATGTTTGTTGATTGTCTTTACCTGGGTCTTCATATGCTGAAGTAATTTGGGATTGTATCCTAAATATTTTTAATATGTTACAAGACTCTGGGTTTTATTTAAATCTGCCAGTTTGGTGGCACTTCAGGTTCTGGTGTACATCAGTATGCCTGTTCCTATTTAGTTTTCAGAGTCCTTAAATAACTGCTTCATGGGACTCCTGGGTGGCTCAGTTGGTTGAGCGTTTGACTCTTCATTTCGTCTCAGGTCATGATCTCCGGGTCGTGAGATCAAGCCCCATGTGGGGCTCTGCACTGGGCATGGAGCCTGTTTGAGGATTTTCTCCCTCTGCCCCTCCACCCCAATTTGGGTGTGCATGCATGTGCTCTCTCTCTCAAACAAATAAATCTTTAAAAAATATGTTTAAAAAAAATAGCTACTTCATGCATTCTATACAGGTTTTATAGCTTTGTTCCGTGGGAAAGATGGGATGGAATGTGCTTATTCCATCTCACCTAGAACCTTCCCTCCAGAGATTTTACATTTGCTTTGTTTAAATAACACTAGCTCCTGACCAGTCGTATGTTAATTTCCTGAGATTTGAACCTCAATTTTAAATTCCAAACCTAAATTAATCACACAGGCCTTAGTTTGAATTCTGAGATGAGCTGAGCCCACCAGAAAGAGACAAGAGACTGTATTCAGAAGGCATTTTCTAGTCTGGTTTTTCACCAAAAATGTCAGCTTTATGCAGGGAGTGAAGTTTCAGTCACTCAACTCCCTTTCTCTGGTGGGTCCAAGGGAACATTAAAGATGGTCACATCAAATTCTTTGGGGCTGTAATAGCATCTGATCCATTAGTTTTCCTTATCTTTATTTGTTTTGGCACCTGTGTATTTACCTGCTTTCCTTTAAATGTGGCTGTTCATTAAATTAATATTTTAAGTTCATATTTTCTCTAGCATTTACAAGGGTTTGTAGCAGAAAGATTTTCAGATTTTCTTGATCACTGTCTTGTTGAAACAGAAGTACTTTCTATAGATATTTTTTTCTTTTAAAAATCAAGTGATATACATAAAAACAAAATTAGAGGCCCAAATGGGGTAGTACCTCACTTATTACTAGAATTACTGGAATTTTTTATACACACATACATGTAAGCATAAATGTGTCTCTATATGTTTTAGTCTAGAAACAATAACATTTATGTTGAATCAGGATTCAGAGTCTAGAAAAAACTATTTGCTTTGGAAAAAATATTCTCAGTATAATGAAATTAATACTGGTCTCAAATTACTACTTGCAGACACTGTAGAAAGGGCAATTTTAATCTTTGAGAACAGAAATAAAACCACTGCTCTAAATAACTAAAGAGAACTGAGGTTTGTTTGGTTACTTCTTTATTTGTTGTTTGTTTGGTGTCTTACATTGGCTTGGAATCCAGTGTAAAATTACGAGGAATCTCAGTTTAGTAGATGGAGACTTCCTTTTCCTTTCACTTACAGTGGTTTCTTGTCAGAAACATGTTCTCCCCTTCTTTCCTACCAGGAATGAGTAGTGACAGCGATATTGAATGTGACACTGAGAACGAGGAGCAGGAAGAGCACGCCAGCATGGGAGGGTTCGACGACTCCTTCATGGCGCAGCCCCCAGATGAAGGTGCAGCACCTGGCGTCCTTTTACAGAGATTAATAAAAGGTCTCTTCTGCTGCTGCTGCTGCTGCTGCTGCTGCTGCTGCTGCTGCTGCTGCTGCTGCTGTTGCTGCTACTGCTTCTGCTTCTGTTTCTGTTTCTGCTGCTGCTTCTCTGCTGTTTCTGCTTCTTTTTCTCTTTTAATTATTGTCATTTGTGACAGCATTCTGTGGGGTAAACTATATGGTGAACCCTGAAAACAATTTGGTAGGTACTCTTTGGCTGGTCAGACACCTGCTGCCTGCTACAGGTGGAGGGCTCGGCAGCCCGCGTTAGTACAGCCTGTGACCTGAGCGTAGCTTTTAGGGTGTACAGAGTTGTTTAAAACAAAAACAAAACTGAGAAGACTTTTCAACAGAGGCAGTTACCTAAATATTTACTATGTGCCGTGGTGTAGAAATATTTATCAACCCCTGGGGAAGGATTCAGATATTATTAGATGTTATTAGCCAAGCTAATAAGGTAACTTTTTAAAAGATTTTTCCTAAAAAAAAAAAAAAAAAAAAAAAAAAAGATTTTTCCTGATTTCTTAGAAATGCATTTAGTTGATGGAAGCATCATTTTTTTAAAATGTCCTCTTCCTCCCAAAATAGTTTTAGGAATAAAACTCACTGAGAGAAAGTCGTTGTTAGTATTTTTGCTTTGTTTTGTTTTAGAAATACACCTAATGATTTGATATTACGTATATAGTGTGAAATGATGAGCACAGTAAGTTTAGCTAACGTCCATCACCCATTCTCAATATTTTATCCAGAGACCTTAATGATCAGTCTGAGCGTTCCTCTGCAAGATTTGTTGGAATGACAACATTGTCAAGCTCATGCTAGTTGTCAGCCTTATAATTTTACAGATTTCTCTGGTATTCTAGTGTCTTTTTCAAAACAGAGCTAAGCATTAGATGATTTTTAAGTATTACGACACTTTTAGTAATTTTCTGTTTCTGAAAGAAGCAGCCAAATTTTGGGCAAGTTATTTTGAGTACTGATGGGTTTGTAGTGGTACTTGCATGTACAATTTAATTTGCTTTAAAATACATTTTATGTTTACAGAATTAGTCTTCAGAGTATGTATATCCTCCTCATTTCCTCTTCCCTTCTTCAGCTGCTCCCACAGTGTCCCCAGGAGGACAAAGTTAGGCAGTGCCTTTCCTCTTCTAATTGTGGGTATTACACATTTTACTTTTTCTCGTTTATTTTCCCTTTGTGCTTGCTTATACCTGACTCAGGTCACATATTCTTTAAGGACAGGTTTGTCTACAACCCAGTATATCTTTATTACTTAAATAATATGCTCGGTAAGATCATTTAAAGACATAGAAAAGAAAATACTGATCTTTAAAAACTGTTATCTGCTTTTAAATTTTTATCTTAGACACGCATTCCAGTTTTCCTGATGGTGAACAAATAGGCCCTGAAGACCTCAGCTTTAATACTGACGGAAACGGCGGAAGGTAATTTTCAAATCAAGAGAACTGACTTGCACGCTACCTTGCCCCTGAGATTTGCTGTAGTTGGTGCTCAAATTTGTCATCAGATAATCAGATTAGGTCTTATTTTTTTCATCATCTCTACCTGAAATAGTAATTCTGAAACTTTAGAAAGTAGTACAATTGTAGTATATGACATTAGTACGCAGGAAAAGATTAACAGCGTGGGAAAAAGAATTTTGTGTAATGTAATGAATTAACAGTGTAGTCCTCAATTAATTTAGTAAATTAGTATATTCATAAAAAGGCAATTTGTCTACCACAATAGAAAGGTGATTAACTGCCACACAGTGTACGAAGAGACAGTGCATGCGCTCAGTGACCCGCTAATCCTCGGTGCTCTTCTGTCCGTGGCTAGATGCTCAGTTGTGTTCAAATGACCACCTTTATATTTTGGGTTTTAATCATAGTTTATAGCTTCATTAATGCCTGTAAATTAGGGAACAGAAAAATTACTTATGTGTAGATTCTGCTCTGTAGATACTTTAGGTGACTAACAAAAGCAAAACTAGACTGAGTCTCCTCTTTGGAGTATGTTGGCTGACTAAAGTTAATTTATTTACCTTTTCTTGTTTGTTCAAGTGCAGGCACACTGATTATTAGCACATAATCTTTCTGTTGTAGGACTTTTACAAATATAATTTTAAATGAGTGAAGTTCATGTGAATTGGTTATGTTTCCCAGTCATATGAACACATGGAAGATCATTTAAAGTTATTTCTTTTTTTTCCTACCTTTTACTAAACAACTATAGTGCAACAAGCATTTTAAAACCCTCTTTTCTCTCTTATTTTCATTAGTTGGACATTGATTTCAGTGTCAATACATTTAAAGATTCATACATACTGCACAGTGGTTTACATGAAACTGTGGTATAATGTTTACTTTCATACTCAATCAGCCCAAAATAATTGCCAGACTTTCCACCGTGCTCCTGCATTTGTGTTTGAGCCGCTATACTATTCGCGAACATTACACTGCGAGGTGATAAGACTGTTGAAGAAGCATGAATATAATACACATGTGAGAGGCGCCTCATCTACTTCTATTTTACTTATTTCTCGTGTCTAATGTCTTGTCAGATGCTGTGATTCATGGTTTGGTTTTGTTCAAAACGGGCCGCACATTTTGTTAATAAAATGAACTTGAGAAAATATCATGCCTCTGCAGTTTATTAAAAGTGAGACAGGAAGCTCCTGGGTTTTTTTTTTCTATTCACATTGCCTGTGTATGATAGAGGCTGTTAAGCTGTGTAGACTGTTAGTAAATGCATGGGGAAATTAAGAGACTTACTTAGACTCTTGGTAGTATATGTGGGTACTTTTTCCTCCTTAAAAGTTAGTTGAAAATATTTAAGTACTACAGTCATATAAGAAGTAAAAATTTAGGATTAGCTTACTAACATGCTAAGTGTTGGCATGCTGTTGTATAGTTATTAGGTAGTTTATCATGCAATAATACTCTGAGGCATTGCTGATACATTCTTCAACACATTTCTGTGTCTGTTAGATGGAAATGTATTAATTTCTCTCGATTGCATTCTGTTGAGATCATTTTTTTAATCCAACTTTGTCTTTGCTCTATACCCCATTGTAATGGATGAAGATATAATCTAAGAATTTTGCACCTCTAGTGTTGAAGGCAAACCATTTTAAGGATTGATTAGTAGATTTTTTTTTTAATGAGACTCATCAGTTGGAATCCACAAATACCAAGATGATTGACTACTTTGAATCTCTCGCTATTGCCGGCTCTTTTTAAACTTGTATTTGATGTAGAACTCAGTGCTTTCCCATATATCTTTATAATTCTGTTTGTTTTCAAAATATGGAAAACTGCATGTGGTTAAGAACTAAGAAAAGCCTGAGTAAAGACTATCCATTTTGGGAAATTTACTTGTACATGCTTTTAGCATGGATGATTTAATGAGGAGATTCTCTTGGGTCATTAATCTACATAGTAGCATTTTGAGGTATCCCTCTGACTTTATTGGGAGGAGGTACACTTTTTAAAATCCAAATGTTCTTAACCTTTGCTCTTAATTTTCATGACCTTGAGGTTTTTTTTAGTCCTTGGATTCCCTAGAATGGGATAGTGATATTTGGACCGTGGTATATTTGGATTTTGAGTATTTTTCTGGCTTTTCTTATGCTTTCAAGTTATGTATAAAAACAATCAGGAGTACTACCCTTATTTTAGATGAATTGAGAGCTGGTTGAAACCCTTTTAATTGGTAGAATTTGAATTCACTACATCAGCAAGACTATTTTTGTTTGTTATAGCTGTCGGAAAATTCGAAGGTATTTATTTCTTTATACTTGCACAAAAACTTTGGAAGGAAAATATTTTGAGCTTAAGTGGCATATTCTTGTGTATTTTAGGAGCCTATTTGTACCATATTCTGATTCCATATTTAGGAATAAAATCTATTTCTCGAAAAGCAAAAAATGCAAGTTTCTAAAGAAATGATATTGAACCTGCCTTCCTGGTATAAAATCCTCTATTTTGTAATTAAAGCTGACAACAGGTTTTACCAAAAATCAAAAAGAAACTGGTAGCTGGTAGGGTAACTAAAGGACAGAATGAGTACTCAGAAGCAGTTCTACTGTGGTGAAGAAAATCATGTCTCTTTTGTTGCGCTCCAGCTCACTTCAAGTCATGTTGTTTGAGAATTATAAAATAGTAAGAAATATGCAGCTTACATAAATTCTCACAAGCCATTGAAGAAGACCTTTGGGATTCAGTTAACAAGTGTCTGGCATTCTCTCTAGGTAGACAAACTGCTGTCCTTGAGCCAGATCCCTATCGCTCTTTGTTTTTGTAAACATAGTGGTATTGAAACACAGTTAACATCGGTTCATTGATGGATTATCAGTAGCTGCTTGTGCCCTACAAGTAGAGTAGCTGCTAAGGAAACCTGTTGGCCCCAGAGCCTGAAATATTTACTCTTATACCCTTCACAGATAAAATTTGCTGGCCTCTGCTCTGTTGATATTAATGGGAACTTCATGTGTTGTTAGTATAGAGGGTTAGGCTTTAAAAAGCATGATTTTTAAGTCAAAAAGATGACACATTTGATAGTTCTTTTGTGCCTCGTTTTGTGGTATTGGGTGATGGGCAGCTACTATCCCATTATAGAATCCTAAACCTGACAGACCAAAAGATTTCTTCAAAAATGAAGGACCTGTTGGCTTTTAGTAGTGCGATCTCTGAAAAACAGAATTCCTTTCCCAGTTTCTACCCATGTTATATATTAAGTCTGCACCAGATTCCTCAGTGGTGCCAGGAACCTTGTGTTTCCCTCTTCCTTGATGTGGTACGCTTGCTTTGGCTCTGCTAGATTGTAGGTAGCTGTGAGTGAGGGAAGAAGTCATAGGAGAAGGTACCAGTTCCTTTTCCCTCTCCCCATTGGTTGTTCTTGATCTGGTCTGCAGGAGATTTGGCTCAAAAGCGATTCCTCCCACTCACTGCCCCCCCACCCAATTCTCCTACTTGTAACTGTCATCACTTGCAATCTGTGCCTCCTGAGTTCCTCTGCTCTGCTGCTACTTTCTGGCACTTTGTGTATCCTAACAGTTCCCATCTTTTCTTTTGTTCTTTCTTCTTTTTTTCTTTCTTTATATTTTTCCCCTTTTAGCCAAAGAGCATAGTAGCTCTTTGTCTTTCCTTCCACCATTACCTTGTTTCAGTATTCAGTTTTTTTTTTTTTTTTTAAGATTTTATTTATTTACTTGAGAGAGAGAGAGAGAGAACATGAGAGAGGAGAAGGTCAGAGGGAGAAGCAGACTCCCCGTGGAGCTGGGAGCCCGATGCGGGACTCGATCCCGGGACTCTGGGATCATGACCTGAGCCGAAGGCAGTCGCCCAACCAACTGAGCCACCCAGGTGCCCCTTGTTTTGTTTTTTAAGTAAACTCTACCGCCAGCATGGGTTTGAACTCATGCCCCCGAGGTCAGGAGTCACATGCCCTACTGACTGAGCCAGCCAGGTGCCCCCAATACTTAGTATTTTTAGCTCACATTTATTTCTGGAAGTTTTCTTTTTCTTTTCTTTTTTTTTTTTTTTTAAAGATTTTATCATTTATTTGACAGAGAGATACGGCGAGAGAGGGAACATATGCAGGGGGAATGGGAGAGGGAGAAGCAGGCTTCCCGCTGAGCAGGGAGCCCAATGTGGGGCTTGATCCCAGGACCCTGGGTAATGACCTGAGCCGAAGGCAGATGCTTAATGACTGAGCCACCCAGGCGCTCCGTGGAAAATTTCTTCTTAATAAGTGTGTTCTCTTAGGCGTAAGGATACAGTAGTTACTGCTTGCATTGTGCACAAACATACTGTTTCTAGACAACTTGGACCAACTGTGTCATTGAATCCTTAAGTAACCTTTGAGATAGATGATTTGAGTGTCGTACCATTTGACAGAGAAACATGCAGTTCGGGCAGGGTAAGCGATTCTCTCAAGGTTCAACACCACATGCAAGGATGGAATGAATTGCTGGTCATAGTACATTTTTCAATTCATCACACTTGAACCAAACCCAGCATTTTTATACCTAATAATTAAAAAGCTAAAAGCTGTCCTCTATTTTTTAACTTTTTATTTTGAGATAATTTTAGAGTTACAAAAGAGATACAGGAATCTTGAGTTTTCCCATATACCCGTTACCCAGCTTACTGAGCTTCTGCTTTTGTTAACGTCTTCTGTAACTGTAGAACAGTAATCAAAACTAGGAAATTAGTCTTGTTTACAGTACTGTTAATTGCAGAATTTGTTCAGATTACACCAGTTATTTCATTAATGTCCTTTTTCTGTTCCAGGATCCACTCCAGCATTTCACAGTGCATTTAGTTGTCATGTTTCCCTAGTGTCCTTTGGTCTGTGACAGTTCCTCGTCTTTACTTGTCTTTCATGACCTTGACATTTTTTTTAAAGAGATCAATCATTCTCAATTATTTATAGAATGTTCCCCTATATGGGTTTGTTTGCTATTTTCTCATATTTAACTGAGATGAAGCATTATTGGAAAGGCTACCTACAGAGATGATGTGCCCTTGTCAGTACCTTATATTAGGGGCTATATAATGCAGATATTTATTTTTGATGATGTTAATCTTGATTACTTGGTCAAGGTGATGTCTGCCAGGATTCCCACTATTTATGGTTTTTCCCTCTGTAATTACTAAATATTCAGGGCAAATACTTTGAGATTATGCAAATATTCTGTTTCTGCCTTATCTCTCACTAATTTTAGCACCCACCAGTGGATCTTGCCTACAACAGTTACTACTGCAGTATTTTAATGGTTTTCTATTTCTCTTAATTTCTTATACATTTATTATTGGGATTCTGTAAGGAAAAGTTGTCCCTTCTTCCCCATTTAGTTTTTTTTTTTATTCAACCCCTCATTTATCAGTGTGGTCTTATAGATACTTTATTCTTTACGATCCAATATTATCATTATTTTACAGTTCAGTTTGTTGCAGTTTTGGCTGTCGGAAATTCAAGTCAGCTTGTATCCTTTTGGTATGTTCCATCCTTCTTTCCCTCCCTCCCTCCTTTCCCTCCTCTCCCCCCACCAGGTGCTCCAAGTTTACCTGGTCTTTTCTCTGACCTTTTTTTTTTTCTTTTTTTTGGACAGTAGTATTTAGAAAGTAAGATTGGGATGTTTAGGTGTGCTTACTGTTACTAGAGTGTCACTGCTTTTAGCCCCTCTCAGTGGATAGAAGAGAAACCACCATATATACTTACTCATGCAAACAGAGCTCTATGTATATTTGTATGTACGTATATGTGAATATGTTTTAAGAAGACAAGCCATGAGTCTGTATTGGTGCCTACAATACCAGTCCCAACTCCACAGTGCTCATTTTAGCCTTCCCTTTTATTTATCTTTCTCTAATAGCTTGGCCTTCATTAGCTACAGTATATTTACTTACTTGTTCAACTGTAACATAAAAACCAAGCAGTTTCTCAACTGTTGACCTGTAACCCTTGTGAGAAACAAATTTGCCAACTGCAGTATGGTGTTGGTGTAGAGCTTTTTGTTTTTATCCTTCAGTATCATGTCAAACACTTTTCCCAAAGTTATTTAGGTCCTAAGATTCAGAGTTACATTAGTTCCTTTCTGCACCCTCTTCAGTGTGCTTATATGATTCATTTGTAATAAAGTAAGATTCATCTGTTATAGTCTGCATTTTGTCCTCCCCACGTATCCTGGTTGATCTTTAAATTTACATACATTAAAATTCAGTCTTTGAGGTATAGTGCAGTGTATGTGGTTTTTGCCAGATACAGAGTTGTATCTGCCACCATAATACTACATCAGACAGTTCAGTCACCCTCAAAATTCCCTCATGCTAGGCAAATCCTCCCCAGCACCCCCCCACAACTGCTGGCAATCATGATCTCTGTTCTCTGTCCTTTTAGTTTTCCCTTTTCCAGAGTGTCATTTAAATAGAATCAATAGATAGCCTTTCACTTAACAAAATGCAGTTAAGTTTCATCTTGTGTGAATCAGTACTTTATTACTGAGTAGTATTTCAGTGTATGGGTATACCACAGTTGATTTACTCTTTGAAGGACATTTGGGTTATTTCCAGTTTAGGGTGATTATGAATCTTACAAACATTTGTCTGAAGGTGTTTTCATTCTCTAGGGGAATATATGCCTTGGAATGGGATTGTTGGATGTGTAATAATCTGGCAGGCCTTTGTCTCTGGCTCCCGGGAAATAGCCTCTTAGTCCTTGGAATTTCCAGAATGATAGAAGTGTCTTTGTTATTTATGGTGAGTCCTGACAGCTTATGCTAATGAGATAACTCAGGACAGGAAAGGGGGAGCTGGCACACTGGAAGGACTAATCATGGGATAAGAGGATTGGAGCTATAGTCATTTCATATCAACCTGAATAGTTCAGCTTCATTGCCAGTGAGTCAGTCACACGTACCTTATGAAACCCCTGTAAAACCTCTGGATACTGAAACTCAGACGAGCTTCCCTGGTAGACAGTATTGTGTATTGTCATCCATTGTTGTTTTGGGAGGATAAAATGACCTGATCACAAGGAACCTTCACACGGGTACTCTTCTAGACCTCACTCTATATGTTCTTTCTTTTGCCTGGTTTTGATATATATATCCGTTTGTGTAATAAAACTGTAAGTAGAGTATTTCCCTGAGCTCTGGGAGTTGTTCTAGCAAACTTTCAAACCTATGGGGGGATGGTGGGAACCCCCAAATTTGTAGTCAATTTGTGAGAAATGAGGGGGCCTGTGGACCCCCAAACTTGGTAGCTGGTTTTTGAAGTGAGAGGACTTTGCCTTTAAACTATAAAATTTGGCCTAACTCCAGGTAGTTGATGTCAGAACTCATCTCAGTGAGTTACGTGGTAAGTACTGCTTCACTTTATAAGAACCTGCTGAACTTTTCCAGAAGCGGCAGTGCTATTTTTACATCACCAGTAGCACTACGTATGAGGGTTCTAGCTGCATCCTATAAACACTTGCTACTGTCAGGATTTTTTATTTTAGACATTCTAACAAGTGATACTGGTTTTGCTCATATTTTACTGAGAATTTCTGCACCTATACTCATGAGGGATATTGGTGTGTAGTTTAGTTTTTCGGTCTTCATCTGATTTGGTATCAGAGTAATGCTGACCTTATAAAATAAATCCTAAGAGAATGTATAAAATTGGTGTTATTTTTTAAATATTTGTTAGAATTTACCAGTGAAACCATCTGGAAGGAATTTATTTTTCCTAGGTGTGTGTTTTTGGTGTTTATCCTGCTCTGTATTCTGTGAGGTTCCTGGATCTATGGTTTGAGGTCTATCATTAAATTTTCAGAAGTTCTCGGCCATCATTCAAATATTTCTTCTGCCCTATTCTCTTTCTCTTCTCTTTCTAGGATTCCAGTTATGCATATGTTAGACTGATATTGTTCCGCAGCTTTTACACGTTCTCCTCTGAGTTTTGTCTTCGTTTTCACTTCACTGTGTGTGTCTATGTGCGTGCGTGTGCATGCACATGCATTTTTCAGTTAGGGTAATTTACTTTGGTTTATCTTAGTTTATCGATTCTCTCCTTGGCAATGTACAATCCACTAATTAGCCAATCCGTATCATTCATCATCTCTGTTGTTTTTCATTTCTAGCATTTCTCTTTATAGTTTCTCTTTGCTGAAATCACCCATAAAATCTTGGGTCATCTTCTCCATAACATTTTTTTTTTTTTTTTAAACTTATTTGACAGAGCAAGAGGGAACACAAGCAGAGGGAGAGGGAGAAGCAGGCCCCCCGCAGAGCGGGGAGCCCGATGCGGGGCTCGATCCCAGGACTCTAGGATCATGACCTGAGCCGAAGGCAGACGCCCAACGACTGAGCCACCCAGGCGCCCTTCTCCATAACATATTAACCATAGCTATTTTAAATTCTCTGTTCCCAAATCTTTGTCATAACAGTCTTTTTTTTTTTTTAGAATTGTGTATTTTTTCTTTGACTTCTAGTTGATATTACAACATAGTGATTCAACATCTGTATAAGTATGCTCTGCTCCCAAGTGACAGCTACCATCTGTCACCATAAAACACTAGTACGATACCACTGATTGTGTTCCTTATGCTGTACCTTTTATCCCTGTGACTTATTCATTCCGTAACTGGAAGCCCGTATCTCCCACTGCCCTTCACCCATGCCCCTATGACCCTCTCCTCTGGCAACTATCAGTTCTCTGTAATTATGGGTCTGTTTCTACCTTTTGTTTTTTAGATTCCACATATAAATGAAATCATTTTTGATTTCAGGTCTCACATTTAGGTATTTCATCCATTTTGAATTTATTTTTGTGTGTTATGTAAAGTGTGTGGTCCAGTTTTCCTACCACCATTTATTGAAGAGATTGATTTTTCCCTCCTGTGTTCTTACCCTTTGTCATAGATTGACCCTGTGGGTTTCTGGGCTCTCTCTGTTCTGTTCGACTGATCACTAGGTCTGTTTTTGTGCCAGTACCATACTGTTTTGATTACTACAGCTTAAGAGTAGATCTTGAAATCTGGATTGTGATACTTCCAGCTTTGTTCTTGTTTCTCAAGATTGCTTTGTCTTATTAAGGGTTGGAGTCCGGTTCTGATGATTTCTTCAGTCTTCAGAACACACTTTTTGTTTTCATGTGGCTTTATATATTTTGTTGAAAGTGACACATCTTGTGTAGGGCAGTAGATATTTTGGTGAATTGTTTTTACACCTGAAAATGGGCAGGCCTTTCCTCCTGCTTAGACTTGTATTGCAGAATCTGAATTAATCTAGGTTAGGAGTTGTGCTTGGTTTGAGGTTCATCATTGCTATAATTAACCTTAGCACGAAGTAAATTATCTTTCCTTTCAATAAAAAGACAAATGACTCGTGGTTTAAATTGCTGGGTTTTATTAAGGTATTGGCAAAATTTCAACATACGTCTTACCTGAATGAACAGTTTTAATAAATAAAATATGAAGGATCACTCATGATTACAACTGAACTCAAAAGTGAGCTGTAAAGCGGGTCTGTAAATTGGTAAATTTACTTGGTAAGAAATGATTCACTTCATTCGCTTTACTCCATAGAGAATTCTTTGCAGAGAAATGTCATGAACAAGGTATCTCTCACCAAAGAGCACCTAGAGTAAGAGTTAACAATGATGTATCTGTGGATTATCTAATACATCAGAGTTTATTAGAGTATTTCCTTTTCCAGAACAACTGCTGTGTCAATCTGGAGTTCCCTGTCTTATTTGCTTTTTCCTAATTAGTACAATAAATAGTCTTCAAAATAGAAGATAAAATGCTGCTAGATGGAGTAACAATTATTTTTCAACACAGTACCATTTATCTGGAAAATAGTCATGTGATAATACTGGTGGTATCTTATTTTGGAAAGAAAAACATTTAAGCTTATTCACAGGTCAGAACAGAAGTGGGTAATTTGTCCATTAATATGACATGATTTGAAAAGGTAAAAAAAAGTATGTTCTTTTGCTAATTTATGACTCAAAGAAAAATTGTTTGAAATGATGACATGACCAAAGCTATAGTATCCCCCTTTATGGCCTTGCGTAGGCAAGAATGGTCGAGTGAATAAATTATATTTATACACTAAAATAATAATTTACAAATCACTCTCACAAAACCTTGGCAAGGCTTTGATGGGGAAGGAAGTTCTTGAACCACAGCAGTTTTATCTGTAAACACTGAACTTCTTTATGCATCATTTTTATCTGCCCATCAGATGTTGCATTTCTTACTGGCACAGTGTTCCAACAATGGAGTATGGTTGTCGTGAAGATGCGGCGTGACACTATACCACCACATTGACATTATACCACCATAAATGTGGTCAGAATCAGACTTGGTGTTGACATTGACATTGTTGACATTGTCCTTGGAAAAGGTGTTACTTTCAAGGATCCTCCTAGTTAACTTAAATGCAACAGAAACTTTAATCTTACTAATTCAAGGACAGTGGATGGCACTTCTAGGTAAAGAAAAGGTATATACATATGTGTTTCCACCATCCTCTTTAGCACAGATGTAAGTGGGATTAATTGCCCCAGTGTTTGGTGCTGTAATGTTGCTAAACCTCAGATATCCCTCAAAAGTACACATCTAGAAAGTGAACAAAGGAAACCTTTAAGTTAGGGACTGATTCCCTTTGAAACTCACAGTGAATGTACAAGGAGTTTGTAATGACTTCGTTTGGTAACTTGAAGTCTGTTTCCCTAATGAGTACTACACTTTCTTGTTTATATTTGTTTTACTATTTCCTATTCTAACAACACTTTAGCAGGCAAACAAATTGATGCAGATCATGTTAAATTGAAAAAGGGATACCATCACTCTTAAGGATCGAGTGTAGGATTTTCACCACCACAATTACACAATTAGTAAAAGTACAAAACACGTAATTCACAGACTATTACCTCAGCATTAACAGTTAATATATATTATATATACTTCTATACTGTCTAATATTTTTACAATCACCAGATACACCATCATTAATTACAAGTTACAGAATGTGTAGATACCATTAGTTAGAGGGGTACTTATTGCTTACATTAGCAAGCAGCAAATAAGGGCACAGGATTTGAACTGAAGGGAACTACTTTCTATCACCAGTGGCATTAAGATATAACACTGCATTTCACAAAGCACTGCTTTTTACCTAGTTTATAGAACCAAGAGCAGCATATATCATACCAATAACCACTACTTTAATATTATAGAATTTTAAAGGACTTACCTTACAAATGGTACCTAACTACTCTATAAATATGCATGTTGTGAACAAATGAATAGTTGCTATTTTTCACAATATTGGTTTATAAGTTGACCACACTATAGAACTACTTTGCTTTATTTTCTAGAGGGCTACTGGTATGAAAAATGGAATTAACACTGCTTATATAGTCAGATCTAGAAAATTCAGACCCTTAAAGATGTGGTCTGTATTCATCTGAGTTTCATCCAACCATTTTTCCCCACTGAAAAAAACCTGTCATTTGTATCTTTCCTTTCACCTTCTTTATTCTGACCAAAAATAGTAGCAATGGACAACTACAGAAAATCTTTAAAAATTTTAATTTAGATAAGTGCTTTGGATTATAATGTGTACCAATATTCTGCCTGTTTTCTTGTTTCCTAGATAATTTGATTTGAAACTGACACTGCACCTGATGGGTTGTTAACAAGATCTAGGCTTCAGAAAATGACAGATGTGAGTGAGGTCCCGTGTATGGGGGTCAAACATCAGGTTGGTGAAAAGATTCTGGTACTATAGTCGGAGCCACATTTATTCCCTCCTTCTCAGCCACATGTCACGAGACTTGAGAAAAAGAATAAATGACTTCAAAATCAAGAGAAATACTGAAAATCTCCACTTATATCCAAATTGTTAAAAATAAAATCTACAGATTAATCTGATCATTGCTAAAGTGAAGTTTTTGTGTATTTGCTATAGCTATACTGGCTTCCAGAATATGCTACAGTCCTTTGTTTTTAAAGTCTAGGAATCTTGAGTTTCCATTTTGGATCTGGGGAACATAATGTAATTGTATGATTTTGTAAAAACACGGGCAGTGGACATTTCTCGGCAAGAACAGTTGGTGCCCCCCAGTGGTGTGAGTGAGAGGGCAGCTCCTATCCATTGGCATGGCTGGTCCACATGTGGGGGGCGGGGGGAAGGTCATGTGGTGATATTCATGATTCTCAAGAGAATCAGAGGCTGCTTTGCTGACTGAATCTGATTACTAGTTTATTTGCTGTCTTTAGTTGAAAATATGCTTCTAGCTTGAAACTACAGAAATGGCAAAAAGCAGACAACTTCAAATTATCAAATGTAAGTAACTACTGAAATGAGAAAGAGTCCTCTCTGCAGTCTGAAGTTGCATGTAGCAGGACTGTGAGCTTTCTCCATTCATAACTAAATAGACCTCAGTCTCCGTTTACCTGCCTTCTCCTTTGCACTTGGCCTCTGGGCTCACTTTAGGCAGTACTTTCAACCTCTTTCACACCAGTTACTTCATTCCCTTGGGGGAAACAATTTTCGAGAAGTTAAAAATCAGTATTTTTCACTCTCCAAAACCACTTTTTATTTTGTAGTAGTATATGCCTTTGCTGTCTGTGAACTTAAGGGGGAAAAAAAGGCAGAAAAAATAAATACTATTTGATTTTTCTTTTTTAAATGGCAGCCTTGATTCTAGTATATTTGTACCTAACATCATCTCCATTAAACCAGTTTTATTCCTGAGATGAAGGTACAGTGAAAAATATCATAGCATCATAGGTTAAAACCAGTTGACAGCGGTCTTCTAAAATGACAAATAATAAAAATCCCGCCAAAAGCACCATAACAGGTTGTGAAACTCCCAAATAGCTACACAGCCCTAGGAAGTACTTTTTAATTCAGAAAATTTTTATAATCTTTTATGTTACAGGAAAAAAAATCAGTAAGTAAATCTTTTTGACTGTATACCACCTCACAAGTCAGAAAATATGACACTTTTTTATACTAGTTTCTTACTTTCGTTGTAACCAGTTAAAACCCATATGGCTTTTAGTCTTTTACCAACCGAAAAAAGAGGGGAGGGTTTCCCTCATGGTCCCCAGTCTTTTGAGGAACATCCCCCAACTACATCTGATTCTGCATTAAGTTTTCCATAGATATATTAGGCACATCAAACCAGATTTCACCTGCATTGAGATTTCGATACTAGATATCCTGACTAAAATAACAAGCTTCCACTAGTGATGTGAAGGGGTAGTAAAAGTGGGGGTTGTATGTAGGTGTGGAGACACATCACAGGGACCAGTTGTATAATTTTGCTAGTGAAACCGCCAATACTTTTTTTTTTTTGATTGAAAACACTACTTTGAGTTTCCTAGAGATCTATTTACATTTAAGAATTGAGCCATCCATGGTTTCATAATGAAGCACATATATTTCAGAAATGTCTACCTTGTTTCTACTCTGATAGTGGTATTTTTATTGGGGGAGAGCTAGCTAGCCTACTTTAAAGAGGAAGTATTATATTTTATAGCTCCAGGGAAGACCTGGGTCTGGAATATCATTACTCTTTCTGAGCTTCCTCATCATGTTTGCACTATATCCTTTCCAAATACTTTGCCTCCACGGCAAAAAACTTCTGAACATCCTAGTTCTCTTCCCACTTCGAATAAGTGAGGACAGACTAGTGCCTATTTTGTGGGAAGGCTCTTGAGCAGACATAAATGAATACAACTTTGGATTAAACCTGAATCCGTGCCGTCTCTGTGAATAACGATAGCGTAAATGAGACAATCTGGAAACTCCCTTTTCCAGGAATTTGAATTGTTCATCTTCCAATCTAGGACAGACAGGAGACAAGCTCTCCATTCTGTCTATCTGCTGCCCTGTTGAACCCAAATTAAGAGAGGGAAACTCTCCAGCACCATTCTGTTCAGGCAATGATGATTGAACTGATTTTTTCTCCATTATTAGCTCATTAATAGGATTTGCTTTCTTTGGTGCACCAGGACCAAACATCTCAATTGGTGGCAAAAACTGGGCACTGTGAGGTTTGCTTGCTTCTATTTGTGTGAGATCTAGGTAGCCTGGGTCTTCCAGCACGTTGATTTGGGACCCTGGGCTCAGGCTAGTTCTATCAGTGAATGAATCCACGCGCCCATCATAGCCTAGATCGGCTGGTGCTGAGCACTGGTGCTGTGGCCAAGGGCGTTTGCACTCTCCATGATTCTCCTTATCATCCCCACCATCTTCTTGCCCTCCTTGAAAAGAGTTCTCTGTCCAATCTGATTCCTCACTAACATTTACAGCTTTGTTCATGTCCCTCAGGAATACCACAATAACAGTGATGTTATCACTTGACCCAGCATCACGAGCTGATGCAACTAATTTGTGGGCAACCATGCTACTGTCTCCATTATTCTCCTTCAGGTGGTCAGATACAACTTTCACTGCCTCATCAGGGTTCACGGTGTCATAGAAGCCATCACAGGCCAGAATGAGGTAGTCTTCAGTTCCATCCAAAACAGTAGAGGCAGAATCTGCATCCCCACATATATATGGCTTATGTTCAGCGTCTCCTGTGGGAATTAGAAAAGAGGTCAGATTTGGTTTACCTTGTTTATGGCCAATGCTGTGACTGATCATAATTTACTGGATTGTGATCTGAATTTACTGGAAAGAATTTATAAACCAGTTACAGATAAAATACTTGAATTCTTTGTTAATGAGATGCTGCTCACTCCTTACTCAAATAATTGCCATTCACTGGGCTTAATTTCTCACTAGCTTACACTCTGAATCTTGTGCCTCTAGCTATGATTTAGGCTTAACTGAGCATGGCAACAAATGTCAAATCTAAGTTTTTTGCTGCATTGAAAAATTCAATGTTACACAGGAAAATTTTGTTAACAGATTTACTTTTTTTACTAGTAGTTAAGTTTGATTTAATTGAGATTTGAGAACAAGTTCACATTGAAAAATAAAGTTGTGGTCATTCTCTTCATTAAATACTTAATTTTCTGTCCTTGTTTTCAAATTAATAGCTTTATGCTGCTAGCACAGAGAAGCGTTTGAGTTACAAGGGATCTTAAAAAATGAAGTCCAACTCCCCTCAAGCCAGGAAAAGTCATCCCAAGATTCAGACAAGAACTACAATGTAAGTCTCTTGGTTCCCAGTCCCGTTTGCAATCTACTTTTTAATGCTGCTTTACTGTAACTTCTAGAGAACAACTGGAAAATGTATGACCACATTTCTCTCTTCTTAGGGACTACCATATTTTTGCTGTCTTCATTTGTGTCTGATCAACCTCCCCACCCCCGCCACTGTCTTTATTGCTGTTGTTCATTCTCCACTTGTGAACAACTGTGAGAACTCCCAAGGCCCTACTGGGTCATTATTTCTCCTTTGTTTAGCTCATCCACTTACAGAATGACATTTGAGCTGGGCCTTGAAGGATAAGTTATCAGCAGGCAGAGAAGGGCCCTCGGTTGAAGGAATAGCATAAGCAAAGACACAGAGGCAACTGTTAAGGAGTGATGTGTAGCTATATATGGGGTGCTTGGAGTTGAGATAGAAACCTAGCCTAGAGTGGGCCTAAGGTCTCCCCCATCTGTCGCCACATTATGGAGAAAACTAATCATTTCTAGTGCATTCTGGATCTTTCAGATCTGGAGCACTTCCAGATCCATTCACTCTACATTCATTGTTTCCCTTTGGGTACTTGGAGAGAGCCTAGCCAAAGGGTCCCTAGCCTATTAAGTAACCATATAGCTTATTAGTACAAGGGATACTTCTTTACATAGAAAACAGTATTTAGCAATAATTCCTAGATTAGAGTACCATAATTGGGAAATAGTAGTTAAAATTTATAAAATGCTTTAAGGATGCCAGCCCTGGAGTCAGGCTGCCTGGATCCAAATCCTAGCATTGGTTACTTGCAGAACCTCATCAGTTACCGTCCTCTGTGCAATACTAAAATAGCTTTTTGACTAGGGGATGATAAAATGAAGATAATTATACATAAATTATCTGGCTCTGCATCACTGCTTCTGGTATCTGTTCTAGATTCTCTCCTACCCAAATAAGGTTCCCTCCAACATTTCCCATCTCTGTTTAATCCTCCAGTAGGCCCAGAAAACTCAGTAGGTGCCCTAGAGATAACTGCTAGAACTGGTGTGGGCCACGTGCCCTATCCAGCAGGTTTCATGATGGGACACCCTGAACAAGATACTAGATAAGAAACATACAGTTGCCAGAGCCATCTTCCCTCAAACATGATTTTGAGTCCATCAGTTTCATACTTTAGCTCTCACAGGCTACTGGGAGGCATCAGTCAAAACTTCAATCATGAGATGCAGTGTTCTCCACCAATCAATCCACTTTAGTAAACTTCCCCATCCCTTACTCCACCTGACTATTATCATCATCATCATCATTTTCTGAATCCCAGCTCCAAAAATAAATGTGATCTGAGTCATACTGTTCCCAAAACTCTTGTGTTAGTGCTTCAATTAAAAGGCTACTGCAACTGTTAGTTTGGAACAGAACATACAAAGATTTGCACAGGGAAAATCCTGCCAAAATTCTGGCTTTTCACCTGCTCTTCTGTTGGATGTCAAATTTATGACATCTCGCCCCCAAATTTGGTAGGAGGGCATGATTATCCATTTCATGGTAGAAATGGCAACATCCTTTCATCTTCAACCTCCTCTCTCCATATGCTAGCAAACGTATCATGCCTCTCTGTCAACTTGGGATCATAAATCTGAAGGGCTCATGAGAAACAGTTGAAAAACTTTTTCATTTTGAAAGCTTTAAGTGTCACTTATTTTCTAAGTAGAATTGAACTCTGCTCAGGAGTCCTTTTTCTTCTCCCTGTTTAGCTCCCGATTTTATTCTCACATTCTTCACCTCTCTCTTCCAATTAAGCTACTGGATTTTGGTAGATGGCCTAATTTCCCACCTCAAAGAAAATTAAAGTTATCAGGCCTAAATTCCCTTAATTCCTACCCCACCCTTTTAATTTAGAGAGACTCGCTGCATCAGCTACCATTGTGTCAGGAGGAGAGCTCTGCACTTCCTTCTCAAAGCTGGCCTGTGCTCTGGGACCTGACTCTTGAGGACTCAGGCTTCTGTCGCTCATCTTCAATTTCTCTTCTACTTGCTCTCATCTTTTATCCTACAAACATACTCTGATCCAAACTCCTTAACTTAAAAACAAATAATAAAAATGACCCTTTCCCAAATCAGCTTTTCCCTCAGGCCACCACACTATTTCCTTTACCACTAAATTGCCCAAGAAACTAAATCTATACATGTTCTTTCGTATCGTTGCTCGTTTTCTGTCACCTGATTTCCTGGGGGTTTTTTTCCACCTACTAATCCAAAACATTCCTCTCGTATATTATCAATTAGTTCCTATTTTCAAAATTCCATGTCTTTTCTTAAACCCACCTCTCACCTGACCTCTATCGCACTTAACCCTGTGACCACTTACTCCTAGAAACCTTCCTCTCCCAGTATCTGTGATAGCCCACTTGTAGATCTCTGATCCCTTCTTGATTTTCTTCACTGGCTCCTTCACTTACTAATAGCACTAATCATCATGTGCTAAACTGCCAGGCAGGGCTCTGAGTAGGGTACATGTAGTATACCATTTAATACAAAAACTCCATGAGCCATTTAGTGTTACTATTCCTGCTTTACCAAGGAACAGATAGGCACAAAGAACTTAATTTCCCAAGGTCCATAGCTTGTAAAGTGACAGAGCCAAGATTCAAACCTAGAGATCATGACTTCATTGTGTATTTCTACCTTAAGTAATGAGTCTCATCCTTGGTCTCTCATCACACTACATATTCTTCCTGGGCAATGCCACCTGAGCCTATAATTTCAACAAGTATATATAATATCACTTCACAGACTGCTAATATTATTGCCAAAATGGGATGAGTTCCCACATCTCTTATCTGCAACTCAGAATTCTGCTCAGCTCCAGATGTGTATTTCCAGCTGCACATCAATTCTCTCTCCTAAAATATCACACAGGT
Organism: Potos flavus; assembly: GCA_028534135.1. Classification (NCBI taxonomy): domain Eukaryota; kingdom Metazoa; phylum Chordata; class Mammalia; order Carnivora; family Procyonidae; genus Potos; species Potos flavus. Next base: position 28,617,889 of record CM052891.1, on the reverse strand, counting down.
ATCTAGGATATAAAATCCTGTCCAAAATGAACTCATCATCTACCCTCCTCCTCACCCCACAGACTGCTGCTACTTTTTTACAAATGCTTTTATCATTTTCCCAGTTACACAAGTCAAAAACCTGGAAATCAGCTTTCTTCCACCCCCACAAACTGTCACTTCTGTCTGATCAATTTATACCACCTCTGTATCCCTTTTGAGCTGCCCTCATCTCTGTAACAAACTGTATTAACAGCACCTGAGTGATCTCATCTACGCTTTCTGCTCTAGTCTGTCTTCCATACCGTCATCACAAATACCTTGTAAGTCTGATCATGTGTCCTCTCGGCTTACTCACCCGGTAGAGTCGAAGACTACTTAGAGCCTGGCATATAAGCCTCTTCATAGTCTGGCACCAGCACTACTTTGATCACTCCGCCCTCTGCCCTAGCCTCTTGTACGTGCTGCTGTTCCTAAAACATGGTGTCCCCTTTCAGATGCCCATGCATTTGTACTCCCCTCCCCCTGGAATCTCCTCCCCTGCACACTGTCCTCCCCGCATCCAACCTAAAAGTCACTTCCTCTATGGAGTCTGCTGCCTTCTCTCTTAGACTGTCTCTTATTCAAGGATACTCTCCCTTTGCTTTTAGTTTCCCCTTGTGTTATATTTTTAGAAGCAAGAAAAGGCAAATATTCTCTAGTAAAGTTGGTTCTACGACAAGCATTAAAGAAAGAAAGACTGTAAGATCAAGAGGATTTGTTAGAAATAATTCTACATGGGGGTGTTTCAGAAATGAGAAATTTCCCCTCTGGGGTCTTATTCCAGAGTTTGTAATAACTCTCAATCTGAGATAAAAACGAACCCTCATTTTTTCAGAAGCACTTGCAGGATCTTTCAGCTTTCGCTTTCTCAGCCTTCTGCTGCTCACATTTGGGCCACTTCACAGCTTGCCAGCACCTTCCCAAAGAGTGGGAGGAACTCCTATCACTGGTGAAACTGAATCAATCCTTTGAGATTTTGTTAATGTTCTGGAATATTTTGGTAACGATAAGCAAAATTGGGGGATTACATGTGAATTCCATTTATCCGTATTATCCCTATGTCAAACTACTTCATTTAATTCCTTTAGGAGGCAGGAATGAAGAACTGTATGTAGTATGCATGCATATCACCCATAATGACGCACACACTGATTTATTCTTTTTTAAAAAACAGAAAATGAAGCTAAGCCAGAAAGCCTAAAATATCATAAACCCAGGGGACAAAGTGAAACAAAAATAGAAACAGGACTATCTTTGAACTTACACTCTTGCATTTTGTCCAATCAGCTCAGCTGTTTACTCTCTTAAGTTTTAGATAATTTCATTGATTTTCCCTTCTCTTGAAGAATTTAGATCCCAGGGAGACATATTCTTTGAAACCCCAGGGTTATCTAGCAAATCACTATATTACCACATTAAAAAAAAAATTGTTTTCACCTATAAAGTATGTTTATGTCATGTTATAATTCAGTGAAAACAAAGATATAAGCCAGGTAAAATATGGGGAGGGGAGCCTTCCATTCTCTTGAAAATACTGAGTTAAGTTAAATATGATCCAAAATGGAATGAGACGGGGATCACTGTAGTTTCAAGCAGATTTGTGTCCCAAAGATTAAAGCCTTCATTAAAAAAAAAAAAAGAAAGAAACTAGTAAGTTCTGCAATTCTTAATATAGTTTCCTTTCAATAATGGAATTTAAGTATAGAAATGAATAGGTTAATTAAATAATTAAAAGATTATCTAATTGTTGCTTTAAACAGTAATAAGCACTCTGATAATATAAATGACCATCTCAGGTTCCCTTACTGTAGCAGAATTAACATGAGACAATGAACTAGAAGAGGACAGTTTGGAAAAACAAAAAGGAATTGGTTTTTCCTACCAATAGCTCTGGAGACCGACAGACTTCCATTCACCCTCCAGGCACCAAACCAGACTACACAACCTCCAAGAGCCTCAATTCGCTGCTTTTCATCCTAAACAGCAATGCAATAGAAAGAAGCAAATAATTGCATTCAGGATTTATTTATCTACCTTAACAGTAAACAACAGATAAAATACTCATTAGCTTCCAGAAAAGGCTCTCTTTATTACTCCTCTGTAAAGTGGGCATGGTTGCTCCGATAATGGTGGTAATCCTAATAAGCAAGTGAATTTTTTTTTTTTAAAGATTTTATTTATTTGACAGAGAGATCACAAGTAGGCAGAGAGGCAGGCAGAGAGAGAGGGGGAAGCAGGCTCCCCGCTGAGCAGAGAGCCCGATGCGGGGCTTGATCCCAGGACCCTGAGATCATGACCTGAGTTGAAGGCAGAGGCTTAACCCACTGAGCCATCCAGGTGCCCCACAAGTGAATCTTAATAGATAGAAGTCCACGTCTGTGGTGTGCGCCCTCCCAGAACAGAGCACACTTACCTCCCTGTCCGGTTTGTGTGGCTTCATTAGCTCAACAGCTTGCCCTTTTCTCACAAGCATGACCTGGGAATCCCCAACCCAGGCCACGTGGAGCATGTTCCCTCTGATGAAAGTCACTACTCCTGTAGTCCCACATCTTAAACTCTGAAAGTAATTCCATAAAACTAGAGTCAGTAAAAATAAACAGACATCAAATTCTCATTGAGAAGCAATTTATAGTTAACGCAAACTTTTAGTTGGGGGCTAGACTACTAATAACTTGATTTCACAACAAACAGCAATTCTTATTTCTCTGCATTTTTATGTGCATATACATATGTGCACACAGATCCATGTTATCTATGATATGCAAGGCAGGGATGATTATTCATTTCATTTTATGTACAGGTAAGAAAACTATGGCCGGTTATATGACCTTTCCAAGGGGGGGTAACTCATTACCACATAAAACAGAACTGAAATTCTTTTTCCTCCCAGTCCAGCACTGAGTTCCCTACAGCAGCCCTTAAAGATTTCCATGTTCTGTTTTCTGTTTTGTTACTGACCTACAGTATGTACAGGGGGAGGGTCCTAGCATTACAAAGGATCTGACTGGGTACACAGCAAATGCTCCCATACTCTGAATATAAAGACAGGAGCCAAGAGATAACATATATTTCCTGGCATGCTAAGTTGCCTATACTTAAAAAAAAAAAAAAAATCACCTACGATAAGTTTTGGGGCCTCTACTTTTGGAACACTGCATAAAGAACAGCCTGAAACTTCACTGCAATAGCGCAGTAGCAGTGTACTTAATGCTCCTGATACTACTACACTAAAATGACATCTCCATTTGACATGAGTCACCACCAAAGAAGCATGACTTTCTGTTACCAAGGACTGGGCCTAAATTAGAACCAATGCGTCAAGGATGGTAAAAGGCCCCTTGTATCCAATGAGAAAAACAATTTCTCGTTTTCCCTATATAGGGAAAGTTTGTTAAAAATCCTCACCCACCAATAAAATGTCTTCCCACACAGAATGTTCAAAACCTCAGCCCCCTGGAACACATGATAAAGACACTTCGGTGCATATGCCCTGCCGAGAACAGGAGGCAGGGCTGCTTCGCAACAGGAATAGCTGCTTTCTTCCCAGCAGTTAGCAGCACATGGGAGCACAAGGAGGAGAAAAGTAACTGCTGAGACAAACCTAAATTATTCAAAAGAACTATTGGCAAGACTGAGAGACACTAGGATCATTGGCAAAGCAAATGAGGTGAACATGTCCGAGGAAAAGGCCATAATTTTGAGGACACAGGAAAAAAGGATAGAAGACGACAACAAAGTGATTCTTTCAGCTTCACGTTGGTGATTACAGATTACCTCTCGGGGGCCAGGTCTTGTCCTCAGTCAAAATGACGACAGCCAGTAGCTCCGAGGTAGGCAGAGCAGAGCAGTGCCAGCCCTCAAGACTGGGACGGTCTGAGGTCAACAACTGTAACTGTTATCTAGCCCCACCTGCCTATGTAGACCCTAGTGGTCACTGTTGTTGGATTTGCATATTAATCTAAACCTGGGGTATAGGTGGGGAAATACAGAATATTTTCCTTGTTTAATACCAAATAGTTCTCAATTATTGTTTCACTGATTCCAAGCACCACTGCTACTGTGTAGCCTAACAATGAAATCAAAGGAATGGATTAAATGATGACCTCACTCTTTCCAAGTCCTTTTCAAAAACAGTTAATGTTTAATTCCTAGGGCAGGAGCCTTATTTTTTATATGTATAATAATTCTGTAATTACTTTTAAAAATTAAAAATTATCTTGCTGTTGGCCCCCAGTTAGAAATGAATATAGAGTACTGTAGTTAATCATATACCAATGCCCAGGATAATTAGATTAAAATGTTTACTTTTAGATCTTAATATAGAGCCCCTGTCATTCATTCAGAGTAAAAACCTTAGGCCTGATTAACCTTAAGAAATTAGGACATGAGCTCTGACTTTTCTGTCTGTAAAGAGAAAATCAGTTCAAGAATCATCTAAGGATTCGCTCTCCAAGCAAATTTTCCCTCAAGAGATACACAGTGAAACACTGCCAACCCACTTAGAACCAAACGTATGGGAGTAATCCAGCTTCAGTTTCCTTTTTAGTCCATTGTTTTAATCACCGTATCCAGATTTTGTCAGCAAAAGTCTGCTTAGAGAAATGGTCCTGGTGTGAAGCTGACAGACACTGGTAAATAAGAAAGCTAAAGCTCACCTGCCAAATCCAGCGATGGATTGGCTTTCTAGAAAATTATAACTTAGGAGTTTCTCTACAGCATATCATATCACCCCATTAAAACCCTAAAGAGGGAATTAGAACTACAACAGAATCCAATATTGTGGGTCAAGAATACAGCTTGAAAGAACTTTAAATAATGCCTGCCCCAAAAGAGAAGATCCAAAATAGCCCCTAAACCACGGGCCAAGGTGAGCTCAGCTAGTGCATTCATGGTTGGAATTTCTGAGAAAATGGCATACCTCCCTGGCTGCTTTCTGCACAAACCGCTCATCAGTGACCCGGAAGGCCCGGCACAGGGCCTCCGCGGGATCGTGGGGGAACATCTCCTGGCGGACTAAATTAACGTGCAAGTGGATGGAGGCATAAATGGCAGCATCCACTCCCCCATGGCCATCAAACACGGCAAAGTAGGCTTGTTCTTCCTGGTCCTGTCAGCAGAAAAACAAAGTGTTAAGGAAGTGAGGCGCAGCCTGACTCAAAGGCACCAGTCCCTTGTACTGAGCTCATTCTCCTTCTCTGCTGCACCTGTCACCTAGACAAGGAGACTATGTGCTTCTCTTTTTCGACATCCCTGATCGCCCGCTAAAATACTGCAGTACTGGGGCATCTGTGTTTACACACACAACACTGGAACGCATCATGGCCAATTAGCTCAGGCTGAAGTGCCCTCTCAGTGAAAGTTGTCGTCTTGTACCATGGAAACCGCCCACAGGCAGTTGCTTCAAAACTGCTGTTACAAGTTGTGGGAAGGGGGAGGGAAGGGAAAGGATGAGGAATTGAGCAAAAGCTGTTCTGGATTGAGTATTTTTTTCAAAATTAAAGTATTCTAATAAAATTAGAAACAGAACAATAGGAAATAATTTGCCTTCAGCTAAAGACCAATTATGTTGGATTGTTTAAAATACAGAGATAATGAAAGCATACACATACTTCTAAACTATAATATCTTCTTCATAAATCATAGTCACATTGAACACTCACCATAAATAACAGTGTCTCTAAACTGGTTAGCCAAACTTAAAGCACATCAGATGTCCAAATGCCCTATAACCATTTTGCCTTGTCCCCTAACCAAGATTTAGCTTCACACTTTCTGGGCCACCCACTGCTTGAAGCACTGAGGCAACTGCCAGAGGATCTTCTAAACCAATGCTATCTGGACAAGGGAAGCCTAATCACAATATTACATTTAAGCCATTAAGTAGTTTGCCTCTTTATCTTCAACTCCAGTGTGTACATCTCAGATCTAGCTTACTTAGGAGGTCTGTAGCTCACTGAACACTCACGTGAGTCCTGGACTCCCTTTAGGCAACAGTATGTAATCATTTTCATGTGCAAGCTTTGACTTAATCCTTGGTCTCTAGGAGCTGAGTCTAGGCCCTGTCATTCAAAGGAAATCAAATATACAAAGTAAATCAGGTAATTTTCTTGTGCTTTTTTCCTCATCTGTTAGCTAGGGATTTGGAAGAATGTCTGTGTTTTGAAAAAATTCTTTTTAGGCACGCCTGCGTGGCTCAGTTGGTTAAGGGTCCAACTCTTGATCTGGCTCAGGTCATGATCTCAGGGTCTTGGGATCTAGCCCCGTGTTGGGCTCTGCACTCAAGCACGGTGTCTGCTTGTCCTTCTGCCCCTGCTCCTCTCTCTCAAATAAATAAAATCTTTTAAAAAAAAGTCCTTTTTTTTTTTTTAATTCATTTGCCAGGGAGAGGGAGAGAGAGCACAAGCAGAGGGAAGTGGCAGGCAGGGGGAGTCCAATGTGGAACTCGATCCCAGGACCCTGGGATCATGACCCAAGCTGAAGGCAGATGACCAACCAACTGAGCTACCTAGGTGTCCGAGAAAAAATTCTTTCTAAAGGGTATAGTACATTTACAAAAGCACCAAATATAAATGTCCATAGAGTAAAAACACCCAAATATTATGAAATCAACATCTGACACAGACATTACAACTAGTTAACTTATTAATACCATCTGTAATGCCACTGAAAATTAACTGATTAAACAGAACTATCTTGAAAAAAAGTCCTGATATATAGAATTTCTACCAATACTAAAGTAGTACTCATGTTTAAACAACTCCGTTAGCAGGATAAGGGTAAAATTGAAAAAAAGCATATCCAAGCAGTTTTTAAATGATGAGTGAGCTGATGTGGGGTCATCACAAAGAAGGAGGGGACAATAATACCTTTTTGAGGCCATGAGACTATAACTTTAAACAATGTGAGATTGTTGGGGAGATTCTTAAACCATATAGCATCCAAAGAAACAGAAGACTGCCAAGTGGATCTCTTAAAAAAATCAGTATACCTTTTAAATTAAAAAAAAAAAAAGTTTTCCCTGTTATGAAGATGATGTATTTATTGTTTATTTGGACTAATAAAGAAATCTATATTATCCCACCATTCACAGATAACCAGTCTTTTTTCTACATATATAAATTTTTTAGATAAAACAAAATTACGATTATACTATACATAAAATTTTATATCCTGCTTTTTGTCATTTAGCGTATCATTAGCATTTCCCCATGTCTTTATTACTCAGACATTTAAAATGAATATGTACTACACATCTTATGAGCCTATTATAGTTACTCCCTATATATGACTTTGATCATTTCTAGTTTATTATTGAAATTGTTATGTAAGACATTTATGTCAAAACATATATGTAACAATTTCCTGCATTTGTGTCCTTATAAAATTAAAAGTGAAATTACCAGATCAACCGTGGTGAAAATATACAAGGTTCTAAGTATGTGTTGACAAATTGCCTTCAAAACTATTTCTCTAAAGCAAGGTGTTCCTTTCTGAGTTAGGCCTTTGGGCTGATACTGAAGCAAAATGAAAACCAACCAGGTCAACAAACAGCAACAATGCCCTCACATCTGAGTATAATCTTCAAGTGGGTGTAGTGATAGAAGGATTGTCTGTCACATTAAGGTTAACATTTAAGGTTGCATTTGCATGGGCATGGTAACATTTGGAAACAAGGATGCTCACATATTCTAAAGAAACTTGGAAACAAAGCTGCTCTATCTTTGTAACATAAGCACCAATTACCAACCTACCATCACTGCTTATCAGACCTTGACAGTTAGCTAAAATTTAAATTTAGCTGCTAAATAAAGGAAATATTGTGCTTTGTATAAATTACTACATTGTAATTTTTAAGTTATGGACTTGAGTGAAGAAAAGAGGCAAGTGACAGGCAGAGGAAACAAACCTACCTCTGTTGGTACTAACAGAATACAGTTAATAGAAAAAGAAGAGGAAGATAACAAGAAAATGGTTATTAAGCTGACAGGGCTCATACGATCCAATTTGTCAGTCACAGAGATTCATGAAATGTAATTCCATCTACTTTCCTATCTCAGAAACCAAGATTTAAAAAAGAGAATCACAGGAAATCAGAAAACTGTCTCAGTCTTTTCTGTTTGTGTTTTATGTTGCTTCAACAACATAGTAATGTGGGAACTTAATAAACACCATCTGATTGTACTGTAGTTTCCTTTTTAAAAAACAGCTATATTGAGATATGGCAGTTTTCTTTGATGCTTGTATGTTTATAGAATAGCTCTGGAAGTTTACATAAAAAAACAGTAACTTCTCTTGCCTTCATGGAAGGGAACTGAGGGTCTGAGACACAAGGATAAAAGAGAGATTTTTGTTTTCCAATCTGAATCATGTGAATGCATTACCTATTAAAATAATAGAAAATCGGGGCGCCTGGCTGGCTCAGTCAGTAGAGCATGTGATTCCTGATCTCGCAGTAGGCATTCAAGCCCCACGTTGGGTGTACAGCTTAAAAATAAACGAAAATAACATAAGAATAGTTTCTTTTCTGTTGTCTGATGCAAGCAAATTTGTGCCCCTCTGCCTTCAGTCCTATTCCAAACCATCAGAAATACTATTAGAGGTATATTAGAAATTCTCCTTATAGAAAAATAAGACCATGAAGATGTTTGTTTTTTAAATCTTATTGACTCTTGAGAAGGGCCCTTTACCTCTAGATTGAAGAGCATATTAAAGTCAGGAATGCAGACATGTTTGTCTTCCATTTTCCTGCGCATGTTTTTGATGGCATGGATTGATGTCTCATAATAAAGCTGGGGTCTCCTGCGGAGAGGGAAGTCTTTCACCCAGCTGCAGCAAATCTCGTGTAGTTTGCTGAAGACAGAACGGGCCAATTTCACTGTTTCAATCTCTGTGAAAGAAACATAGACACCCCCAATGAAGAGCCTTGCAAAGCTGTTTTTCACTTGCCTGCTTGGTAAAGACAGAAGTAGGTCATGTTCATCAAGGTCCTCCTCAATAAAAGAAATTCCTCCTGAAGAGAAATGAAATGTTGCTTCTGAAGAGAGAAAATTACAACCAAATCTAATAGAAAATCATCACCCAGCAGCTGCCACTGTGATATTCTTATGTCATGAGGAGAAAACCTCTGGCTAGGGTTGAATCTACTCCTAGACTGGATTTCTTCCAACCCTCAAAGTTCTCCGACCGCTGCTATCTAGTTCAGAGCACTGGTTCCCTTTTGGTTGGCTGCCATGGTTATCATCTGGAGAGCCAAGCTCCCCCTGCTTAGAAGAATGACCGAAGGGGGGCCTGAGTAGCTCAGTCCGATAAGCGTTTGCCCTTGGCTCAGGTCATGGTCCCAGCGTCCTGGGATAGAGCCCTGCATCAGGCTTCCTGCTCAGTGGGGAGTCTGCTTATCCCTCTGCCTGCTGCTCTCCCTGCTTGTGCGCTCTCTCTCTCTCTCAAATAAATAAATCTTTAAAAAGAAAATGAATGACTGAAAGGTGAACAGTAGTTATCCAGCAAACTGGAATATGAAAGGCCTATGAAAACATCGTTTATTTACCAACTACAGGAATGAGAGTTTATTTTGATTACCTTTGGTCTTTGTCTTTTTTCTGACCTCTTCCTTTACCTTCTTCCAGTTCTCTAACTTTTCTCTCTTGTAACTGATCAGAATTTGGAACTAAATTATACTTTTTTCTTATTCGATGAATTTTTTAATTAAAGTTTTTGGCAATAGCTTAAATGATTTAGCTAAAAGGTTAGCAAATGAGGTAAAAGTTTTTTTAAAGTCTCTAAGGAAAAAAGTACTTAAAACTCTGTCTATGGGTGTAACCCTGGACAAAGGAGATGGCAACCAGGGGATTCTTCACCCTAGACTGTTAAGTCTACTACTAGACCTATCAAGTGGAGTAGATAAGCTGACCTGGGAGGCTGACTTGCAGCCCTCGATGGATGGACAGGTGTGTAAACCTTTTAGGCAACACTGACTAGTGTTGAAGAGATTGTATCTCACACCACCCCGGCTCCAGCTGTCCTCTACTCAAGTTGCAGCTATTAAATAACCAAGGGGAGATTAAGTTTTCTCAAGCCGATATTTTAGAGTTTCCTACATCTCAGATAAAAAGATTTCAAATTCTTCAAAAATTTTTATTTTTTTCACTTTACTAAATCGGATATAGCTTGACAGCCTGAGAAAACATGTAGCAGATGGGCAATGGCTGCACGTGACTCCTCTGATCTAGAACACAGATCCCACAGGAGAGAGACTTTGTGTTCTAGAATGGCCCAGGAACTTTTCTTTCTTTCCCTGCTGTTGCTTTAATCTGCAACTACATTTACCTGTTTTCTTATTCAAAATCCTTCCAACAGTAACTATATTCAGAAAGCTTATCTCAAGGTTTTCATTGCCTTTCTTCTCATTAACATAGTGTAAGTTGGTAAACCATGTTTTTTGGCTCTGTCCCCCTTGACGTTTTTATATAACTGAAAATCAAGGGTATATTTAAAAGAGAAAGGAAGTTCAGAGAGCAAATACAACCGGAGGAGGTGCGTATACAAGGGGAACCTGAGAGGCCGTGTATAAGAGGGGAAAAATAACAAGCTAGTATTTTTATTGTTTTGACAAACGCCAGTCTTTATTTTTTTTAAAGCACCAGTTGCCAGAGATGATCTCTTTCAGCCAGCAATTACCTATCTGTAACACTCCAACCTACCTGGTCTTAGTAGCGGGATAGGTGTGAGTTTGAATCACAACAGAGGACTGCAAAACAAGTGAATTTGGAAACACTGAGGGAGAATGGAGTGGGGGTGAAACAAATAACTGACATTAACTATCAGGATAGTTCCCAGATTCCCAAATAATAGAAACCATTATATCATTCTTTGGCTTGTATATTACTCTTACTATATAGACCTGCACTGTCAAGTATGGTTTCTCACTAGCTACATGTGGCCATTAAACTTTAAATTAATTTAAATTAAGTAAAATCTAAAATTCAGTTTTGGGGTCACTTTGCTATATTTCAAATGCTCAGTAACTACATATGGCCAGTGGCTACCACACTGGACAGTGCAGGTAGAGAACATTTCCATCATTGTGCTGTCTATTGGGCAGCGCTGGTTAGACAGATTCAGCTGGTTAGGGGAGGCAACACCAGTTTCCTCTAATATTTAGTAAACCAGTAGATCTGTTGCTATCCCCTCCCAGTTGCTTCTTCCCTTATGTTCCCATCACACCATCTACTATAGCTCGTGCCACATTTCTGTAACGATAGATAACATTTATTAAGTGTTTGTTACATCCTCTCTGGAACATTTCACAAACAAGTAAAACCATTTCACATTTCAATCACAGGTCTATCTTACTCTGACACCCATGCTCTATATTTCCCAAGTTAGACTGTAGATACAGATTGTGTCTTAATTGTACTTGATTAGTCATAGTACAGTACCTAGCAGATAGCAGGGGCTCATTAGATGTTTACTGGATAAATGAACATGTAAACTTATATAAAGTAACTACTAAAAAATGTATGCTTTTTTATCATCTATAGATTACACTGATCATCTATTTCTACAGTGGTGCCATTATTTTATAACTATCAACTTTGTAACATGTTTTCATATCAGGATTAGCTTTCCTACCTAATATTAATTTTAAAAGATGCCACTTGGTAGTTTGACATGCTTATTCATCCAGGTGAGTTTTCTAATTATTTTGCCAAGTTTGAGGGGGGAAATCAGTTGCCATTGTGTTTGGGATCATCTTGAATTTATAGAGTAATTTGCAAAAAAAAATTGATGTCTTTTTCATATTGAGTCTTACCTAGGAACAAGTTATATTGTTTCATTAATTTAAATCCTTTTTATGTTGCCCAGTAGGGTTTTAACATAGGATCTAGGATTTTTTTTTTTTTTTAAGTAATCTCTATTCCCAATGTGGGGCTCAAACTCACAACCTGGAGATAGTCACATGCTCTTACAAATGAGCCAGCCAGGTGTCCCAAGATCGTCATATTTCTTAATGAATTTATTCCTAGTTATTTTACTTTTATTTCCTATTTTGAGTCAGAACTTTGCTTTAATGTGTTACTTGCCACCTAGCAAACATTCCTCTTTCTACCAGAGACATTTCCTTCTCTACTCGCAGCCCATGTGCATCTGGGGGTAAAACATGTGGATTAGGTCTAGCTAATTAGACAATCACATTCCTTTGGCTATACTGATTGGTTCAGGAATTGGAAATAATCCAAGCTGGGCTGGTTAGAGTGAATCCTGTGATTCATGTAAGAGCAGCTGAGTGAAGTTACTCTTACTTTCCTGCTTGATTTGAGCCTGGGCAGATGAAGACCTGGTGTTTCAGCAGTCATCTTGCCACCCCATGGAGCCTGAAAATAAAATCAAAATTAAAGAGGGGCACCTGGCTGACTCAGTCAGTAGAGCACATGACTCTTAATCTCAGGGTCATGGTTTGAGCCCTACGTTAGATGTGGAGCCTACTTGAAAAAAGAAAAAAAGAAAGGGAGAAAGAAGGAAAGAAGGAAGGGAGGGAGGGAGGAAGGAGAGAGAGAGAGAAAGAAAAAAGGAAGGGAAGGAAGGAAAGAGAAAGAATGAATGAAAGAAAAGAAAGGAAGGAAGGGAGGGGAAGAAGGAAAGGAGGGGGGTAAAGAAGGGAGGGAGGGAGGAAAGCAGCTGAGATTTGGAGAAATGCCAGGTTGCGATGACTCATGTGAGGCCTTGAATCTAGCTGTGTAGCCCATATGTTGAAGGGTAGCCAATAAATTCTATTTTGTTAAAGCCAGTTTGAGTTGTTAGTGGTCGCTTGCAACCAAAAAATTCTTAAGTATACATTATGCATACATGCTAGATTTTGGTCTGAGCCAAATTTTGTCCTACAAAGTCCAAGATGTACTCATCTAGTTCTACAGAATTTTAAGTATATTTTTAAAATTAGGAATGGATAATTAAATTTTATCAAATGCTTCTTTGGGCATCTCCTGAGATTATTCTAGTGTTTTTCTTTTGACCTTAATATATCAATTATCCTAACAGACTTCATATTTTTTCTGTTTTGTTATGGTCTCCTCAGCACAGTGCTAAGCCTATGCTAGGCCATCAATAAATGAATGAATGAACTATTGTACTCAATATACAAATATTTTAAGATTTTTTACATTGATTACTAAGACTGATCTCTCATTTCCTTTTTTAGTTTTATTTCAGGCAAGTTTGCGTATCAGTGTTGTTTTGCAAAGTTTCCTTCCATATGCAACTGGATAATTCATTTTAAAAACCATTAGAATTGTCTATCTTTGCTCATTTGAAAATGTTCACCAGTAGAATCACCTGTTCTTTGTCCTTTTTTAGAAGATAGCTCCTTGACAATCTTAATCTCTTTCTTCTTAGGTAAAGTTTGTTAATTTGTATTTTTCTAGAAAATACCCAGGTTTTCAGACTTATTTACACAAAGTTTTCGTAATTCTTTTAATTTTCTCTGGAATGCCTGGGTGGCTCAGTCAGTTAAGCATCTGCCTTCGGCTCGAGTCATGATCCCAGGGTCTTGGGATCGAGTCCCCACATTGGGCTCCCTGCTCAGTGGGGAGCCTGCTTCTCCTTCTCCCTCTGCTGCTCCCCCTGCTCGTGCTCTCTCTCTGACAAATAAATAAATAAAGTCTTTTTAAAAAAATTCTTTTAATTTCCTCTGTGTCAGTGACAATTTTCCCCTTCTTGTTTTTAATTTTTACATTGGGGTATTTCAAATTGATTTTAGATTGTCTGAACAGGCGTTATATCTGCCAAACTACATTTGTACCAAGAGATACAAGGTTGTTTAGCAAACACTCTGGTAGGGATGACATAAACATGAAAAAAAACTTTAGGTTAAGGATTTTTTTAAGTCTATTTTTGGAAACAACTGAGAGACAAAGGCATTTCAGTGGGGACTTGAGTGCCTTGAAACCAGTGGCGCAGGCCTTCTCCAGTAAACTCTCGCACTCCGACAGACAAACGGATGAACACAGGGTGCCCCGCAGAGATTCTCCTCAGTGCAATTCAAATTGAGGGATTTGGGTTAAAGAGATTAAGGACTTGCAGAGTCAGAATTACAATAGATCATTCTGAATCACAGCCCTGGCAAGGAAACAATACTAGGTAATCTCTTGAAAAAATAGAAAATCAGAATGACCAATGATTCCACCAAAAGGAAAAAAAAAAAAACAACCCTTCATTTCACTTTGCTATCTTATGGGGGTTCAGTTTCAAAGCAGGCATGCAGGGCTACGCTTCAGTTTTGCGACATTAAGTATTCTCCTTCTGCAGGGAGTGTAGAACATCAGTGTATAAATAATTGCTGCTTGAAATGGAAAAATAAAATAAAAAAGGGTGTGAAAAAGAGAAAATTGTCCTAAGTAGCAATCCACCCCCTCGCAGCTGTAAATTACTCATTAGTCGTTAATGTCACTGTACTGAGCTGGAGCTGAGTCAGCCGCCGCCCAGGCTGCCGTGAAGCCGAGTTCCATCTCCCTCGTCTTTTTATTACAGGGCTTTCACTCCATGCATCAGCACCAGAGGAAAGACCAATGCTTTGTAGCAGGAATTCCATCCAAGTTGACTCTGGAACAATTTGGTTCCAAGTGAATCAATTACTCTCAGTAAAAACAAGAGAAGGAATTCCTTTCTTGCCAATATTCTATCTTAAATGATCTAGAAAGATAGAGGAAGAACAGATATGTTTACTTTTATATCTGCCTCAAGTTCTCTGGGATCTAGTTATTCTGATTCATTAATATATGCTCTGTTCCTTATGCACCATGTTTAAAGGCAAATGCTTAAAAGAGAACAAAGTGAAATATTAAAATTCCTTAACGATTTTGAGTAGTAATTCCTAATTTTGACAAAAATTGCTATTTCTTTAGTTCCTGTCAAATGTGTAAAAGCCTAATATGTTAATAAATATGACTTCATTAATAAATAAAGCCTCTTAGGGGTGCCTGGGAGGCTCAGTGGTTAAGCATCTGCCTTGGGCTCAGGTCCTGATCCCAGAGTCCTGGGATCAAGCCTAGGGGGTGTTCCTTGCTCCTCGGGGAGCCTGCTTCTCCCTCTCCCTCTGCCTGCCACTCCCTCTGCTTGTGCTTTCTCTCAAATAAATAAATAAAATCTTTATAAATAAATAAAGCCTCTTAATTTGCCTGGAAAAAAGATGTACAGTGATCCATGCAATTAAATCACATGTTACATAGTTCTCATGTAGAACTCTATTTATTTATTGGTAGAAATAAAATTTAATATAATTAATGAGAAGTTTTGTTACAACTGATTTCTTTAATTTTTATGATATTTTACTTGGATTCTTAAAGGTAAGCTAAATATTTCAAATAGGTCTTGCTCAAACTCTCTCCCATCACTCACTCATCTTTTCTGTTGTGTCTTCACACTTCTCACTTTACTCTTTCTACTTATCTAGGCATTATTTATTCTGTTAATATTCTGATATTATTATGAGACTATATTCTGATAATATTCTGTTATGTTAGTCTTGCTCCAATTATCATCACATTATCAAAATATACCTGTATTTTTCGGGGCGCCTGGGTGGCTCAGTGGGTTAAGCCTTTGCCTTCGGCTCAGGTCATGATCTCAGGATCCTGGGATCGAGCCCCGCATCGGGCTCTCTGCTCAGCAGGAAGCCTGTTTCCCCCTCTCCCTCTGCCTGCCTCTCTGCCTACTTCTGATCTCTCTCTCTCTGTGTCAAATAAATAAATAAATAATCTTTAAAAAAATATACCTGTATTTTTCTTTTTCTTTCCTTTTATTGACTAATTGAAATACATGCATTTTTTTTCTCTTGCTACTGCTATAAAATCAACAAGTGGGTAAACAATTAGATTTCATATTGTGTAGACATTCTCTGTGGGTTACTACACATGAGAAGATTTTAATATTTTTAAACAAATAATGTAGAGAAGGTACTCACCCACAGTCCCTTCTGTGCCATCTGTTTCCTTTGGGATATAATGTGCAGAAAGATCACTTTGAAGGACTTCGTCTGATGTGGCTCTGGCTAAAGCAGCAGCCAAAAAGGAAGGGCAATTACTGAAAGAAAAAAGGGCTATTTCAGTAAGAATTAGGAAATAATACATTTAACATAATTACTATTAACATATCTGTCTCAAAACAAAATTATGTCTTTAAACACTATTCAACACATATTTATTGAGTGCATATTATGTGCTACACATTCTGCTTTGGCTCTGGGTATACATTGGTGAATAACACAGACATGGCCTCTGACCCAGTAGGGCTTAAAATCTAGTTAGGGAGACAGATGACAAATAAGTAAATAAACCAGACACAACTTAAAATTGGGATGTTTTATAGAAGAAACAAACAGGGTCAAGAATCCATATCCTGAAGGATGAGAAAGATTCAGTTCTGTGGATGTGGGAAGTTGGGAGAATATTCCAGGCAGAGAAAACAGCATGTGTACAGATCCTTTCTGAGAGCTTGGTATGTGTGAGGAACTGAAAAAAGCCCAGAGAAGATGCAGTATGGTGGATAAAGAGGAAAGATGGCAGGGACTGGCAACAGCCATATAGATCATGGAAAGGAATGTGGATCTCACTCAAAGTGCAGCGGGAAACCACTGGAGATTGTGAGCAAGAGCATGCCCTACCCAGACATATTAATTAAAATATGACTTTGACTGCTGTGCCAAAGGAAATAGAAAAGAATGAGGAGGCTGGCCAATAAGGAGATTGTTGTAATCCAGGTGAGACTGAAAAAAAAAGTGAGTATATTCTAAAGAAAGAAAATACAGAACTTGCTAATTACTGAAATATAGAAATAAAAGAAAAGAATTAAGGCTGAGTCCTGGGTTTTGGTCTGAACAACTAGGTGAATGGTGGCATCATTCACCTAGATGGAGAAACCAGGAAAAGAACAGGTTTGTGGAGGCAAAGGGTAAAGAAGAAAAGAATTAATTTTAGCATGTTAAGTTGGAAATATCTTTGAGATACCCTAATGAAGGTATCAAATGAGGTGAAAGTTATTAGACATTGTAGTGTGGAGCTCAGAGATGTTAGGAAATTTGTCAATCACGAACGTATGGATGATATTTAAAACTACTGAAATAGACTACATCACATAGGAAGAAATTATAAAAAGAGAACTGCCTCTTGTTTTCCAAACCCTTTTAGAATGGGAAAATTATCTTACGCCTCACCATTGTATGTTGGGGAGTTACAGGAAGGGTGTAGATAGTTTGCTTCTTTAGTCACATTTTTTTTTAAGATTTTATTTATTTATTTGACAGAGAGAGAGAGATCACAAGCAGGGGGAGAGGCAGAGGAAGAGGGAGAAGCAGGCTCCCTGCAGAGCAGGGAAGCCGATATGGGACTCGATCCCAGGACTCTGGGATCATGACCTGAACCGAAGGCAGTGGCTTAACGAACTGAGCCACCCAGGCGCCCCAGTCACCACGTTTTCACATCAGTGGAATTATACTGAAGGAGCTTTCACCAAGAAATTGTACCCAAGGAATCTCACCTGCACTTGACCTCCCTGAGTTCCTAAACCTCTAGCCTGAGCCTGAGGCCATTAAGGTACGGAACTTTGGGAGAATTTATGGGCGGTGGGGACAGGGGAGTGTATTTTGTATGTGTCAAGGATGTGAATTGTGTGGCCAGAACAGACATGGCAGGGGCGCCTGGTAGCTCAGATGGTTAAGCAGCTGCCTTTGGCTCGGGCCATGATTGCCAGGTCCTGGGATTGAGCCTGGCAGCATCCGGCTCCCTGCTCAGCGGGGTGTCTGCTTCTCCCTCCCCCTGCCCTTGTGCTCTCACTTGTTCTCTCTCTCTCTCCCCCCCAAATAAATAATTAAAATCTTAAAAAAATAAAATTAAAATTAAAAAAGAACAGACATGGTAGATTGTTTTTCTAAAACAGGCCACAACAATATTCTGGTAGCTGGTACAGCTGCTTTGGCAGTTCCTTAAAATGCTGAATTTCTTATATAGCCCAGCAATTCCCTTACATACATCAACACAAAAACATATACATGAATGTTCATGGCAGCATTATTCATAAATAAAAGCAGCATATTCATACGATGGAATATTATTCAGCCATAAAAGGAATAAAGTATTGATACATGCTACAAAGTGCATAAACCTTGGAAATATTATGGCGATAGAAGCCAGTCACAAAAAGACCACATACTCTATGATTCCATTTATATAGGAAGTCCAGAATCGGTAAACCTACAGAAACAGAGTACAGCAGCAATAGCCTAGAGCAGAGGGGTGAGGTGAATAAGGAGTAGCTGCTCATGGGTAGGAGGTTTCTTTCTGCAGTGATGAGAATGTTCTAAATCTTGGATTGTAGTAATGATTAAATAATTATGAATGTACTAAAACCACTGAACTGTATACTTTAAATGGGTAATTTTTATGCTATGTGAATTACATCTCAATAAAGATGTTTAAAAAAATCATTGACTTTGTTAAGAACCATTGAATAGTGGAGGTGAAAATAAGATTAGAATGGATAAGCGGGAGGCAAGGAGGTGTGGCAGTAACTGAAAGGGCATTTGAGGACAGGGACAGTTCTTATTTTAGAATGGAATAGAATCTGACTGTATACTAAATGAAATAATCTAGTAGAGAAAGATTGAAAGATAACGCAGGAAACAGGGGATGACCAAAGGATCGAAGCTCCTGAGAAGGCAAGAAGAGGAGAGATCCAAAACATATCTGGAAATTGCTGACCTTTGAAGGCATGAGGAACATTTCACCAGTTAGAAAGGAAAGGAAGAAAATGGGTACAGATGCAGGTAGGTTTCTAGATTTCTTAGTAGGAAAATCAGAGAGTTCCCATCTAAAGGTTTGAGTCAACAATAACTTATTGTGAGGCTTACGGTGTTCGAGGCACTGTTCTGGTGCTCAGGATATAAATGACCAAAAAACATAAAAACTCCTGCCTTTGGAACCCTCATGCACTGTTAGTGAGAATGTAAATTGGTACAGCCACTATAGAACACAGCATGGAGGGTCCTCAAAAAATTAAAATAGAGATCTCACACAACCTAGTAATTCCACCTCTGAGTATTTACCCAAAGAAAACCAAAACACTAATTCAAAAAGATAAATGCACCGTTGTTTGTTGCAGCACTATTTACAACAGCCAAGATAAGGGAACAACCTAATTGTCCATCCACAGATGAACGGATAAAAAAGATGTGGTATATATACAATGGAATACTAGCTATAAAAAAGAATGAAATCTTGCCATTCACAGTAACATGGATGGACCTAAGTGAAATAAGTCAGAAAAAGGACCATATGATTTCACCTATATGTGGGACCCAAAAAACAAATTAACAAACAAAAAACCAGAAAATAGACTCATAAATACAAAGAACAAAGTAGTGGTGGCCAGTGGAGAGGGAAGTGGGAAGGGATGAAGGGGATTAAAAGGTACAAACCCCCAGTTATAAAATAAGTAAGTCATGGGGATGAAAAGTACAGCATAAGGAATACAGTCAATAATATTGTACTAAATTTATATGGTGACAGATTGTTACCATATTTGGTGAGCTTTTCATAATGTAGAATTGTTGACTCACTGTGCGGTTTACCTGAAACTAACACTGTATGTCAACTATACTTTTAAAACAAAACCAAAAATAACCCATTTCTGGAGCTTACATTCTAGAGAATGGCTTCTCAATGAAGTATAGGGTTAGATCAGTAGTTCTGAAACTTTTGTAGGCATCAGGTTCAAGGTTTGTTAAAACACAAATTGCTAGGCTCCATCCCCAGAGTTTCTGACTGGGTAGGTCTTAAGTACGACTTCTGAATTTTTGTTTCTAACAAGTTCCCAGATGAGGTTCATGCTGCTGGTCTAGGGACCAAACTTTGAGAACAACTGGGTTAGGTTATCATCTGGGTGGTGAGGGTAGAGAGCATATGGGGGAGGAGGGATGAAGAGAAAGTAGGTACGAAACAGTCGTATCAGAGAGTAGGGCTGTCAGTGCTAAGGGACTGAGACAATTTTTAAATAAAACCAGTCTTTCTGGTTGTACAATTTTCTCCATCTATGTCCATGCGCTGGAATATGTGTTGGTAAAAAGAACTGTCTAGTTCATTAAGGTTTGGGATTTTGCAAGGTGAGTATTAACAAGTAAAGAAGAGACATTGAAATTTACTGTCTTTTTAAGCATGTGATTATAGTGTTAGATCATGAACTTTAAATGGGATAAGAGCAGACATGAATGGTAAATCAGTGTGATCTAAATATAATTAAACAACTGTAGTGGGAGTACTTGGGCACACAACCTAGAAAGCTAAAGTATTGTAGTCTGAGAATAGGATGCCTGTGTATAGGATTTTGGAGCCAGTGCAATATTTGTGATAATAAGGTTTAGGTGAGACCAAGAAAGTGAGTGGATGAGTGGTTTAGAAACAAATAAAATGGCAATGTTTACATTCGAAGTCCTCAAGGGTAAAAAAAAATTGGAAAATTATCTTTATCATCATTCATCAGTATTTTTCAAATTGTAGGTTATAATCCATTAGTGGTTAATGAAATGAATTTTATGAATTGTGACCAGCATTTTTTTTTAAGATTTTATTTATTTACTTGAGAGAGAACGCACAAGCCAGGGGTGGGGGGCAGAGAGAGAGGGAGAAGCAAGCTCCCCACTGAGCAGGGAGTCTGAAGCAGGGCTCCATCCCAGGACCCTAGGACCATGACCTAGGCCAAAGGCAGATGCTTAACCAACTGAGCCACCCAGGTGTCCCTGACCAGCATTTTTTAAAAAAGGAAACAGGGTATATGAGGTAAGGCTAAGTATTCTGTATACACACATAAGTATATACTGAATCTTGATCATGATTAAAAAATTTTGAAAGCCACTGCCCTTTAGCAATTATGAAATAAACTGATGACATCCCTTGAAATTCAAATGCTTTATAAGCAGTATTACCATTTCTCCTTTCATGCTAAGTTAACTGAGTTTTTCTTTGTAAGTTAAAATTTTTCTTTATAAACCTAAATAAACTCTGTTAGCACTGCTTGTTTTTTAACTTTCTATCATGCTTTACTTTGACTAATTGGACACATCCAAATATTTTGCATAAGTGGACTTTTAGTATATAGTTACAAGATTTACTTGGTCCTTTTGTTTCGCAATTTATATTAAAATGACCTAAAAACCTCTATTGTAATTATATTCTAGGGAATATAATATAGGGAATATAATATTCCCTAGAATATAATTACCCCCTACCAAGAACGAAAAAGACATCTTTAGTGTAATTACTAAAATATCTAGGATCTAGGCTCACCAAAGGTAAGAATGTGAAAAGTTTAGGGAATAAGGCAAGAACCATTAGTCTCATTAATGTGTCATCTGCAATACATTTTTAGTCACAGTTAATGTAATTTTTTACTTTTTGTCAGACTGAATGAAAATATTTTCAGTGAAGTAGGGAGGAGGATTAGCTGACTAATAGCTAGATATAAAACATCTAGCTAGACACTTCACCCACATCAGCTATCTCTACCTGTCAGAAAGCTATAACACTTAGCATGAATAAGTTCTTATGATTTTGACTCTGAAATGAAAGTGATTATTTCTGAAAAATCAGAACTGCAAATATATTTTAAAACAGTCACATCAGAGAATATTTGATACAAGTCAAATAAAAGCTTATCATTAGAGCTTGTCATTTTTAAGAGAATTACCAGGAGTGACTAACATAATAATAACATAGTAAACTGCTTTCTTTCATCATTTCTCATACAGCCCTGGACAGAAGCATTTACAATGCTGATACACAAAGGTCTCAAAGTTTGGCAAATGTATTGCAGAGCAAGTATCAGAGAATGGCCAAAATTCATAGCAGTTTGTAGAATTGTGGTTATAATTGTTATTACTTTGAGAACATTGCTGAAGTAGAGTAGGATTTGAAATTTTTTAACTTTTGCAGTGTGTGTCATTTTGAGAGATTGGCTCTTTTAAAGTCAAATTAATCATGTTAGGGCCCTCAAATATAGTCCAAAAAAAGATCCTTTGCTATTTATATATATTAACAGATATTTCTGAAGTGCTTACCATTCCTATCTTCAAGCCATTCACATCCTGAGAACAAAAGGAAATGTGTTTTCATGCATACCAATTTATTACTTTCTTGTTTGTTTAGGCATCAAAGTATAGACTTTATATATTCATAGATAAAAATAAATCCTTGTCTAGTTTATATCTAAGCCATGCATAAACTATATGCATAGCTTTGAACAAGTTAAAATATCATTAATTAGGGGTCCGTTTAGTTTTAATTCCAAGTTTAGTCACATAAATAAATCATGCCACTTCATTAAAGCTATTTATGTTAATGGATACATATTTGAACTTCGGTGTATAGTGACTTTCTCAATGTTATATATTGTAAGGCAGAAATCCAGAATCTGTCAAGCTTCATAAGCTGAACTCTGTAATCAATTCTTGCAGTGAATCTACTAGTTAGGAAAGAATCCTCAGATTTTGTATTGCTTGTTTTCTTAAAGAGCCATACCTAGGGGCGCCTGGGTGGCTCAGTGGGTTAAAGCCTCTGCCTTCGGCTCAGGTCATGATCTCAGGGTCCTGGGATCGAGCCCCGCATTGGGCTCTCTGCTTGGCAGGGAGCCTGCTTCCCTCTCTCTCTCTGCCTGCCCCTCTGCCAACTTGTGATCTGTCAAATAAATAAATAAAATCTTAAAAAAAAAAAAAAAAAAGCCATACCTATACCATAAACAAAAAAATACTGTCACCAACTGGTTACGAAGTTTAATATTTCAAACAAGAGAGTACTATTTCCTACCTCTTTAAAAATACTTATTTACAAGAGCTTATTATTCTATCTCCATTCTATAGGCCGACAAGAGTCCAATCTACGTTTTCCAATAGAGAAAAGAAAAGGAGTCAGACTGGAATTGGATCTGAAAGGTAGCTTTCTCCTAGCACTGTATATCACCATCTTGGTACAGAGCAGAAGCCACAATAAATTATTTTGGCATAAAAACATTTACTTTACATTCATTTTCACATATCATGCATAAATAAATCCTGTTAGATGGACAGGACAGTATTTTAGTCAGATCTTTTTCTAAATTGACTTGTTAGTATCTTCCACATGCATATCAAGACAATATACATTTTAAGGCTGCAAACTGAATTCTCATTATAAACCAGGCTAGGAAGCATTTTCATCACAATGCCAAACCTACACAAATCACTAAAGACATTATTAGATAAATTAGAGGTTTAAAAGTACATCCTTCCTGACACTGGCAATGTGGGCGTTGGCACAGCACCCACAGCTGTGTTTCAGCAGTCTTGGCAAAGCACTGCTAAGGTAATAAAAATTCTTGAAGGTGGGAAGTTTCCATCAATTAACTTTGAGAGACTTGTCTAGAGCAGCCTCATCTCAGCCCACATGTTATGATGATTCTGTCTGCTCAGTATACCCTTGCTAGGGTGACAGTCACTTAAATGTTGAATTTCTGATTACCAGCCCCCCCAAGTTAATCATATGTATTTTAGAATAACAATTGAACTAAAATTAAAAAGGCAAAGTCTCCATCTGACTTGGTATTCTTTTTCTTAGTGGACTAAACAGAGTTAAAATCAGGGCTGAATTTTTTCCTCTTTAAGCTATTTTCTTTCCTTCTATAGCAACCTCGAGGAATGCCACCTGGAGTCAACGGGTTGTAATGCCCACACATCACAGATTCTCTTAGTTAGCTCTTCTGAATCTAAATGAGGACACCTACCAAATGACTAGTTCCTGCAGTTCTGAATTTGGGGTTCTCACAACAAAAATCTCAGTCCCTACTGCTGCTCTCAGTGCAG
Organism: Potos flavus; assembly: GCA_028534135.1. Lineage (NCBI taxonomy): Eukaryota > Metazoa > Chordata > Mammalia > Carnivora > Procyonidae > Potos > Potos flavus. The sequence continues at coordinate 28,593,996 of CM052891.1, read as the reverse complement.
TCGTAACAACCATTTGTTCACACTGACCAGGCCGACATTCAAGCAAAAACAACAGTATCCTAAGTTTTCTGTGAATAGCAATCTAGATTCTACACAATGACTTACCCAAGGTCAAAATACCACTAGGGCCACAAGACCACAGAAAGAAGAGAGTTTAGCAGTAACTGTCTTTCTTGGCATCCCTCCTCTCTGACCTAAAGGAATTAAACAGCACAAATTTACCGAAACTTGTCAATATCACCAACGTGACGTTCTTGTTGCTAAAACCTGCAGTCTCTTCTCCCATCCAACTCATTTAGGAGTGAAGTGACTAGCTGCTATCCGCTCATCATGCCCTCCACTTTGATACACTTTCTTCTCTAGGCTTCTAGATCATCACACTCTCTTATGTCACTCTTAGGATTCTGTCTTCTCAATCTCCTTTGTTGGTTCTTTCTCTCCTCCCTGCACTTGTAATTCCTCTAATTGTTGTAAATCTTTTCCTTTTTGCATAGCCTTTATACTTTTCTAGTATACTACATGCATTTCTTATTATGTTTATTGTTTATGTCTCCATTCCTCTTCCCACCTGACTGCAAATGCTTTTATCTGTTTCTGGTGATTGATGTCTAATGCCCAGATTAGTGCCTGGTACACAATGATCAATATTTGCTGAATGAATAAACTTCTGTTTTTTTCTGATTTATACATGTTTAAGCCATTCCCTAACTCCTTAGAATGAATGTTCCTTAAGAGAAGAAAGCCAATACATTTATGAAAGAGTGTTCCACCTAACAATGTTGAGGTCTTACATGTAGGCTATGAAACAGGCTGGTATCAGATAACCATTGGCAAAAAGGAATTACGGTCATATTTACACATTAGTTGTCAACTCAAACGGTTTGTGCCAACATCTCACTTATCTTAGACTTTAGTCCCTCTCATTAAGAGATAATGTATTTAAACTTCAAAAGTATATATGGCTTTTTAATAGGAATTCTACTTCAATATTTTGAAATAATTGACCAGTCTTAAGAAAGCAGGGAGTAGTAGGGGAACCCTGGGCTTGCCTCATCCCTCAAACACAGCTAGATCAACATCAAATCATTTTGAACAACTAAGAAATCGATCTGAGGATTAAGAAAACTGCACATTTGGAGGGAGAGAATGTGGCAGATGCAAGGTCTGGAGATGTGAATTGGGGGAGAGAAAAGCCACGGTGCCACAGAGGGGAAGGAGCCCTTTTCCCGGAGAGAAGTCAGGGAGAGAGGGAGAGAGCAGGAGAAAGGGCAGTACGTAGGGTTCCAGAAGACACTGTGGCGTGGAAGTCCCCTTGGTCACACTGGGAGAGAATGCTCCCCTTCTTGAGGTACATTTGGAAAAGGGTATTTTGCCTCTCCGAGGACAAAAGGCCCACTGAGCATCATTGAGTGCTGTTCCAACAGCAGGGGATGGAGGAGAGCAGAGGGCAGAGAACGTGGTCATAGCTTTTCACTGTGTTTCATCATAGATGCCAGCCACCATGTGTGTGCCACGTGGCTTCTTTTCTGGGACAGAACGGTGCGAGGTGCAGCACTGCAGGGCTCTCCTTGGGAGAGGGGAGCGGGTCCACACCTTGTAGGGTCCTTTAAAATTTGGAGACCTGAATCCCAGTCCATGGCAAGAGGTACAACGTAGGAGAACTATGGTTCTGGGCATGCCCACAGCCAGGCACAGACAGGTTGAGGGCAGGGATCTGACAGAAGCCTGGGCCACAAGAGGGGAGATTGTTTGCTTTTCTGTGAGGACCTCCTGAGCAGCAGTGGCCCCAAGTTCCCCTGTTTAGGATGAGAGAGTGGGATGACACCATCTTCCACTCCCCTTGCCCCCCCCCCCCCCAGCAAGGGTCAGAAAGAAACACAGTGCCTCCAGTGGAGGCTGGAGTCACTTACACCAAACCCTGCTCCCCTGAGTCTGGCAGGGGCATCTAAGGCAGGTCTGACTGGGAGCCAGTGTAGTGGGCCTCTCCCTCAGAAGAACACCATAGGCCCCTGCACGTACCAAGTCTACTGATCATAGAGTACTCCAAAGCCTCAGCTCTAGTTCTGGTGGAAATAGGACCAGGCTTTCTTTTTTATTTTTTAATTTATTTTTATTTTATTATTATTATTTTATATATATATATATTTTTTTTTCTTTTTAATTTGGAATCAGGCTTATAGTTTTTTGTTCGTTTATTGGTTTGTTTCCTTTTCTCATTTTTTGGATCAGGCTTTTTTTTTTTTCTTTTCTTTTTTCCTTCTTTCTTTTTCTTTGGAATCAGGCTTATAGTTTTTGTTTATCTCTTTGTTTTCTTTTTTGTTCCTTTTTCTTTTCTCTGATCTGCCTTCCCCCATCCCCCCAAATAGGGCTTATCTTAACAAACAAATCAAAGCACATCTAGTTAAAGATCCAAACACTCGCCACTGCAAGCAAGGAGGAATTCTGTAGAGGACTGTCCTGTGGGAAAGAGCAACCAAAACACAGCAGCAGAGTGCACACAGCACATACCAGAAACACTTCCTGAAGCACCAGGCCCTGGACAGTATATGACCCCTTCTTCACGAGCATGAAACATAACAAGCTTTCATAAAAGCAAAAGACAGAAACCTAGACATAATGACAAGATGGAGGCATTTTCCCCAAAAGAAAGACCAAGTAGAAATCACACCCAGGGATTAGCCCAAAACAGATATAAGCAATATATTTGAACAAGAATTTAGAACAACAGTCATAAGAATACTAGCTGGCTTGAAGGAAGCAAAGAAGACACCAGGAAAACCCTGGCTGCTGAGATAAAAGACCTAAAAACTAGTCAGGCCAAAATAAAAAATGCTATAACTGAGAAGCAAAACCAACTGGATGTAATCACAATGAAGATGGAAAAAGCAGAGGATCGAATCGGTGATATAGAAGATAAAATTATGGAAAATAATGAAGATGAAAAGAAGACAGAAAGAAAACTATTAGATCACAAATATAGACTTAGGGAACTCAGCAATTCCACAAAGTACAATAAAATACTTATCAAAGGAGCCCTATAAGGAGAAGAGCAAGAACAAGGGGCAGAAGGTTTATTTGAACAATTTTGGCAGAGAACTTCCCTAATCTGGGGAAGGAAATAGGCATTCAAGTCCAAGAGGCATAGAGAACTCCCCTCAAAATCAATAAAAACAGGTCAGGTCAAAAATATCAACTAATAAATCAATAAAAACAGGTCAACACGAAGACATATTATAGTGAAACTTGCAAAATACAAAGATAAAGAGACAATTCCAAAAGCAGGTAGGGACAAAAGATCCTTAACCTACAAGGGCAGACATAAAAGGTAGGCAGAAGGTCTGTCCACAGAAATTTGGCAGGCCAGAAGAGAATGGCCTGATATATTCAACATGCTGAATGGGAAAAATATGCAGCCGAGAATACTCCATCCAGTAAGGCTGTCATTCAGAATAGTAGGACAGATAAAGACTTTCCAAGATAAGCAAAAACTAAAGGAGTTCATGAACACTAAACCACCTTTACTAGGATTATTAAGGGGGATGCTTTGAGCAGGAAAGAGAGACCAAAAGCAACAAAGACTAGAAAGAAATCTACAGGGACAACAACTTTACAGGTAATACAATAGCACTAAATTCATATCAATCAATAATTACTCTGAGTGTAAATGGGCTAAATGTACCAACTGAAAGACTGGGTATCAGAACAGATTAAAAAAACAAGACCCGTTGATATGCTGTTTACAAGAGACTCATTTTAGACCAAAAGGCATCTCCAGATTGAAAATGAGGGGGTGGAGAACCATCAGTCATGCTAGTGAACAGCAAAAGAAAGTCAGAGTAGTCCTACTTAATAGCAGACAAACTAGATTTTAAACCAAAGACCATAATAAGAGACAAAGAAGGGCACTATATCATAATAAAGGGGCCTATCCAACAAGAAGATCTAACAGTTGTAAATATTTATGCCCTCAACTTGGGAGCAGCCAAATATATAAATTGAATAATAACAAACTTAAAGAAACTCACTGATAATAATACAATAATAGTAAGGGACTTTAACACCCTACTCACAGCAATGGACAGATCATCTAGGCAGAAGATCAACGAGGAAACAAGGGCTTTGAACACACTGGACCAGATGGACTTCACAGATACATTCAGAGTATTTCATCCTAAAGCATCAGGATACACATTCTTTTTGAGTGCACATGGAATATTCTCCAGGCCAGATCACATACTATGTCACAAATCAGGCCTCAGCCACTACAAAAAGATTGAGATCCTATTCCATGCATATTTTCAGACCACAACACTATGAAACTTAAAGTCGACCACACGAAAAAATTTGGAAAGACCACAAATACATGGAGGTTAAAGAACATCCTACTCAGGAATGAATGGGTTAACCAGGAAATTATAGAAGAAATTAAAAAATCCATGGGAGAAAATGAAAATGAAAACAGGACAAAGGCAGTCATAAGAGGGAAGTATATAGCAATACAGGCCTTCCTCAACAAGCAAGAAAAGTCTCAAATAACTTAATCTTACACCTAAAGGAGCTGGAAAAAGAACAGCAAATAAAGCCTGAAACCAGCAGAAGAAGGGAAATAATTAAGATTAGAGCAGAAGTAAATGATATAGAAATAAAAAAACAGAACAGATCAACAAAGCTAGGAGCCGTTTCTTTGAAATAATTAACAAAGCTGATAAACCCCTAGCCAGACTTATCCAAAAGAGAAAGGACCCAAATAAATAAAATCATGAATGAAAGAGGAAAGATCACAACCAACTTTGCAGAAATACAAATGTCTAAGAGATTACGAGCAATTATATGACAAAAAAATTGAACAATGTGGAGGAAACAGAAAAATTCCTAGAAACATATAAACTACCAAAACTGAAACAGGAAGAAATAGAAAATTTGAACAGACACATAACCAGCAAAGAAACTGAATCTGTAATCAAAAATCTCCCAAGAAACAAGAGTCCAAGGCTGGATGGCTTCCCAGGAGAATTCTACCAAACATTTAAAGAATAATTAATATCTATTCTTCTGCTATTCCAAAAAATAGAAATTTAAGGAAAACTTCCAAACTCATTCTATGAGGCCAACATTATTACCTCGATTCCAAAACCAAAGACCCCACTAAAAAGAATTACAGATCAATATCCCCAGTGAACACTGATGCAAAAATTCTGAAGATACAAGCCAATAGGATCCAACAGTACATTAAAAGGATTATTCACCATGATCAAGTGGGATTTATTCCTGGGCTACAGGAATAAATCCTGGGCTACAGGTGGTTCAATATTTGCAAATTTCAATATTTGCAAATCAATCAATGTGATACACCACATTAAAAGAAAGGATAAGAACCATATGATCCTCTCAATAGATTCAGATTCATCTGACAAAATATAGCATCCTTTCCTGATTTAAAAAAAAAAACCCTCAAGAAAATAGGGATAGAGGGAACATACCTCAGCATCATAAAGGTCATATCCAAAAGACCCACAGCTAATATCATCCTCAATGGGGAAAAACTGAGAGCTTTCCCAAGATCAGGAACACAACAGGGATGTCCACTCTCACCACTGTTGTTCAAAACAGTACTGGGAGTCCTAGGTTCAGCAAACAACAAAAAGAAATAAAAGGCATCCGAATCGGCAAGGAAGAAGTCAAACTTTAACTCTTCAGAAACAAAAGGTTACTGTATGTAGAAAACCCAAAAGACTCCACCCCAAAATTGCTAGAACTCATACATGAATTCACAAAAAGTCACAGGATATAAAATCAAGGTACAGAAATCTGTTGCATTTCTATACACCAAAAATAAAGCAACAGAAAGAGAAATTTAGGAATTGGTCCCATTTACAATTGCACCAAAAACCATAATATACCTAGCAACAAACCTAGTCAAAGAGGTAAAAGATCTGTACTCTGAAAACTATAAAACACTTATGGAAGAAACTGAAGACACAAAGAAATGGAAAAACATTCCATGCTCATGGGTTGGAAGAACAAATATTGTTAAAATATAAATATTTATATAATAATATATAAAATGTTATATTATCAAAATATTAATATTAAATTATATTATATTATTAAAATATAAATATAAAATGTCTCTATTCCCCAAAGCAATCAATGCAATCCCTATCAAAATGCCAACAGCATTTTTCACAGAGCTGAACAAACAATCCTAAAATCTGTATGGAACCGCAAAAGACCCAGAATAGCCAAAGCAACCTTGAAAAAGAAAAGCAAAGCTGGAGGCATCACAATTCCGGGTTGCATCTTACTATTTTTCAGAAGTGAATATTCTCCTTTTTGCTGTTTCCAATATGCTCTACTGTGGGTAAAATGCTATTAAACAGCATCACATGCTACAGAGAAATCATTTGTGAAAGGAAGAGTCAACCAATATGGCAAACTTCATTGCTGTCTTAGTTTTAAGAATGCCACAGCCACCCCAACCCTCAACAACCACCACCCTAGTCAGTCAACAACCATCAACATCAAGACAAGACCTTCCACCAACAAAAAGATGACAACTTGCTCAAAGTTCAGAAGATGGTTAGCATTTTTTAGCAATGAAGTATTTTCATTAAGGTATGTACCTAGGGTGGTTTTTTAGACATAATGTTATTGCATACTTAATAGACTACACTATATTGTAAACATAACTTTTACACGCACTGGGAAACAGAAATTTTGACTTACTTTATTGTGATACTTGATTTATTGTGGTGGCCTGGATCCAAACCCACAATTTCTCCAAGGTATGCCTGTATTTTATTCTTAACTTCTTCCCAGCTAACAGATTGACAACTGCAAGTTACTCATAATACAGGGTCTCTTTCCTCACATTGCTTTCTTCACATTTAAAAAAAACAACAACAGTATATTTCTAATTCCTCATCCACCTTCTCCTCTCCCCTTTTGTGGTACCAAACTAGACATTGAGAACTTCCTGTTGGCAGCCTACGAATATTTCCAAAATTGTTTATTTTTGCTCCTCAGGGCACACCACCTTCTTTGGAGCATATATTCCATTGGCTTTTATATGGGGATCTGCAAATGTGGGCAATCTATTTCATCATTTTCTCAAACTCATTTGGCCTTTGTTACATTTGACAGCCCTTACTCAATTTTGTGATTTGGTGTTAGAGATATTTCCTACTCTTACTGAAGATGGAGTTTGCATTTTTCTACCTTTTTCGTCCTCCTTTTTCTCACTAGTGATTTTTGAGAGAAGCAGACAATGTCGTTATTCTACTATTTAAAAACCTTTAGTGACCCCTTATTTTTTTTTTTAACAGGGATTGAACTGCTTTTCAGAGAGAGTGATAATTACTCTCACAATACAGAGACACATGCATTAACTCTATCTTGATTCTTGAGTAAACAAGATAAAATGATACTTTTTTGAAGGAATGCATATTCAATGAGTTGAATCAAATACATTCAACTATGAAGCATAATAAATTAGGGAAAGCAGCGATTCTAGAAGAAAAACTGATGTGTGAGAAATCCATTCTAAACTCGGATTCTATGCTATTTAATTTATCCTATGACCTCGTATTAGGCGTTTTGCCCTCAGATTGTTCTCTGTAAACTTAAAATCTTTGCTTGTAGCATGTATTTTGGGCAGAATTTAGAAATCTTGTTTAAATTTACATTTATAACAACTAAGTAATTTTGAGACTTAATATCAAATCAGCCAAAAATTTATGAGGTGTTTATAATTCACCTTCCTGCCCTCTCAATTTTTCCAGTAAGCCTAAGGAAAATTTAAGCCAAGCAAAACCTGCCGCAGGTTGTAGAGCCCTTTCTAGTCTCCATAGCTACCATATGCTCAAAACCAACTGCATTCACCAAAATGTAAATAAGTCACGGAGGAGGAAAAGCTGTGATGTATTTTCCTACTTTATTTCTTATTATTTTTAGAGTAATCTCTACACCCAACATGGGGCTGGAACTCATGACCCCAAGATTAAGAGTTGTGGGCTCCACCGAGCCAGCCAGGCGCCATTTCCTACTTTATTTTAATCACACATGATTACACAGAAATTCCAACAAATGGCCTGGCAGATACTTGCTTTTTATAAATTGTGATAAAAGCTCAAGTAAATTCTTAGGACAGAGGTAGGAGGAAAAATGTCTGATGTTGAAATGATGACAATTTATCCCTTTATTAAGACTTCCCAAACTTACCAGAATTTGAAATGATGAGTTAAGATTAGATAAACAAGTTACTTCTCAATGGTGTTTATAAACAAAATAACATGATAACATAAAGAAATCCAGCAGTGTTCTATGTATAGCTCCCTAGAACTTTCACTTTAAAAAAACATGTTTTGTATAGACAATAAGGAATGTGGATCTTTTTATTTTGTAATCCTGGACCAGCCAGAGACAGGACACTGATTGATCTTTTAACTTTTCTCAGTGGCCACATTTTGGTTAACAATGTACCTAGAAGTAAGTAAATCAGATTAAATTTTCTTCTGGAAACACACACACAATCCAGCAGTGTTTCATATGAGTTCTGTAAAAACTTACATCCAGCCAGAAACATAATAGAGGTTTTCCTTACTTTGCTTTACTCTGTGAAGTAAATAAGGAAGCAACTGCTTTTGGGTATCAAATGCTTTTTTCCCTTCTTAATATTCCATTATGAAAATTCTCAAATGGGGGCGCCTGGGTGGTTCAGAGGGTTAAGGCTCTGTCTTCGGCTCAGGTCATGATCTCAGGGTCCTGGGATCAAGCCCCGCATTGGGCTCTCTGCTCAGCAGGGAGCCTGCTTCCCCCTCTCTCTCTGCCTGCCTCTCTGCCTGTTTGTGATCTCTCTCTGTCAAATAAATAAATAAAATCTTTAAAAAAAAAAAATTCTTGAATGTATGAAAAAAGTTAAAAGAATTTTACAGCCCACATTCATATACCAATCACTTAGACTCTTCCATTACTATTTTGCTATTCACCTATCCATTCATCAATCCACCTTATTTTTTGTTTTAAAGCAACATACAGATATCAGTATACTACCCTCCCTTTTTTTTTTTTTTAAGATTTTATGTATTTATTTGTCAGAGAGAAAGAGAGAGAGAGAGAGAACACAAACAGGGGGAGAGGTAAGCAGAGGGAGAAGCAGGCTCCACGCTGAGCAGAGAGCAGGGATCGAGCTGCGGGACTCGCTCCCAGGGCTATGGGATCATGACCTGAGCTGAAGGCAGACACTTAACTGACTGAGCCACCCAGGTGCCCCTAGTATATACTTACCTTTAAATACTTCAATATGCAGGGGCTCAGGTCATGATCTCAGGGTCCTGGGATTGAGCCCTGCTCACTGGGGAGTCTGCTTCACCCTCTCCCTCTGCTCTATCCTACCCATGCTCGCGATCGCGGTCTCTCTCAAAAAAATAAAATTTTTTTGAAAAAGTTTAAACACTTCAATAGATGCATATAATTAACTAGAATTCAGTATTTATTTACAAGTTTTAGTAAAATTCACATGTAATAACATACACAAATCTTATATGTACTTTCACCAAATTTTGACAAGTCCCTATCAAGATATAAGATTATCATTTCTCAAGAAAGTTCCTTCATTCCTTTCTAGTCAATCACCACTCCCAGCCTTCTACTGTTCTTACCTTTTTCAACCATAGATTAGTTGTACTTCTCCTTGAACTTCATATAAACAGATTCGTATAGCATGTGCTCTTTTAAGGCTTCTTTCACTCAGCAAAATGTTTTCAAAATTCAGCCATATTCCTGTACATCAATAATCCATTCCTTTTTTTATTACTGAGTGCTTTCCATTGTGTTAATATACTACAGTTTATTTATTCTCCTGTTGGTGGACATATGGGCTATACCCAGTTTGGGGCTATGATGAATAAAACTGCTATAAACATTCCTGTGTGAGTCATTCTGTAGACATATGTTTTCATTTCTCTTGGAAACACCTAAGAAGTGGAATTGCTGGGTCATAGGGTAGGTGTATGTTTAGTTTTATAAGAAACTATAGATCTTTTCCCAAAGTGATTGTACCATTTTTACATGCCCACTGACAATGTATAGAATTCTGGTTGTTCCACATCTTCATCAGCATTTGGTGTTGTCAGTTCTTTTAATTTTAGTCATTCTGGTGCCTATGTAGTGGTATCTTGTTGAGATTTTACTTTGCAATCAAATCCTTTTTTAAGACTTAATAAGTAATATAATACATAATAATAATAAATACAGTTTCTCTCAAATGTCAAATAGTCCCGATAACAGTATCAGAATGCTTCTAATCTGAATAGCAAAATTTTCCATACTAGTAGGCTTTCTTGTTTCTGGTTTTTTCTTGCCAAACAAAGCAATCCTACTTTAAAAAGCAAACACATAGTTAACGGACAATCTTTTATTATACCTATATTAATGGGCATGGTCATATAAATTTGATATTTCCAAGTAAGCAGAAAAACAAATGTCACACATTAACTAATTAATGTCTGATAAACCCGATAATCTTGGGTTTAAAGCAGAAATAGCAATTTAAGTCATGAATGGATGCTAAGGATAGAAAACAGTGATAGAAAAGAAAAGATAGTAGAGGATATCATATCATGAAAACAAAATGCTTGAGGTGGTCATGAGGGGAAAATATGACATAAAACAAGGAAAATGTTGGATCATGGAACATAGCAATAGCAGTATGTGTCAAGAAATGTTACAGAACTGAAAATCTATAAAACTGTTGAGCTAGTAAACTCATTATCAGACTTAAGGATGTAGTAAAGGAAATCACTGAAGGTAAGTGAAATTAAAAAGTGTGAACACCTAAAACTGGTTCCACCAAAAAGATGTATTAATTTCCATCATCATAGCCTTACAAAGATAGCATACTTTATATCACCTTCCAGTAAAAGATAACCTTTTTTTTTTTTTTTTTTAACAAACACAGGCTATTCTCTAAAACGTTTTCTATGAAGCTGTATTCTTGGTAAACTAATGGAAGAGGCCCCAATATACCTTTAGAATTTTTTACTTTTAGTTCCTTGAGCACAGCAAGCACTACGTAATAGCTTAAAAATAAAACAAAGAAAAGTGTGGGCCTCCGAATTTTACCTGGCTAAAGAATTAGTATCAGTAGTTGTATATGTTATGGACTGAATTGTGTTGCCCCAGAAGTCATATATTGAAACCCTAACCGCCAGTAGCTTATAATGTAACTATATTTGGCAACAGGGTCTTTAAAGAGGTAATGACTTCATTTTAACTTAATTAAAGTGGACCTAATCCAATACGACTTGCGTCCTTATATGAAAGAGGACATTTGGACACATACAGGTAGAGAGAACACAATGTTAAGACACAAGGAGATGACAGCCACCTATACAAGCTAAGGAAAAGGTCCAACAGAAACCAATGCTGCTGACACTTTGATCTTGGACTTCTAACCTACAGAACTGTGATAAAATACATTTCTGTTAATTGACCCACCAAATCTGTGACACTGGCTATAGTAGCCCTGGAAAACTAATACAGCACAACGCTGATTTTCATATTAAATCATATTAATTTTAACTTTCATATTAAAATCTGGTATTTATCAAACTTTTTTCTTTTAGTTCCAGACTAATTTCTTCAAGATCCTGGCCTTTGCTAATAATTTCAATGGCAGCCCTAGCAGGAAAGCAATATGAAAGTAGGAACTATTCAGATTAGAAAGAATACTGACCTGTGACTCAAGAGAACTGGTCTTTTAATCATACTGTACTTCACTTATACATCCAATGAAGTGTAGAATTATAGTACCCTTACCACTCCTTTCTAGTATCTATATATCTCTGTTCCATACTTTTAACCTTAGCTGTTTACCATCCAACTATAAAATGATCCTTCAAAGTATAATCTTGATAAATGAAATACATGAGAGACCTCTAAAGATAGAGAAAAAAGTATTACTCAATGTTAAACAAAGAAGTAAATTTACTTGAGGTGACAATGTTATACTAACAAAGGCACCTGGTATATCTATTCTGGGAAACTAAGGACAGTGAAGAAATTGCAATTCAAACACTTCACCAAAAACTCCATTATTTTTGTAAAAGTAGCTTCAGGAGGCCAAAAGACCAAAAATACTGTATAGCTAGTTTAAAAGTAAGTAATATATCTCTATAGTATAAAAATAACTATATTTGAAAGCAAAGCTATTTATTACAAGTCCATATATTCTGACAAATCTAGATCAGAGAAGGAGACAAACCTTGAGAGACTCCAGGAAGCAAACTGAGGGTTGTGGAAACAGAGGTGGGTAGGGAGAGGGGGTAACTGGGTGATGGGCGTTAAGGGGGCACGTGACGTGATGAGCACTGGGTGTTATACTCAACTAATGAATCGTTGAACACTACATCAAAAACTAAATATGTTGGCTACCTGAATTTAAATAAAACTAAATTAAAAACTTAAAAAAACTAAATTGTGACTTAAAGCCTCAAAAGGAAAGCACGAAAATCTGATTTGATGTTAATCAACATTTTTAAAATCAAGAGTTTTATTTTTCATGTCATAATTAAAATAACTTTTTAAGTATACATCTATTTTATACATTTGAGTATACATCTGAGTATACATTTATCTATTATAAAGTCTAGAAAATGAGGTTTTAATTTAAGGCAAATATTTTAAATCTGAAGTTGTATGTAGTGTTGCAAACTTATATCAGTCTTAACACCTAGTTGTTCTTCTCTATCTTGTTTTTGTTATGTTGTATCAAAGACAATCCAATTTCCAAATAACATGTAAACAGTAACAGTTGTTCAGAATTCGACTTTTAAAATCTTTTTTTTAAAATTAATTAATTTATTTATTTGACAGAGAGAGAGAGAGAGAGATCACAAGTAGGCAGAGAGGCAGGCAGAGAGAGAGGAGGAAGCAGGCTCCCAGCCGAGCAGAGAGCCCAATGCGGGGCTCGATTCCAGGACCCTGAGATCATGACCTGAGCCGAAGGCAGAGGCTTTAACCCACTGAGCCACCTAGGTGCCTCTCGACTTTTAAAATCTTAAACTACTCTTCAATTAAGTAGAAACAGCAAAGTTTATGAGGAGATGAGCACAAACACACACCAAATAAGAGTGGCAGCGCAATTAATTGGTTGTAGTCTCTAAGGGTATTATATTAATATTTTATTGTGTTTATTATAAATTTTAGATAGTACATATACAAACCCATATATATGCCTGTGTGTATATATATATACATAATATGTACATACATATGTATACATATATAAATATATTAACATGTACACATATATGTACATATATATAACATGTACTTATATGTAATATATGTAAATATATTTTTCAAGTATATAAAAATAAAAATATATAAAAGTACTTAATATTATAAAGCAGCAGTACTCTTCCCTCTCTTTTAGTTCTGTTTACTAGAAACAAGTCAATTACAATACTTTGAATTTAGATTAATACCAACCACTTAAAATAACATTACTATACAATACCCACTTGGGGGAGGGAGGGAAGAAGAGTATAGAGAAACTGATACTCCATATACTGTTGATGAGAATATAAATTGATGAAAATATTTTGAAGAGCAATATGGGTAGATCTAATGTATTTTTAAAAGATCTAGTATTTATAAAGTACGCATATCTTTCAACCTAGCATTAGAAGTTTATCCTACTGATACAGGCATAAAACTACTCCAAGACATACATTTAAAGATATTCACTGCAGCAAAAACCTAAAAACAATCCAAATGTCCTACCAATAGGTCACTGATTAAACATAATGGAACACAATGCAGTCATTAAAGAGAATAAGTGAAATCTATACATTCTGATGCAGGGAGATGTCCAAGATATATATTTTTAAAGATTTTATTTATTTATTTGAGAGAGAGAGAGCATGAGAGCGGGGAAGGTCAAAGGGAGACGCAGACTCCCCACTGAGCGGGGAGCCTGATGCAGGACTCGATCCTAGGACTCCAGGATCATGACCTGAGCTGAAGGCAGTCGCTTAACCAACTGAGCTACCCAGGCACCCTTTATTTATTTATTTGAAAGAGAGAGAGAGACACTGAGAGAGCAGGAGTGCGGAGGAGAGGAAGAAGCAGGCTCCCTATTGAGCAGGGAGCCTGATATGGGGCTCGATCCGAGGACCCTGAGATCATGACCTGAGCCAAAGCCAGATGTTTAACCAACTCAGCCACCCAGGTGTCCCCCAAGATATATTAAGAAAAAGAAGAGAATAGTATTACTATTTTAAAAAGAGATTTTGATGTTAACATATACACATAGTTCTAAATAAGTGAACCTTTAGGTAGTAGGAATGAAAAGTTAGGGGGCTTTACACTTTTCTGTATTATTTGAATTTTTAATCATAACATAGTATTGCTTTTATAAATAAAATAAATAAATCAACAGCATAACCAGAAAGCCTGGCAGCTTTTGTTATATGAGCTATTTAGAAATCCTAGGTAACCACGTGGCTAGGGTTGAGAATCATCTGCTTTAAGTAAGTCGAGCAAAGTTAATTACCATATGGTTTCACTCATATGTGGAACATAAGCAATAGCATGGAGGACCATAGGGGAAGGGAGGGAAATCTGAAGGGGGAGAAATCAGAGAGGGAGACAAACCATGAGAAACTATGGACCTTGGGAAACAAACTGAGGGTTTCAGAGGGGAGAGGGTGGGGGAGGATGGGGTAAGAGGGTGATGGGTACTAAGGAGGGCAGGTGTTGTGATAAGCACTGGGTGTTATACATAACTAATGATGTACTATACAGTGGCTAACTGAACATAATAAAAAAATAAAATAAATAAACTTACATAAATAGAAAAAACAATCCATCTAATCAGGGCACCTGGGTGGCTCAGCTGGTTGAACATCCAACTCTTGATTTCAGCACGGTTGTGGTCTCGGGGTCATGAGATGGAGCCCCACATCAAGCTACACACTCAGGGTGGAGTCTGGTTGAGATTCTTTCTTTCTCTCTCTCTGCCTCTGCCCCTTCCCCCACTGGCGCTCGCTTTCTCTCCCTCTCTCTCTCTCTCTCAGAATATAAAATAAATCTTATTTGACAGAGAGAGAGCGAGAGAGCACAAGCAGGGGCAGTGGGAGTGGCAGAGAAAGAAGCAGGCTCCCCACTGAGCAGGGCCCAACACGGGGTTTGATCCCAGGACCCTGGAATCATGACCTGAGCCGAAGGCAGATGCTTAACTGACTGAGCCACCCAGACGCTCCAATAAAAATAAAATCTTAAAAAAAAAAAAAAAAAATCAATCCCATCGTGTCCTGTAGCTGTCACCACAAGCCAAAATCCCTCAGATAATCCCTTATATCACGGTCTCTCATCTCCAATAACTCTGTATGTCCCTTAAAATGAACCAGACTCATCCCTCCTCTCCAACCTCCTCCACCCTTCCACTGTGCTCTCTGGAACTCAAGGTCTGCTTTTAATTCATGACTGCTAACTTTAAGAGGGCCTTAGTGTTAACAACTTACTGTATTTTTTTCTTAATCAATTCACTCTCTCCTCCTTCCCTCTCCTAATTTTTGAGAAAACAGAAATGATTAGAACTCACATAAGGTCTTATCGCCAAATCTGCCAAACTATGTGCACCTGTAACCATAAACTCTTCTATTACAGTGGTAAAACTGGCCATGCTCCTAAGCCCATTTCTTTTTTTTTTTTTTTTAAGATTTTATTTATTTATTTATTAGTCAGAGAGAGAGAGATTGAGAGCACAAGCAGGCAGAGTGGCAGTCAGAGGCAGAGGGAGAAGCAGGCTCTCCGCTGAGCAGGGAGCCCGATGTGGGACTCGATCCCACGACGATGGGATCATGACCTGAGCCGAAGGCAGCTGCTTAACCAACTGAGCCACCCAGGCATCCCCCTAAGCCCATTTCTTCCACTTATCTAATTAGATTCCATCCCCTAACAATAACCAAGGAATTTACTCCTGAAATTGTCTTCTCTCTCACATTATCAACTTTCTCACAATCACTTATAGTGATTCCCAACAGTATAAAGCATCTCCAAGATTAAAATACAAGTTTCTTGACCAACATCTCACTTCCCCAGCCAACATCCCATTTCTCTGCTGTTCATTATAACCAAACTCGAAAGAGCAATGTACTTGCTTTCTCTACTCCCACTGTCTCCTTAAAAAAAATGTTTTTATTATAGTAAAAACACACAACATAGAATTTACCACCTTAATCTTTTTAAGTAACAGTTCAGTGGTATTAAATACATCGCCACCATCCATCTCCAGGATTCTCCTCACCTTGTAAAACAGAACTCTACACTCATTAAACAATAACTCTCCATTTCCTTCCCCCCCTCCCCAGTTCTTGGCAACCACCTTTCTACTTTCATTCAATTGTATGTGTATGTATGTATCTGTATATATACACATACATACACGCATGTGTATATATACACATACATACACACACATACACACATACATACATACATACATACATACACTACTTCTTTATCCATTCATCTGTTGATGGACGTCTGGGCTCTTTCCATATTTTGGCTATTGACATTGCCACTATAAATGCTGGAGTGCATGTGCCCCTTTGAATCACTATGTTTGTATCCTTTGGATAAATACCAAGTAGTGCCATTGCTGGGTCGGAAGGTAGTTCTATTTTTAAGGAACCTCCATACTGTTTCCCAGAGAGGCTGCATCAGATTACATTTCCACCAACAGTGTAAGAGGGTTCCCCTTTCTCTACATCCTTACCTACATCTGTTGTTTCCTGAGTTGTTAATGTTAGCCATTCTGACCAGTGTGAGGTGGTATCTTATTGTGGTTTTGATTTTTATTTCCCTGATGATGTTGAGCATCTTTTCATGTGCTTATAGGCCATTTGTATATCTTCTTTGAGGAAACATTTATTCAAGTCCTTTGCCCATTTTTGAATTGGATTTCTTATTTGTCAAGGGGTTCTTGATATATTCTAGATATTAATCCTTTATTAGATATAGGATTTACAAATATTTTCTTCCATTCATTGGGCTGTCTTTTTACTGTTACTAGTGTATTTTCATGCACAAAGTTCTTCATTGTCATAAAGTTCAATTTGTCTATCTTTTCTTTTGTTGCCTATGCTGTTGGTGTCATACCCAAGAAATCACAGTAAAATCCAGTGTCGTGAAGATTTTGCCCTAGGTTTTGTTTTGTTTTGTTTTATTTTGTTTAGGACTTTTACTGTCGTAGGTCTTACATTAGGTCTTTGATCCACTTTGAGTAAACTTTTATATACACTGTTATGTATGGGTCCAACTTCATTCCTTTGTATGTGGATATCCAGTTTTCCCAGCACCATTTGTTGAAATGACTGTCATTTGCCTACTGAAAGGTGTTGGCAACCTTGTCAAAAATAATTTGACCATACATGCAAGGGTTTATTTCTGGGCTTATTCCACTGGTCTATATATCTGTCTTTATGCTAGTAACACAATGTTTTGATTACTGTAGCATTATAATAAGTTTTAAACCAGGAAGTGTGGGTCTTCTCAGTTTTTTCTTCTTTTTCAAGATTGTTTTGGCTATTTGGGGTCTCTGAAATTCCATATAAATTTTATGATAGATTTTTCTATTTCTGCAAAAACATCATTGGGATTTTGATAGGGATTGCATTGAATATGTATTTCACCTTAGGTGAATATTGACATCTTAACAATATTATGTATTCCAATCCATGAACATGGGATGTCTTCCCATTTACATGTCTTCTTTCTTTCAGCAATGTTTTGTAGTTCATTATACAAGTCTTTCCCTCTTGATTACTACCTATTTTATTCTTTTTGATGTTAAATAGAATAGTCTTTGTAATTTCCCTTTCGGATTGTTCACTGTTCATGTATAGAAATGCAACTGATTTTTATGTGTTCACTTTGTATCCTGCTACTTTGTGGAATTCATTTATTTATTAGTTCTAACAGGGTTTTTTTTTGTGGGATCTTTAGGGTTTTCTATATATAAACTCGTTTCATCTGCAAACAGATCAATTACTTCTTCATTCCAATTTGGGTACCTTTTATTCCTTTTCCTAGTTAACTGTTCTGACTAGGATGTCCAGTACTACGTTGACTAGAAGTGGTTACAGTTCTGCTCTCTCTCCTTTATGGTTCAATTAGAAGGCTTGGGTCTTAGAGATAACAACATCCCAGTTTACTTAGATAAAATTTTAGACATCATAACTATAGCTCATAAAAACAATGGCTTTTCTGTATTTTATCTAGATTTAGATGTGGGGTTCAAGAAGCAAAGATCATGGCTGAATCTGAATATTTTTTTTTAGATTTTATTTATTTATTTTACAGGGAGAGATCACAAGTAGGCAGAGAGGCAGGCAGAGAGAGAGGGGGAAGCAGGCTCCCTGCTGAGCAGACAGCCCGATGCGGGGCTGGATCCCAGGACCCTGAGATCAGGACTTGAGCCGAAGGCAGAGGCTTTAACCCACTGAGCCACCCAGGCGCCCCCTGAATCTGAATATTTAAAAGTATCTGAATAAATGTTTCTTCGGTTTTTTAGAAGCCTGAATTTTTTTAAAGTATGTATTATTTAGGGGATAAAAAAGCGCTCCATTAAAAAATCATCATTTAACACTGTAATTCAGAATGAGATAGTACAATATTAATTCTAGCCTTACATAAAAGAGAGTTTTCTTTTGATACAAATCTCAGTCATCTAAATAATCTCTACCAGATAAAGGAATATGCCCTCAGAAATTCTACTGGTTAAATAATTCAATTTCTGAAGAAACTATTTTTAAATAAGACTTAAAAAGGCACCAAACCCCAATACAGTTGACAGCTCCAGAAAACCTTAATTACCCTCTCATTCTTTTAACCATCCAAAGAAACCAAACCAGTGACTACCACAGTACTTATTACCTGCTGTGAGCATAGTCAAATGGATTCCCCACTATTAAATTCAGAAAATAAACTAGGGGAAAAGTAAAAAAAAAGAAAAAAGAAATAGGAATGCTTGTCAGGGTAAGTAACAAAACACAGCAACCAGGGACAAAATAAGAACCTCAGCCTGGCTTTTGATACTGAGAAAGATCTGAGAAATTATTTTCAGGAATTATATGAAAAATATCTGGGAAAATGCCTTTGTTCATAGTGGTAAAATAAAATTCAGATTAAGAATAGAGTAATTTGCTGCAATTTCCTTTAAATGCTACCCCTTAGGGAACCAGAAAATAAAATTACAATTTGACTTTGAAATGATCTGATAGGATCAGTAAATGAAAACTGAAGAAAATGTAAAAAAAAAAAAAAAAAAAAAAAGAAGAATAGTAAAACTTTTTTTTGCAGCAGAATAGTACAGAATATATATTATTCTCATAATGAGAAGAAATAATTGGCAGTAGACACTATGGCAGGTTTCAAAATAATTTTACTTTCCAGTTCTAGCTTCTCTTTTGAAGTCACCATAAAATTGGTTCTGGGCTGCTGAAGTTAAACCAAGAGTAGTGGCATCGAGCTAAGTGAATCTGATTGCAGAGAGCTACACTCTATTTTTAAATGGTTTTTGGAAAGGCATCTCCTTGATGGAAATGCTGAATTATAACCTTAACCATAGCAACATCTCTGTGCATCGCCTTAGGAAGAACTGTCATAGAAGTAAATGGACTGGAAGAAATAGGAGAATGTATGCTATATAAAAAAGTATTATAATTGTCTGGCTAGGGAAAGAAACATAAATAGACAACAACAATAGTAACAATTATAATAATAGTAAACTCTAGGTCTCACCAGAAAAAAAAATCTGAACACATCAGGTGTACCCTTTAATTTCCAGTGAATATAGACAGTTTTTATATTACTGAATGAACCTCTATTAACTAGCTAATTAGTGGTATCTAAATATCACATATTTGTATGGTACTCTAAGTTTACAAAGGGTTTTCACATATATTATTTTGGTTACCCTTATGAAACCCTATGAGATGGGTATAATAAATATTAAAACGTAAAATCATAGGGGCACCTGGCTGTCTCAGTTGGTACAGCATGCGACTCTTAATCTCAGGGTCCTGAGTTTGAGCCCCACATTGGGCGTAGGGATGACTTAAAAAAAAAAAGCATAGGGGCACTTGGGTGGCTCACTCGTTAAGTATCTGCCTTCGGCTCAGGTCATGATCCCAGGGTCCTGGGATGGAGCCTCACATTGGGCTCCTTGCTCAGCAGGAAGCCTGCTTCTCCCTCTCCCACTCCCCCTGCTTGTGTTCCCTCTCTCGCTGTCTCTCTCTGTGAAATAAATAAAATCTTAAAAGAAAATATCATAGGATTGGAAGGAATCATAGAAGTCATCTAGTCAACCATCAGTTTGCAGGTAGGGATTCTCTCTATAGTATCCCTGACGTCTGAGTAGTTAGCTTCTGTTATAATTTCTTTAGCAACAGGAAATTATCAAAGACTTATGAAGAATAAACAAAATTTAACTGAGTATTTTTCTTAAATAGGATCGGAAAAATGGAGCAATAGAAAATTCTACCTCTATCAGCTATTTTCTGTTTATTGAGAATTTATTATGTGTCAGGTACTGTCTTTATGTACAAGATCTCATTTAATCCTTAAAACAATCTTAAACTAAGTTGCTTCAGTTGCTTAATTGGAATATTTTACTTAAAACTATTTTTTCCCTGAACTATTTAATGGCTTTTAAATTTTATTTACATAGAACACCTCTGGTAGTTCATGTTAGGTAGAAGGCATGGCTAAAGATATGATTATTCTCATTTTATGAATGTGAAAAATGAGTTAGATGAACTAGTCATATTTGGGAAGCAATGGAACAGGACCAAGAACATACACCTTCAGTCTACTCATCCAATATTAATTCTACTCCACATTGCAAAGTAAGTAAGCTACAATGCATTTTAATAGAAATAAACACTTTTAAAGTTCCTTAAATTTGCAACAAAAATAAAACTATTTGGGATATAATAATAGTGTTTAATACAGCCAACTCTAAGTTGAATGAGAGTTAAAAAGATGTGAAATTCATAACTCTTACAAATTAACAAACTACTGACCTATGTGATTCTATATAGTCTTTAGTCATCTCAACTACTGATATACTTGTGGGTTATTAGAAAAAACAGGCACAAGCAGATAAAGCCTGCCTCCCTCTCCTTTCTCCCTCTCTCTTCTGTGGAAGATAAGGTAAAATGTCAAAAATCTAGATTTAAATTAACTTTAGGGGTACCTGGGTGGCTCAGTTGGTTAAGCGTCTGCCTTCAGCTCAGGTCATGATCCCAGGGTCCTGGGATCGAGTCCCACATCAGGCTCCCTGCTCAGCGGGAAGCCTGCTTCTCCCTCTCCCACTCCCCATGCTTGTGTTCCCTCTCTGTCTCTGTCAAATAAATAAATAAAATCTTTAAAAATAAATAACTTAATTAATTAACTTTACCACAGATTTAAATTAACTTTACCACTATACTTCTTAGTAAGTATAGTCTATGGAAAATCATAGCGGACAAAACTTTTACAAAAATGAAATCTTCTCACATGTTATTTCTATATCAAAATCTGTTCAACTCATCGCATCATATCAACATAGCTTACCACTGGTAATATTAGTCTTAATCATTGGGTTAAAACCACATTGCCAGGTTTCTCTACACTCTTTAATTTGGAAGTAAGTCGTCCCTCAAGGCAAGGATGGAGTTATCTTCACCTCCTGGAAAAGGGCACTGAACTGCTGGGTATTCTAAAAAACCTATAACCCAGTCTAGTCATTTGGAAAACATTATCAGATTAAACCCAATTGAAGAACATTCTATAAAACACCTGGCTAGAGCTCCTTAAGGCTGTTCAGGTCATAGGAAACAAGGAAAGAATAAGCAACTGTCACAGACCAAAAGAGACTAAGGAGATAATGATTAAATATATATGACCCCTGAAGCAAATAATACATTATATGTTAATTTATATATATATAGCATCCTGGGTTGGATCCTGCAACAGGAAAAAGAATTAGTGGAAAAACTATGAAATCCAAATTAAGTCTGGAGTTTAATAGCATTTTACCAATGCTGGTTTCTTAGTTTGTCATGGTGATGTTAATGTTAGGGAAAACTAGGAAAGAGGTGGATGGAAATATTATTTTAGCAGTTTCCTACGTATCAAAAATTATTCAAAACAAAAAAAAATATTTTTAAAAAATTTGCTCAAGGCTATTCATTACTTTACTGACCATCTCCTACAATTCTACTCTTCTTCAATCCACTCCAGCCATACTGGCCTCCTTGTTAAGTCCTCACAAACACAACAATCATGCCATCACATCAGCCCCTTTGTTCAGATATTCCTATCGCCCATACCCTCACTTCCTTCAAGTCTCTGTCAAATGTAACATTATTAAAGAGGATTTTCTTACCCACTCTGCATAAAAATAGCTGCTTATCCTATTTCTTATTTATTTGTGAATATACTATGTATCTCCCTTCACAGAGGTGCAGTCAGTTTTGTTCACTGCTTTATCTCCAGCACCTAGAACAGCACCTGGTATACAGCAGGCACTCAATAAGTATTTCTGAAATGAATGGATACTTCATTTTTTTTTTTTTTTTTTGGTGGGCAGCAAAGTTTATTGAGTGATAGTACAAAGTTTATTAAGTGATAGAATATAAAGCTCCAGAGGGAGGGGACCCGAGACAATTGCCCTGGGTGACTTCATATTAAAAACAGATTTTTAAAATCCTTCAGGGTGCCTGTGTGGCTCAGTCAGTTAAGCATCTGCCTTTGATCTGAGCATCTGAGCCTTTGGCTCAGGTCATGAACTCAAGGTCCTGGGATCAAGCCCCACTTTGGGCTCCCTGCTTAGCAGGGAGTCTGTTTCTCCCTCTTCCTTTGCCCCTTCCCTTGCTCATGCTCTCTCGCTCTCTCTCAAAAAAGATTTTATTTATTTATTTGAGAGAGAGAAAGAGGGATGGCGAGGCAGAGGGAGAAGCAGACTCCCCAGTGAGCAGGGCCTGATGCGGGACTTGATCCAGGGATGCCAGGATCATGACCTGAGCTGAAGGCAGACGCTTAAATGACTGAGCCACCCAGGCATCCCAGATGTCTGCATCTTAACAAGAATAAAACCTTAAACCAAAGAAATAAACCTCTGGTGTTATAATTTTAGATAGCATTATTAATTAGTAGAAGTACTTAAAAATGGAACTAAACAGCCCTCAAACCACCCCCTTAAAATCATGTATAGATTATTACTTATTTTATCTGGTCCTAAGGCCCACTCCATTCTTTAGTAAGGCCTACACTATTCTGTAGGACACAGGAAGGTGGTTAAAGGTTATCTCCTAATTCCTGTGTTTCACTGAAAATGGAAGAAACTTGAAGAAAATTATTTAAGTTGATATGATCAGGGCCAAAGCAGGATAGTATGCTTCTTTTAAAAATATGTACATTATGGAGATGAAACTCTCAAACAAACAACTTGAAAATAGTGATATTTTTAAATATGAAGAGTTCTATATCTAAAACTAATTTCTCAGATTTAGTAGCATATGTTATTCAAACAATAATAGTGCCAAATCATCTTATATTCTTTAATTTTAGATTTTAACTTGGGAGACCAAAGCCTGAAACTAGTTTTAATTCTGACGGTCATATTAAAATCTAGAAATTCTAACAAATACCGTATGGCATCTGGCATCTAAGCATCATAAACCCAAAGTATTCTTGCTTTAGCAAGCGGAATGCTTCCACTATATCATATTCCCACTCTTTACCACACTGTTTAAGCACCAGACAAGACTAGTAAAAATTAAATAAAATGGGTTCTCAGAAGCAAAGAATTATTTTAATACAATTAAGATCCAAGATACAGTACAGCTCAGGTGAACTCAAAACTATCAAGATAACTGAAATTACTAACAAAGCTATGCCAGTTTACATGTTCTTACTGCAGATTATAATAGCTAAAAAGCTTGATGAATATCATTCATTTATTCAACTAATATTTACTAAGGACCAACAAACATAAAGCCTAAGATGATCCCTTTCTGTACTGTAGAGCACAGAAAAATATACAACCCAGTGACCACCTGGCATCAGTATGTCCATTAAATAAAACATCATTCCAATTTACAAGTCATATACAGGATTTTACTTGATTAGGTTTAGCAGGTATTATCATCTCTATTTGCCAGATAAGAAATTTTAGTTGAAAGAGGTTAAAGAATCTTGCCCAACTATACAGAGCAAGTGGTAGAACTGTAGAGTCCTAATCTATAGGTGATAGGAGGAGGGAGGAATTACTCCTCACAAGGCCAGTAATTTTTTTTCCTACTGGCTGGTATTTTTGCACTTTGAATCTGCTTTATAGGCTTAATCTTCAACAGACTTAGTTCTGCCCCAAATCCAAAACGTCTTTCTCATAGGTATACCATCAACCTCCCAAAATCAGCTGCTTGTCTAGGAGAATTTACCAGCTCTTATAACTAAAAGCATTGGCTTCCAGTTATAAAAAAAAGTCACAATGATGAAAAGTACAGCATAGGGAATATAGTCAATAATACTGTAATAATGCTATGTGATGATAGATGGTGACTATACTATTTGTGGTGAGTACTGAGAATGTACAGAACTGTCAAGTCAATATGTTATACACCTGAAACTAATATAACATTGTATGGCGACACCTGGGTGGCTCAGTAGGTTAAGCATCTGCCTTCAGCTCAGGTCGTGATCCCAGGGTCCTGGGATGGAGCCCTATGATATGCTCCCTACTCAGCGGGGAGTCTGCTTCTCCCTCTCCCTCTGCCCCTACACCCCAGCTCATGTACTTTATCTGCTCACTTGCTGTCTCAAATAAATAAGTAAAACCTTTAAAATATATGTTTGTGTGTGTGTGTGTGTGTGTGTGTGTGTACATATATATATATATGTTATGTTTTTACTTTTACCTTTTTTGTTGAAGTATAATTAACATATAATTATGTATTATAGCATAATATATGTAACTATAACAATGGATAACAATATTTAATAATATATAACATATCTATATGTTGTATATATACATGAAGCATAATTAACATGTAATAATATACACATAGTATATATGTAATAACAATATGTAACTATAATATATAACAAAATAATATGTTATTATATAATCATATAACATGTTAATTATACTTCCATTAAAAAGGTAAAATAAAAGCATATATTATATATAAATAACATATATATATATAAATAACATTTATATATATACACACACACAAATATATATTTTACAGATTTTATTTATTTATTTGGGAGAGATAGAGAGCACAGATAAAGTACATGAGCTGGGGGGTGGAGGGAGAGGGAGAGGGAGAGGGAGAAGCAGACTCCCCTCTGAGTAGGGAGTCCATCGAAAGGCTCCATCCCAAGACCCAGGGATCACGACCTGAGCTGAAGGCAGATGCTTAACCTACTGAGCCACCCAGGTACCCCCATACAACATTACAATAATATAATATATATATATTAATTATATTTCAATTTAAAAAAAGGAAAAATAAAAGCATTAGCTTTGATTCTGGATTAAAATCTGTGTTCTGTGACCTGTGACCTTGAACAAGTCACTTAAACTCCTGAGCCTTTATTCATCTGTAAAATGGGGGGACACCTGGGTGGCTCAGTAGGTTAAGCAGCTGCCTTTGGCTCAGGTCATGATCCTAGGGTCCTGAGATCAAGTCCTGCATCGGGCTCCTTGCTCAGCGGGGAGCCTGCTTCTTCCTAAGCCTGCCTTGCCTGCCACTCTGTCTGCTTGTGCTCTGACAAATAAAATCTTCAAAAACAAAAGTCTTGTGGGAGTGACCAAGTGTGAGAACCACTGCTCCAAACCTTACAAACTGCAAAAATCATCTGAAAATGGGTTTTTCAGGGCTATTGTGAGAATTAAATGATACAACTAATATATAGTACTTACTGTGCAGAGCTATAGTATTTAGTACTATGCTATGCTTAGCTTACCGTAAATACTTAATAACTATTAACTCATCTTTTCTTATCCTCTATACTTACATATTAGCTCAAGAAAAGTTACTGAAGACCTATTTTGTGCTCTGCCACCCCAGCAACCTAACCTCCACTCTGGCATAGCTTTTATCAAAATATATAATCATCATATTTATCTGGGTTTATTGTCTGGCTTCCTCCTTTGGAATGCAAGCTCAGTGAAAGCAAGGACTTTATCTTTCTAGTGCCTGGTACTGACATATAGATGGTACTGAAATATTTGTTGACTGGCTGAACGAATGAATGAGTTAATGAATAGGATAGGGTTTCTCTTCTTGAGAATGTTAGTCTGTTGGGAAGGATACACTGGTTAAACAGATAAAATGTAAGATAGATTTATGCACTGGACACAACAGAAATACCAAAGATAGCTAAGAAAGTTTCCTCTAAGAGATGATACTTCTTGGCTCTTTAAAATATGTTTTACTTTGTTTCTTAAGTTCAGCTTTCTCTTTCCCTCCAGTGCAAAAAAAAAAAAAAAAAAAAAAAAAAGCCAACGAACATTCTTAAATTTTTACAATGTTCCACTAAATGTTCAACTAACAGTTGACACTACTTTTAGTGCTTCCCATTTAATGACTTATATAATTTTTTTAAAGAAACATTATTTTTTTTAAAGATTTTATTTATTTGTTTATTTGACAGAGAGAGCACAAGCAGGGGAAGCAGCAGACAAAGGGAGAAGCAGATTTCCCACTGAGCAGGGAGCCCGAAGTGGAAATCAATCCTAGGATCCTGGGATCATGACCTTAGCCAAAGGCAGACGCTTAGCCAACTAAGCCACCCAGGTGCCTCTCATATAATCTTCAAAACAATTCTATGAGATAGATACTACTACAATTAAGGAAACTGAAGCACAGAAAGTATAAGTAATGATTTAAAATAGGGCATTTGAAAAAATCCTAAAAGAGAGCACAGGAAGTAATTTCTCTAACATAACCTGTAGCAACATTTTTCTAGATATACCTCCTAAGACAAGGGAAACAAAAGTAAAAATAAATTACTGGGACTACATCAAAATAAAAAGCTTCTGCACAGCAAAGGAAACAATCAACAAAAAGACAATCTACTGGATGGGAAAAGATATTTGCAAATGATATATCCAATAAGAGGTTAGTATCCAAAATATATAAAGAACTTATACAACTCAACACACACACATAAAAACAAATAAACCAATTAAAAATAGGCAGAAGACACAAACACACATTTTTCCAAAGAAGATATACAGATGGCCAACAGACATATGAAAAAATGCTCAAAATCACTCATCAGGGAAATGAAAATCAAAACCACAATGAAATATCACCTCGCATCTGTCAGAATAGCTAAAATAAAAAACACAAGAAACAACAAGTGCTGAAGAGGATGTGGAGAAAAAGGAACCCTTGTGCACTGTTGGTGGGAAGACATTGGTGCAGCTGCTGTGGAAAACAGTACAAAGGTTCCTCAAAAAATTAAAAAATAAGTCCCTCGCTGAGATCTATTGAAAGTCAGCTTCGACACAGGGTTTTAATAATAATAATAATAATAGAATTACCATATGATCCAGTAATCCCACTACTGAGTATTTACCTAATGGATACAAAAACACTAATTCAAAAAGATACATACATGCTAATATATTTCTTTTCTAAAAAAAATGTCTTTATTTGAGAGAGAAAGCAAGCAAGCGCCTTGGGGGTGGAACAGAGGGAGAGGGAGAGAGAGAATCTCAAGCAGACTCTGCCCTGAGTGTGGCACCTGATGCAGGGCCAATCCCATCACCCTGAGATCATGACCTGAGACCAGATCAAGAGTTGGTCACTCAACCAACTGAACCACCCAGGCGCCCCACACTCTAATATATTTCTAATATGCATCGTGTTAAATTTTGAAAAAAATCCCCTTGTGGATTCATAATCTCAATATGTCTTATACAGTGGGTTACAACTCATATTCATATCCTCTGTAAAGTCTGAAAAACTTTATTTTTTTAAAAGATTTTTATTTATTTATTTGACAGAGAGCGAGATCACAAGTAGGCAGAGAGGCAGGCAGAGAGAAAGGGGGAAGCAGGCTCCCTGCTGAGCAGAGAGCCCAATGCGGGGCTCAATCCCAGGACCTGAGATCATGACCTGAGCCGAAGGCAGAGGCTTTAACCCACTGAGCCACCCAGGCACCCCAAGTCTGAAAAACTTTATGCTAAGAATTTATTTTTTTATTTTTATTTTTATTTTTTTAAGATTTTATTTATTTATTTGACAGAGAGAGAGATCACAAGTAGGCAGAGAGGCAGGCAGAGAGAGAGAGAGGGAAGCAGGCTCCCTGCTGAGCAGACAGCCCGATGTGGGGCTCAATCCCAGGACCCTGAGACCATGACCTGAGCCGAAAGCAGAGGCTT
>CM052891.1:28476057-28559440 GCA_028534135.1 Potos flavus | reverse complement strand
CTCAGCCGCAGCAACTTCTTCCTAGAAACATCACCAAAGGCAAGGGAAGCAAGGGCAAAAATGAACTATTGGGACTTCGTCAAGATCAAAAGCTTTTGCACGGCAAAGGAAACAGTCAACAAAACCAAAAGACAACCAATAGAATGGGAGAAGATATTCGCAAATGACATACCAGATAAAGGGCTAGTATCCAAAATCTATAAAGAACTTATCAAACTTAACACCCAAACAAATAATCCAATCAAGAAATGGGCAGAAGAAAAAAAAAAAAAAGAAATGGGCAGAAGACATGAGCAGACATTTCTGCAAAGAGGACATCCAAATGGCCAACAGACACATGAAAAAGTGCTCAACATCACTGGGCGTCAGAGAAATACAAATCAAAACCACAGTAAGATACCACCTCAAACAAGTCAGAATGGCTAAAATTAACAAGTCAGGAAATGACAGATGTTGGCGAGGATCCGGAGAAAGGGCAACCCTCCTACACTGTTGGTGGGAATGCAAGCTGGTGCAGCCACTCTGGAAAACAGTATGGAGGTTCCTCAAAAAGTTGAAAATAGAGCTACCCTACGACCCAGCAATCGCACTACTGGGAATTTACCCTAAAGATACAAATGTAGTGATCCAAAGGGCCACGTGCACCCCAATGTTTATAGCAGCAATGTCTACAATAGCCAAACTATGGAAAGAACCCAGATGTCCACCAACAGATGAATGGACAAAGAAGATGTGGTGTGGGGGCGCCTGGGTGGCTCAGTAGGTTAAAGCCTCTGCCTTCGGCTCAGGTCGTGATCTCAGGGTCCTGGGATCCAGCCCCGCATCGGACTGTCTGCTCAACAGGGAGCCTGCTTCCCCCTCTCTCTCTGCCTGCCTCTCTGCCTACTTGTGATCTCTCTCTGTCAAATAAATAAATAAAATCTTAAAAAAAAAGACGTGGTGTGTGTGTACACACACACACACACACACACACACACACACACACACACACACTGGAATACTATGCAGCCATCAAGAGAAACAAAATCTTGCTATTTGCAACAACGTGGATGGAACTAGAGGGTATTATGCTAAGCGAAATAAGTCAATCAGAGAAAGATAATTATCATATGATCTCTCTGATATGAAGAATTTGAGAGGCAGGGCAGGGGGTCGTGGGGGAGGTGGGGGAGGGAAATGAAACAAACCATAAGAGACTCCAAAACTCACGAAACAAACTGAGGGTGGCTGGGGCGTAGGGGCGGGTAGGGATAGGGTGGCTGGGTTATGGACATTGGGGAGGGTATGTGCTATGGTAAGTGCTGTGAAATGTGTAAGCCTGAGGATTCACAGACATGTACCCTGGGGCAAATAATACATTATGCATTAATAAAAAAAATAAATAAAATAAAATAGATGGACAAGGGAAAAAAATAAAAAAAGACTGAGAAGCGAAGATATGGAGACACATCTTTTAATTTGTTGAATTTTCTAGAAGTTTGCCTATAGAGGGAAATAAAGTGTGATGGATACTATTTGGAAGAGGGATTATTTTAAGATGGGAGAGATTAGAGGGATATTTTTAATGCTGATAGTAAAGACCCAGTTTAAAAAAAGAAGCTAAAGATGCAGAAGAGGCACTAACCAAAAGAAAGCAGCAAATGGAATTTAGGTCATATGTGGAGGGGTCAGTCTGTGAGAGGAGGACAGTAGAAGAAGATGGATGCAGATGCAGGTGAGCTTATAGAAGAGGAAAATTTCATTTGATATTCTTTATATTCTCTATGAATTATGAAGCAAGCTGCAGTAAGGAAGAAGGAGAGGGCATCTGGAGGTCTGAGCAAAGAAAGTAGAAATTATGGAATGCAGAAGAGTGAACTTACTAGAGAAAATGAGTTAGTGACTACTCAGTTGAGGTTGTTTATCTTGATTTTATAGTGACCCTACAAACCTGGTTATGGGATTTTTCGTTATTAATGCTCAACTGTTTGCATGTGGTCCCAGAGAAAGTAGGGGGCCTGGGGTTTTGCTAAGCTGATGGTATACAAAGAGAGAAGGGCAAAGGATCTGATGATATTTACAAGAACATGACTCTAAGGAAGAATGGTAAAATCTACGTTGGATAAATTTGTAAGTAAAAATAAAAGAGAACCAACAGCATGAAGGTATTAATGAAATCAAGGAATGATTGCAGTAGTGTACGTAAACAACTGTATTTGGAAAATAGAAGGGTGTAGCTAATGAATGGGATGTATGAATTAGTAATTTTGGGAGGTGGGGCAATTTCTGGTAATGACGAAATTTGGGGGCAGAGGTAACACCTTGGCAGCTGAGAGGCAGAAAATGGTAAGAAGTGGAGCTAAGATGATCTTTGTTCATTAGCAGTTACTTAAACTGCTATTTTTCATGTGAGTGCCTGGAGAAAGATAAATCCATATATTAAGCATAGTTAAGCAATTACATTTCTACAGAAGCAAATTCAGGTTGATCTATAAATATATATCAGACCAGTTAATACCATGCAACATATAATTGTAGATGATACAAAAAGGGGAAACAGGGGAGCCTGGCTGGCTCAATTGATGGAGCATGTGACTCTTGATTCCAGGGTTGTGAGTTTGAGCCCCATGTTGGGTGTAGAGATTATTTAAAAATAAAATCTTTTAGGGGCACCTGGGAGGCTCAGCCGTTAAGCGGCTGCCTTCGGCTCAGGTCATGATCCCAGGGTCCTGGATCAAGCCCCGCATCGGGCTCCCTGCTCAGCCGGAAGCCTGCTTCTCCCTCTCCAACTCCCTCTGCTTGTGTTCCCTCTCTCGCTGTGTCTCTCTCTGTCAAATAAAGAAATCTTAAAAAGAATAATAATAATAGGGCGCTTGGATGGCTCAGTTGGTTAAGCGACTGCCTTCAGCTCAGGTCATGATCCTGGAGTCCCGGGGTCAAGTCCCGCATCAGGCTCCCTGCTTGGCAGGGAGTCTGCTTCTCCCTCTGACCCCTTCCCCTCTCATGCTCTCTCACTCTCAAATAAATGAATAAAATCTTAAAAAATAATAATAATAATAATAAAATAAAATATTTTTAAAAGGGGGGAATAAAGTCATTCCATAATATATGTACTAAAATCACCTTCATGACATTTTTTCACAGTATAATTAAAAGTTGATAATTGATACACATAATAAAAACCAATTATGTTATATATGATGTACCTCAAGCACTGTAAGTTTAAGTGATCATTATTATTTGCTCTAGCTGTAGCAAAAGGTGTTTGCTGGCTAACAAGTAAGTCATTGCAACCAGTGCCATTTAAAAAAAGAGGCACTAGGATTTTGGGCAATGCAAATTTTATATCTACCCGCTGAACAAGTGAGAAATGTCTCAATCTTAAATTATCTTACTGTACTTCAACAATTTTAAAGTTTTAATTTATATATGGGATTGAAAAGAAGAGAAAGGTTTTAGGTCAGTTTAAACAGTCTTTTTTCAAAATGGAAATATCTCCATTGTTTTGGTTATAAAAGTATTAATAGTGTTCATTATAAATATCACAGTAAATATAAGAATAAAAACTCTAGCTGTTGTTGTCTACCTAACATACATACAAAATGTAAAAGGAAGAACATAAACATCTTTTGAAATTTAGTTGAGCTATCAATTTTTATTCTGTTCCCTAAGGATTTTAACAGTGTCTCACTTTAAAGTGTTTACCATTTTATCTAGTTTAAGCAGCATCATAACTATGGTCTCCCTTCCCTTCCTACCAGCTACAATGAGAAAAGTGGGCACACTATTTGTTAATTAATTAAGCTAAAGACATGAACCCTGTTTCTTCTGGACAAGAACAAAGGCTATTAGCCTTCTTGGTAGACACAATTATATCAGCTTTTTCAGTGGCGTTAAGTTCTAAAATACTTCCCAGCTGTAACTGATTTTTATTATATGACATTTGACTGTACCTGATTGCTAGAGCTATCATTAAAATGATCAGGTTTAGGGGGAAATGCATAATATTCAGAAGAAAACAACAGAGTGGAGATCAGTGGGAGGTGGCACAGAAGCCTGTACAGTTTCAAAACATTAGAGATGTATTATCTAAACAATTTCTATTTCCTCTTTTTTTTTTACACACAGTTTTTCCTAACCCATTGAGATTGGTAGAGGATTCCCTTGCATTCATTTTCCTGTGTTTAAGGTTTTCTGTGCTCCTGCTATCTTCTGCTGGATTGAAAAGCAAAAGATATATTTTATTATTCTTTTTTTTTTTTAAAGATTTTATTTATTTATTTGATAGAGAGAGAGATCACAAGTAGGCAGAGGCAGGCAGAGAGAGAGGGGGAAGCAGGCTCCCTGTTGAGCAGAGAGCCCGCTGCGGGGCTCGATCCCAGGTCCCTGAGATTATGACCTGAGCCGAAGGCAGAGGCTTTAACCCACTGAGCCACCCAGGCGCCCCTATTTTATTATTCTTAATAAATTTCTCTGTTGATTAATAACTATCTGAAAGCACTTCAAGAAAGTCAAGAGAACATTATTGACTTCTCTCCGCTTGGTACTCAGTTAATCTGGAAAGTGGAGATAATCCGATGTCTTTCTAATAACACCATTAACTATGAAAGAAGTCTATTTTTCAGTTCTCACAGAAACTTACTGAAAAATCTAACATAAAATTTCTACTACCCTGAGCTTTGGTTAAAAAATTGCTCCTATCCAAACAAAAAAAAATAAAAAATAAAGTGGAGTTCAAATAAATAAATATTAAAAATTGCTCCTATCAAGAAATCCTCTCTATACATTTACATGTTGTTTCAAAATATTTTACAGTACCCAAGATGTTTTTGGCATTTGTTTAGCTGTATTATGCTACATTATCTAACATACAAAGGGTGATCAAATAGGGTAGAATGACCGATTATTCAAAATAACTCTCAAGTATTCACATAAATTTTATACTGTAGGTCTCACAGTATAGGTTTATAACTGATCCTGCTGTTTAATTTAAAAAAATCATTCTTTTAATTGCTTTTCTTCACTTTTTCCTCTCAATGTATTCCATTCTTTGACTAACAACACCGTGACTTCAATTATTTTATAACACATTTGTCAGTA
Source organism: Potos flavus (assembly GCA_028534135.1). Taxonomy (NCBI): domain Eukaryota; kingdom Metazoa; phylum Chordata; class Mammalia; order Carnivora; family Procyonidae; genus Potos; species Potos flavus. Next base: position 28,554,361 of record CM052891.1, on the reverse strand, counting down.
GTTTGAGAAAATTATGTATAATAAAAAGTAATAGATAAATTAGGAACAAGGTAATAAAATATCAAGGTGGCTCTTACTGAATGTCACTATGGTGCTAAGAAATAATCCCTCCATATGATAGCACTATAGGAACCTATAGTTAGCTATATAAGAGTCAAGGTAAATTGAACAAAATAGTAAAGGGAGGCATTATAATAAATTTCTTCCAGCTTTTATTTCTCTAAGGAGATCTTCAGTGGTAAGATTATTGGAGCAGAAGGCAAAAGGCCCCAGAATACCTTAACTTAGCATATCTGGCCCATGCTGTGTTGCTGCCTTCAAACATTTCCTCTCGTGCACACTTTGCTCCAGCCATGTGAAACCACCTACACAGCAGAGACATGGCGACATGTTATATTGTTTTAGGTTAACGCAAACAGATGCCATTTCCTCACCTTGAACTACTCGTCTTCATCTAGTCAACAACCCTTTCTGGGCTCTAAAATCTCATTTAAAGCATTCCTTCTTCAAGAAGCCTTCTTTGACTCCTTTCCTTCCATTTTTATACTTTCATAGCATCTTTTTCAGTTATTATACCATATTATTGATTTACTCATATATTTTTCATTAGTCTTCAAGATCCCTGAGGGTAAAGATATATCATATTCAACTTTATTCTCTATCTCAGCTCTCAGAATAGTATGGGTCTCAATAACGATTATTGAGTGTTGTTGAAATGATTTCAAATTCAAGTAAAAGTCATAATAATGTTATCAGATCTGGTTTTTAGGACTCATTATAGTTCTGTGGTACTTTGCTCTTCTTTAATGTCTATTGAAAATACATAATCATGACATATTTTATTTGGGAGATATTTAGATTACCTTTTAAGAAACTGAGGGAAAAAAGCCTATGCAACAGGGTGCTTTATTCTGATTTTTATAGCAAATAAGAGATAAATATCCAAGCTGCTCATTTTATTAGTCAAATTTTCATATTTCAATTATTCATATAGATCCATCTATAATAATCTAGAGCCTCTTCTTACCAGTGCTCAATAAAAACTGAACAACTCAGAGATAGCCCTAGACATAAAGATGGGATATGTGTATGTCTATGGATCTGCATGTAAGAGTTGCAGGGTGATTTATTAAGATTTTAATTTGCATTTGATTCTCCACTTATTTTTTCCCTTCCCCCCTTCTAAAGAAGTGACCAGGTCTTTGGGCTCTATTATTTATGGAAGATCTAAGCCACTGAATGGAAAACAGAAGTTACTCGTGAATGATATGCCTTCTAACTTTTCTTTTTGGAGGCTTGATTTAAAAGCAAAGTCTTTGAAGGCTGTCAGGGAGTGGGAAAAACTTCCTGAACTCAAGGAATGGGAAAAGTTCAGCAATGTCAGGAATAGCAGAGACCTGAATTCTACTCCTGGGTTGTGCTTCAAGGAAATGATGCCCACAGAGGAAAATGGTTACGTGGAGCATCTTGGGAAGTTACATTCTAGGTCCTGGGGGCTCAAAGTCTCAGACTCTTATGAACAAGGTTGGCCAAAAATCAGTAATGTCATCTTACTTCAAGGAATACACGGGCTTATTTAATAAAGATATCAGTCATGACCGTGATAAACTGCAGAGAAGTGGGCCCACTCCCTTTACTTTTCTTTTGACAGACTCAGATTCTTGAACCGGGCAGAAGAAAGAAAGGAAAGGAAGAAAACCTTGTTCTTCTCCCTGTGCTCCCATAATGACCGATATGAATCCCCATTTTACCCGGTTGGGCAATTCAAAGTCGAATTTAATTTATGGGAAATAAAATAATTTTATAATTCTTGCATATATGAATTTGTATATAAGTTACACAACTAAACACGATATAGATCTGTAGGTTTCTAACATATTTTAACATACATTTTTTCATCATTCGTTATTTATACTATTTGTACTTCACAACCCCTACAGCAGAATGATTGAAATAGTTGCATTTTGAAGTATAAAGTTTTTCTTTGGAAGGAAAACGATGATGGCTTTATGGGCAGAACTGATTACGGCTGTCAATAAGAAGTTCATCATCATAAGAAATATAATACTGAAAGATAAATGTACAATTTGGATTCAGGGACTGCAAACAAAACATCTGCAGGAGTGGGAAAGAAAAAGCAATCTCTTTAAGTGTTGCCTAGAAAGGCCTAGACATAGACAGAGACTGATGAATCTGTTCAGAAACGCTTTCACATCCCACATGTGAGCTAAATGAAAGGTATTTTATTAAAACAAACAAACAAAAAACACTGAAGGATTCCTAGCATCCTTAAATCCACCCATTCAAGGCTTAGCTGGGAAAGATAAATATCAAATACAGGGAAGTGGCTACAATGGGAGGGAATAGGGAGGCACAAGATTAAAGAAGGATATGTAGGGGGCCTTTGGCTTGGATCAAGAATGCTGTGGGTTTTTTTTAATCTTTAAATAAATATGGTCAAACATGAAATATGACAAAGAGGGTCGTGGGTATATGAGTGTTTGCTTTATTGTTTCTTCAATACCAGTCTATATTTTTGGAACATTTCAAAATCAAACTCTGACATGTATCCTAATTTTTACCTGAGTATAAACTTTCTCCTCTGCAGTTTAGAATCAGGATAGTTTGATACAGAGTCTAGGGCATTACTATGTTCAGTAAGTCTTTGAATAGAAAATTTAAAAGGTAATGGAAAAACTGATTATCTGGTTCATTATGCACTCCTTTCCAAATAAAGCAGCTTCATCCAAATAAAAGAAAGAATCAACAAAAATAGAGATAACAAAAGATGTTCATTGGTGTAAAACGTGTACTATGTCCACATCATATAGTCTACAATTTTATTTTTTAAGATTTATTTGAGAGAGAGTGAAAGCACAAGTTGGGGAAGTGGAGGGCAGAGGGAGCGGGACAAGCAGGCCCCCCACTGAGCAGAGAGCCTGGGGTAGGGGGAGACGGGAGAGGGAATACAGGACACTCTGTCCCAGTACACCAGGATCATGACCTGAGCCAAAGGCAGATGCTTAACTAACTGATCCACCCAGGCGCCCCAGTCTACAATTTTTAATTAAGACAGATTCATTAAAATAATACATATAAATCCATTTGCAGAGAGGTTAATTGATTCACTCATTTAAAATTTATTTAAATTCAACTATGCGACAGACCCTATGTTAACTATTAAGGATACAGAGATGGATGAGAAAAGGATCTTGTTCTTAAGATGCTCACAGTCTAAAGAATCCTGACAAAGAACTGACATAAAATGTGATAAATGCTATAAAAAGGAATATACAAAGTGATACGAGATCACTCAGTGAGTACTGGAGGGAATGCTAATTCTGTCTAATATTGCTGGGAAAGGTTTCAGAGATAGGGTAACATTTGAGCTGGGACTTGAATAATAAGTAGAAAGTCAACAAATAGAAGAAAATGTATTACAGGCAGGAATTAAAAAATACATATGTAAAAAGTTGGTCTCCTCATTATTCACAGAGTCTGTATAGGTAAACTACTGACTTACTAAAATTTATTTGTAACCCTGAAGTCAGTACTCTTGCAGTCATTCATGGACATACACAGAAAAGATGAACAATTTGAGTTACGTGAAGCACACGTTCCCAGCTGAGGTTAAACAAGGCAAAACTCACTCTTGCCTTCTTGTTTGAGCTTTCCTAATGTAAACAAGTGTCCTTTTCAGTTTATTTAGTGCTACGTTTTTCTCATTTTTTTGTGTTTTGTGGATGACTTTGCTGTTTAAAAAAGTCCCTTAGTGCTATCTATCTAGTGTTCCTAAGCATGTGAAAGCTGGGATGTACCTTATGGAGAAAATACATGCCCTCGATAACCTTCATTCAGGCGTGAATTACAGTGCTGTGCATTCAGTGTTAATGAATCAACTATATATTAAATAAGGACCTTTAAGTAGAAACACACATAAAACAGGGTTGTACTGATTGGTTGACAAAAACGTTGTGACCAGAGGCTCGCAGGAACCTAACTCTGTATTTCCCCTAGGAAAGATAGTTCAGTACTCACTAATTCAGTGTTTATGGTGACTTTACAGAACATAACCACTTTGCATAATGAGAATCAAGCGCGTTTGATTCAACTGTGTGTACATGTGTGTGTATTCACTAGTTAACAAAATGTTCCCTTGAATAAGATTTATTTATAGGAACTACTGACTATTTTGATTAGATATACACAGCATAGTACCTTGTCTTGAATAAGTAATGAATAATCAAATATAATGAAGATAACTGACAGCTTATTATGCATACTTACAGTCTTTAAAGACTTTAAATAGCATGGTATTATGAGGTATTTTGAGGTTCCTAGTAGGGCAAAAAAGACTTCACTTACAGATAGCTAATATACTTGTAACCACTTAAGCGATGGAGTAGAAACTTACAGAAGCAGATGTGGCATAATTCTACTGATTCAGTTATTTCTACAAGGCATTATTATGGATAACGGCAAAAGCGGTATGGTAAAAACTGTGCAGAAGAAAAAACTGTTAAAAAAAAAGAAAAAACTCTTAAGATGATTATTAAACATTTCCTCAGTTAACAGAACTGTTACTCTGCCAGTGATTCCAATGAGCAAAAACCATGGATAATTGCACACACAAATTAGCTCATTATAATGAAGAGAAAAAAAAGGCAGGTAAATCCCTAAACAGTCATGTTGCTGTAAGGTTAATCTTTAGAGAAAAGTAGAACAAGCAAAGCATATTATTTAGTATTTCATAAAGACTTTTTTAAAAAGATTTATTTGAGAGAGAATGAGAGTGAAGCAGAGGGCAAGGGAGAGAAATTCCAGCAAAACTCCCTCTGAGTGAGGAGCCCAACGTGGGGCTTGATCCCATGACCCTAAGATCATGACCTGAGCCGAAATCAAGAGTCAGACACCGAAATGACCGAGCCACCCAGGTGCCCCAAGACTTTTTTAATATTATCGTTTCCTTTAATGATGATTTCAATAACTTTGTGAGGTATGTAATTCAAAAATTTACATTTCCTTTCACTAGAATAGAGAAAATGAAAAACTAAAATGTATGTAAAAGAGGGGCGCCTGGGTGGTTCAGTTGTTAAGTGTCTGCCTTCTGCTCGGGTCATGACCACAGGCTCCTGGGATCGAGCCCCGTGTGGGGCTCCCTGCTCATCAGGAAACCTGCTTCTCCCTCCCACTCCCCCTGCTTGTGTCTCCTCTCTAGTTGTCTGTCAAATAAATAAATACAATCTTAAAATAAAATAAAATGTACCTAAAAGAACATATAGACACTAAGGTCATGACTGGGAATGATACCATAAATCCGTATCTGTCTAAAATGTTACACTTTAAGCTCATAATGGCAGGGAGCCTGGGTGACTCAGTGGTTAAGCATCTGCCTTCAGCTCAGGTAATAATCCCAGGGTCCTGGGATCGAGCCCTGCATCAGGCTCCCTGCTTGGCGGAAAGCCTGCTTCTCCCTCTCTCACTCCCCCTGCTTGTGTTCCCTCTCTCACTGTCTCTGTTAAATAAATAAAATCTTAATAATTAATTCATTAATTAAGCTCATAATGCTACATTTTTCATCTTCGCTGAATGGCCTGCACCTCTTAAAATTATACTCAATGGTCTAACAATTAAGAGTTACATATTGCACATTTTAAATATCCATTTGTAGTTTGGGAAGACAGCTTTCGGAAGCTTGAGACTGACACTGCTAACAGATAAAAGTCTTCTGATCATTTCTAATAAAAAATAAAAATAAATAAAAAATAAAAAAATTCTAATAAAAAAATATGGGAAAGAAATGAGGATGAAAATCATTGTTTAAAACAGAAGTTTTCAGAGTGCCTGGGTGGCTCAGTTGGTTAAGCGACTGCCTTCGGCCCAGGTCATGAGCCTGGAGTCCCAGGATCGAGTCCAGCACTGGGCTCCCAGCTCCATGGGGAGTCTGCTTCTCCCTCTGCCCTTCTCCCCTCTCATGTTCTCTCTCTCTCTCTCTCTTTCTCTCTCAAATAATTAAATCTTTAAGAAACAAACAAAAAACAACAACAACAGAAGTTTTCATTGTATGTACAGATAGTAATTACAAAGCCAATTCCGCGGATATCATTTATTTATAGATAATGCTTATCTCCAGTCACACCACTCTTCTGAGCTTCAGATTATTTTTTTTTTAAAGATTTATTTATTTTAGAGAGAGAGAAAGTGTACACATGGTGGGGGGAGGGCAGAAGGTGGTGGAAAGAAACTCAAGCAGACTCGGGACTGAGCCTGACATGGGGTTTGATCTCAGGATTCTGAGATCACGACCTGAGCCAAAACCAAAAGTTGGACACTTAACTGACTGCACCACCCAGGCACCCCTTGAGCTTCAGGTTCTTATATCCAACCACACATAGTTAATATTTCCACTTCAATAAGTGCCATAATCTTCATTTGTCCAAAACCAGCTTCTTGATTTTCCCTTTAAACCTGTTCTTTACCAAGTCTTCTCCACCTTAGTAAATGGCAATTCCATTCTTCCAATTCCTCAAGCCACAAACCTTGGATTTATCCTTGACTCTTTTTCTTTCTCATACACCACATAAACAAATCGTATTGTTTCTTCCTTTGAAGTATATCTGGAACCTGACCACTTCTTACTGCTTCCAAGATTACCTCCTTGGTCTAAGTCAGCATTATTTCTCACTTGGACAATCGTATTAGCCTATTAACTGCTCTCCTTTTTTCTACATACTCTAGTTTCCACATAGCACTCAGAGTGCCCTGTTAAAAATGTAAATCAAACCATGTCCTTCCTCTGTTCATAAATCTTGGTTACACTCCCATCTCATTCAGGGAAAAAGTCAAAATCCTGACCATGGCTTATAAGGCCCTACTTGATTTAATTCTCTGCCACCTCTCTGACCCTGTCTTCTTATACTTTCCTTCTTTCACCTTACTCCGTGTCACACAAATCTCTCTGCTGTTTCTCTCACCTCACCATCTCTGCACTTTTTTTTTTAACTAGATGTTAACTAGATGTGGAGCCAACATGGGGCTTGAGCTCATGACCCTAAAATCAAGACCTGAGCTGAGATCAAGAGTCAGATGCTCAACCGACTGAGCCACCTAGGTGCCCCCATCTCTGCACTTTTTAATTCCTCTGGCTAGAAATAGAAAGCTTTTCACCCAGGTATCATTCACTCCTTCGCTTATTTCAGATTTCTACTTAATCTTATCAGAGAGGCCTTCCCTAATCACCTCATAAAAAATAGCAAACTCCCTTTGCATCCTTATCTCATCATTTTCTAGTCCCTTATCCTGCTTTATTTTTTTTTTCACAACAGTTATCAAAACCACCTGGCTCATAGATTTAGTGTTTATTTTTTGTTTTCACCCATTAGAATGAACTTAATTTCCAGGTGCCTGGATGGCTCAGTCAGTTAAGCATCCAATTCTTGATTTCGGCTCAGGTCATGTTCTCAGGGTCGTGGGATCAGGCCCCATGTTGGACTCCATGTTCAGCAGGGAGACTGCTTCTCTCCCTCTTCCTCCGCCTCTCCCCTCACTCCCATGTGATCTCTCTCCTTAAAAGTACAAAAAAAAGAACTTAAATTTCCTTGAAAGAAGAGGCCTCCTTTTTGTTCACTACTGTACCCTTAGGATCAAGAATAGAACCTGGCACAGAAAACGTACTCAATAAACATCTGGTGAACTGATGAGTGAGTGAAATGAATCCAAATAATTATTCTAAAAGGTCTCACTTATAATGTTAATAAACCTGAAACCTTATAAGTTAATCTAAAAACTAAAAATTTAATGTTGTAATAATTATACCTAAATTTGTTACCTATTATGATGGCCAATTTGGCACTGGTACAAAAATAGACACATAGATCAACAGAACATAATAGTCCAGAAATAAACCCAGCCTTATATGGACAATTATTCTATGAGAAAGAAGGCGAGAATATACAATAGGAAAAAGACAGTTTCTTCAACAAATGGGTGATGGGAAAACTGGACAGCTACATGCAAAAGAATAAAACTGGACCACTTTCTTACACCATACACAAAAATAAACTAAAATAGATTAAAAATCTAAATGTGAGACCTGAAACCATAAAATTCCTAGAAGAAAACATAGGCAGTAATTTCTTTGACATTGGCTGTAGAAACATTTTTCTAGATATATCTCCTCAGACAAGGGAAAGAAAAGCAAAAATAAATGATTTGGCCTACACCAAAATAAAAAGCCTTTGCACAGTGAAGGAAACCATCAGCAAAATGAAAAGGCAACTTACTGAATGAGAGAAGATATTTGTAAATGATATATCCAATGAAGGGTTAATATCCAAAATATATAAAGAACTTCTACAACTCAACACCAAAAAAAATTAATAATAGTAAGTAATAACCCAACTAACAAATGGCAGAGGACCTGAATAGACAGTTTTCCAAAGAAGATATAAAGATGGCCAAAAAACACTTGAAAAGATGGTCAATATTGCTCATCAGGGAAATGTAAATCAAAACCACAATGAGCTATCACCTCATATCTGTCAGAATGGTTAAAATAAAAAAACAGAAGAGATAACAAGCAAGGATGTAGAGAAAACGGAAACCTTGTGTACTGTTGGTAGGAATGCAAACTGGTACAGCCCCTATACAAAACAGTATGGAGGTTCCTCAAAAAATTAAAACTAGAATTACCATATGATCCAGTAATCCACTACTAGGTATTTACCCAAAGAAAATGAAAGCACTAATTCAAAAAGATATATGCACCCCTGTGTTTACTGCAGCAATATTTACAATAGCCAAGATATGGAAGCAACCCAAGTGTCCATCAATAGACAAATAGGTAAGGAATGGATAAGGAGGACAAATGTATACACACACACGTGCACACACACATGCACACGCACACACAGAGGAGTATTACCATAGCCATAAAAAAAGGATGACACTGTACCATTTATGACAACATGAATGGACCTGGAGGGTCTTATGCTAAGTGAAATAAGTCAGAGAAATACAAATACTATATGATTTCATTCATATGTGAAATTTAAGAAACAAAACAAACAAAGCAAAAAGAGACAAAAAGGAGACAAACTGATGGTTACCAGAGGGGAGGTGAATGAGAGAATGGGTGAAACAGTATACTTACCTTGATGAGCACTGAAAAATATATAGAGTTGTGGGGTTTTTTTTAAGATTTTATTTATTTATTTGAGAGAAAGAGAGAGCACAAGCAGGGAGGAAAGGCAGAGGCAGGACAAGCAGACTCCCCGCTGAGCAGGGAGCCCGATGTGGGGTTCCATCCCAGGACCTGGAGATCTTGACCTGAGGCGAAGGCAGACGCCTAACCAACTGAGCCACCCAGGCACCCTTAGAGTTGTCAAATCATTATATTGTACATTTGAAATTAATATAACACTGTAATTATACTTAAATAAAATTTTTTTTGCTAGCTAGTATACAAAGAGTTTTATACATATATGATGGTTATATTTTTATAATTTAAAGTGTAATTCCTCTTTTAAGACCTTTTTAATTTACATTTTTAATAGACAATTTTTTAGAGCAGTTTTAGGTTCACAGCAAAACTGAGTGGAAAAGGGGTACCTGGGTGGTCTAATCGGTTAAGTATCGGACTCTTGGTTCTGTTCAAGTCATGATCTCAGGGTCATGAGATGGAGCCCTATGTCCTGTGGGAAGTCTGCTTGAAGATTCTCTCCCTTTGCCCCTCCCCCCAACTCATGAGTGCTCTCTCTCTCTCTCTCAAATACATAAATCTTTTAAAAAACAAACAAACAAGGGGCGCCTGGGTAGCTCAGTCAGTTAAGTGTCTGCCTTTGGCTTAGGTCATGATCCCAGAGTCCTGGGATTGAGCCCCGTTGTCAGGCTCCCTGTTCAGTGGGGGAAGCTGGCTTCTCCTTATCCCTCTGCCCTCTCCCAGTTTGTGCTCTCTCACTCACTCTCTCAAATAAATAAACTATATAACATTTTGTATCAGCTTCTTTCACCTGCTATAATGTTTTGATGATGTTTCATGTTGAAGTATGTATGAATAGTTTGTTCCTTTTTATCACTGAATTATATTCCATTGTACAAACATATCACTTTAATTTTTATTTAAAAGCAATATTTCATTATGTGGATATACCAGATATTATTTAAAGTGTGCCCAGGTAAAACCTTATCTTTCTTATGTGTCAGAAAAGAGTCCTCAATGGATGTCAGTAGTTAGAGCTGGTAAGAGGAAAAGGGGAAGAAAAGGAAATAGAATTGTGGTTCAGTAAAATCTATTCCTAACAGAAATGGAAAAGTCAAGCATCAGTGAATTATTTGTAGGTAGAGAAACCTGCCCTGGATGTGGGAATTCAAACTCTTTCCACTGGATTCTATAACCTTAGTTTGTTCACTACCACCTGCTTATAAAGAAGAAAGTATAGTTTATAACAGCCAGCCTCTACATCTAAAGAAAGCTGTTCTTTTTTTCCAGAGGTGTGTTAGAGGTTGCCAATACATTATATAACTAAGCTAAAAGCAATTATAAAATATTTTTAAAATAACATTCATCTGATGATTTCTGGTAAAAAAAAATAATGCAGATTAGGCATATGCATTTACTTCTCCCCTTATAAAATGACAGCAAAATAAATTAAAAGGTTTAAATCCACAAGGAAAAAGCAAACAGAAGGCAACAGTGGATAAAATATTTTAATACATTTCCGGAAAAGGGAGAGCAAATAGAGTAGTGGTACTTGATTTATCAGGGTGAAAGAAGCTATAACCTCAGGGGAGTACTGATGAGAAGAGAGTCAATTCACCCCATCAAGAACCTGGGAAAGGCTCACACCTTGGAAGTACCAAGTGGGTGGAGGGGAAGCACAAAGTGAAAAAATAGGACGAAAGTCTATGTATGTGAACTGTTGGATTCCCTTTCCCATTCTTCCACACAGACTGCCAGCAGCTAAGTATACACACACCAGCCCTGATGGGAGAATGGAAATTTATCCTCTAGAGACACTGAAAAGAAATATTCTAAAAAATATATATATATATATTCTAGACTTGGGGACACTGGGCAGCATAGAGAGCAAAGGTGATATGAACTGAAAAGAAAGGCATTTATTGAAATATCAAAAGATAGGATTTTAATTCCTCTAACCATTTCTCTACCCCACCCCACCTCTAACCCCAACACCACCTCAGAACACTTGCATTTAACTGCCCAGGAAAAAACTGGAAAGGTCTTTTCTGGGGAAAATGAACAATCCCAGAGAGAAGTCTTCCTCATAGTGACACATGACCATGTCTCTATCCTAACATCCAAAAGCAAGCTTTACCTAAAATAAGCCTTCTTATTTCTAAAGAGCTTTTAATCGGTTTAAAATATATACAAACCACCAAGGGTCATTGACATGTGAGGAAATCATGAAAGATTAAAAGCCGATATTAAAAGAGCTATCTGGTATTTAAAATGATTGCTGAAATAAGGCATTAAAGAGAGGTCACAAAAATCCCCAGGAAAGTATAATTAAACATGAAATGGAAAATATGAAAGAAAAGATAGTTCTAGTATCAGTCTAGTGAGATTAACTTTTGACTAATAGGAGTTGCAGGAAAAAGAAAGGAAAGAAAATAGTAACAGCAAATACTTTTTAAGGGCATACTACATGTGATTGGCATTGCTCAAAGTGCTTTAAATAATTTTAACTAATTAACTAATTAATTCTTTGGTCACTGTATGACATAGGTATTATTATTATCCCCATTTTAAAGATGAGGAAAATTAGGAATGTAGGGGTTAATCTAATAGCTATTAAGTGGCAGATCTGGAGTTCGAACCCAAGCAGTCTGGTGCCATAACTCATACTCTTGACAACTAAATACTGCTGCCTCTCTGTCAAAGAAATAATATGAGACTTCCAGGTTTAGAGGGCAGATTGAACACATTCAACCCACTCCCTCTAGAAACCACACTAAAACAATGGCAAAGGGAATTTTAAAAAATACATAACCAAAAGAGAAGAAAAAAAGCAACCAAAGTAGATGATGGAGTGGCAAGTGACTTAGCAGGACAGAGAAAGCCAAGTTCTAAACTGACAGTGAGGAAAGCTGAGAACAAACCCAATATATACCAAAGAATTCTGTAAATGAACAAAAACTGGCAACACTAGGTACTTGTAGAACTGGGGGTGAGTGGCAAATGAGATGGATAAAATAAGAAAAACTGGGTGAAAGCTGTTTAAGAAGCTGGTGGATCCCTAGATCCGCTCCTTCCGTTCCACATTCCTAAGTGGTTACCTTTCCCTAACTTCCCAATTCTGGCAGAAGTCTATGGCTTATTCCCTAGAGGGGGTAAAACAGGGGTCTCTTGATTAGGAGATACCAGGCACTGTTGAAGGCATAAGTACCATAGTAAAAAAACAAGGGGATTAAGTGATTTTATGCATAAGTGAATGCTGAATTCAAAGATTAGAAGGCGTTGGGTGCCTGGGTGGCTCAGCTGATTAAGCATCTGACTCTTGGCTTCAGCTCAGGTAGTGATCTCAGGATCACGACATCGGTCAGCGTGGAGTCTCCTGGAGATTTTCTCCCTCTGCCCCCCCGCCCCCAGCTCACACTATATATATATATAAAGCAGGCCTCTTCTCCCATTCTGTTGAACCAGACAGATTAGAAAATTCTTCTTTGATGAATCCAAATCAGAAATTTCCCTAACAAATGGCCCAACCATATCATCCTGCAATAAAACTCAAAGTTGACAAGTCCTATTTACATGCTTAGGCTTCCCAATCAGCTTTTAGCCACTTAAATACAGAAAGCTAAAAAGATCAGATACCAAAAAGAAGCCTGTATGTGGAAGATAGAAACCAAAAGCAACAAAAGAATACAAAGCAGTCTGATAGAAAGAAACCATGCAAAGAAAACTTTAAGAAAAAATATTTCCAAGAGACACTTAAGTAAAACTTTAAACGAAACAAAAGGAGGAAGGAACACTTCCAAAATGATTTTACAAGGTCAGCATTATCCTGACCACACAAGGACACCACAAGAAAAGAAAACTACAGGCCAATATCCCTGATGAACATAGATGCAAAAATCCTCAACAAAATATTAGCAAACCAAATTTAGCAACACATTAAAAGACAACACATTAAAATCCCATGTCAAGTGGGATTTATTCCAGACTGGAGGGATGGTTCGACATCTGGAAATCAATCAATGTGATACATCATATTACCAAAATAAAGGATAAAAATCATATGATCATCTCAATAGATGCAGAAAAAGCATTTGACAAAATTCAACATCCATTTATGATAAAAACTCTCAATAAAGTGGGTATAGAAGGAACTTACTAAACATAATGAAGGCCATATATGACAAGTCCACAGTTAACATTATACTCAGCAGTGAAAGACTAGTAAAAACTTCTCTGTTAAGATCAGAAAGAAAAGCATGTCAGCTTTCACGGGTGTGGGGCTACTTACAGGCTCTAATAACATAAAGTGGGCGAAAGCACTCTGCACTATATGGTATAAAGGCTGACAAAGTGCACCGTCTTCCTACCTGACATGGGAGAGGTCTTTTATGCAAAGGGCTTTGCAGTCCTTATAAGAGGCCCTTAAGTAGCATGTAGTAGTAGAAACAGCATGGGACTTGGGGTTAAGCAACCTCATTTAGGATCCTGGACCTGTTGTGTTAACTTAAGTAACTCACTAATTCTTTCCAAACCTCAGTTTCCTCACCATTTTTTTAAGGATTTTTTTTTAGAGTAATCTCTACACACAACGTGGGGCTCGAACCCACAACCAGGAAATCAAGAGTTGCACACTCCACCTACTGAGCCAGTCAGGCGCCCTAATCTTTATTCAACATGATACTGAGTTTGAGTCAGAGCAGTTAAGCAAGAAAAGAAAAAATAAAAAGTACCCAAATTAAAAAAAATAAAATTATTTGTTTGGAGATGACCTGATCTTCTATGTAGGAAACCCTAAAGATTCCATTAAAAAACTGTTAAACCTAATTATGAATTCAGTACAGTTGCAAGATACAAAATCAATACACAAAATCTGTTGATTTTTATATACTAACAAAGAGCTATCAGAGAAATTTTTTTAAATAACTTTTACAATTGTATCACAAAGAATAAAATACCCAGAAATAAATGTAACCAAAGAGGTGAAAAACCTGTACGCTAAAAACTGTAAGACACTGATGAAAGAAGTTGAAGAAAACACAAATAAGTGGAAAGATTTCCACCATCATGGACTAGATTAATATTGTTAAAATGTCCATACTACCCAAAGCAATCTACAGATTCAATGCAATCTACAGATTCAATCTACAGATGCAATCTATAGATTCAATGCAATCCTTATCAGATTCCAATGGCATTTTTCACAGAAATAGAACAATTACATTTGTACGGAACCACAAAAGAGCCCAAATAGCCAAAGAAAGCTTGATAAAGAAGAACAAAGCTGGAGGGATCATGTGCTCTGATTTCAAACTATAATACAATAGTAATCAAATCAGTATGGTACCTACATAGAAACAGACACATAGATTAATAAAAGTGGATAGAAAGCCCAGAAATAAGTCCACACATATATGGCCAATTAATTTGCAACAAAGAAGAATATACAATGGACAAAGAACTGTCTCTTCAATAAATGGTGTTGGGTCAACTGGACAGCCACATGCAAAAGAATGAACCTGGACACCATCTTACACCGTACATAAAAACTAACTCTTTAATCCATCGAAATGGATTAAAGATTTGAATGCAAGACCTGAAAACATAAAATTCCTATTAGAAAACATAGGCAGTAAGTTCCCTGACATCAGACTGTGATGATTTTTTGGACTTGACACCAAAAACAAAGGCAACAAAAGCAAAAATAAACAAGTAGGACTACATCAAACTAAAAGGCTTCTGCACTATAAAAGAAACCAACAAAATGAAAAGCCACCCTACTGAATAGGAGAAAATATCTGCAAATCATATATATGAAAAGGGCCAATATCCAAAATATAGAAAGAACTTATACAACTCAACAGCACACAAAAAAATCCAATTTTAAAAATGAGAAGAGGTTCTGAATAAATATTTTTCAGAAGAAGACATACTGATGTCAAGTAATTAAATGAAAAGGTGCTCAACATCACTAATCATCAGGGAAATGCAAATTAAAACCACAATGAGATATAATAACCTCACAACTGTCAAAACAGCTATTATTAAAAAGAAAAGAAATAATAAGTATTCACATGGATGTCGAGAAAAGGTAACTTTGTACATTATTGGTGGGAATGTAAATTGGTGCAACGACTACAGAAAATAGCATGAAGGTTCCCCAAAATATTAAAAATACACTACCACAAAAAAAAAAAAAATCACTACCACATGATCCAGCAATTACACTTCTGGGTAGTCATCCAAAGGAAACAAAAACACTAACTCAAAAAAGATACATGCACCCCCATATTCATTGCAGCATTATTTATAATCGCCAAGACACCAAAGCAACCTAAGTGTCCATTGATGGATCAATGGATAATGATGATGTGATACACACACACACAGGAAAATATTCAACCAAAAAAAAAAGAAAGAAAGAAATCTTTCCATTTGCAATGACATGGATGGACCTTCACGGCATTATGCTAAGTGGCATTAGTTAGACAGAGAAAGACAAATACCATATAATCTCACTTATGTGTGGTATCTAACCACCCCTGCACCCCTCAAAAAATCCAAACTCAAAGATACAAAGACCAGATTGGCAGTTTCCAGAGGCAAGGGGTAAGCATAATGAATGAAGATGGTCAAAAGGTACAAACATCTACTTATAAAACAAGTAAGTTGTGGGATATATGGTGAATATAGTTATTAATACTGTATTGTATATTTAAAACGTAGGAGAATAAATCTTTAAAGTTCTCATCACAAGGAAACAAATTTGTAACTATGTATGGTGATGGATGTTAACTAGATTTATTGTGGTGATCATTCTGTAAAACATACAAATATCAAATTATTATATTGTACACATGAAACTAATATAATAGGGTCTTTTGGGGTTTTTTCTTCTTTAAATTTTTATTTCAATTCTAGCTCATTAACATACAGTGTAAATTGGTTTTATGAGAATTTAATGATTCATCACTTACATATTACACCCAGTGCACATCATAACAAGTGCCCTCCTTAATCCCTGTCACCCACCTACCCCATCCCTTACCCACTTCCCCCCATCAACTCTCAGTTTGTTCTCTATTGTGAAGAGTCTCTGATGGTTTGTTTCTCTTTCTCCCTCCCTTCCTGTATGTTCACCTGTTTTCTTTCTTAACTAATGTGATGTCATATGTCAATTATATCTCAATAATAAAAAAGGAATAAATACAAAAAGGAACTTTTATAAATTAAAAATGTAATAGCAAAAATTGAAATCTAAGAGGAAGGATAGGATAAAGTTGAAATTCTCAACCTTAGTTGAGAGAAAAGAAGAGAAAGAAAATAGACAAAAATAAAAATCTGAAAATTTTGTTGACAAACAAAAACCCTGAATATCCAATCAATATAGTATGGTTAAATAAACCTCTATGGAACACTATGAAGTGGTTATGGTGGTAGTATTCCGGAAAGATCTCCATAACAAACCGTTAATTGAAAAGTAATGTAAGCTGCTAAAAACCCAGTCAGTATGACCCTATTTACATAAAAGGGGGAAAAACACAACACCATATGCTTCTGTATATAAAACGGTATATAAAAAAATCTGGCTCAGTTGGTGGATCATGTGACTCTTGATCTCAGGGTTGTGGGTTTGAACTCCACATTGGTGGGTGTAGAGATTACTTAGAAATATAATCTTCAAATCCTCCATATCTAAAATAGTATGTAAATATACAAAAAAAAAGATGTGGAATGAAACATATCAGGATGGTAATTTCTAGATAGGGGAGTGAGTTGGGGAGAAAAAAGGAAAGGGAATATTTTGTTTTTTATTGTATATATTTCCTTTAAAAAATTTTTACAATGAAAATGTTTGCACATATTACATTTGTGTAATATTTTTAAGTTTTATTTTTAGGCAATCTCTATACCCGATGTACTCAAATTCACAACCCTGAGATCAGGAGTCCCATGCTCCATCAACTGAGCCCCCATTTGTGTAATTTTTTAAGGAGAGGAAAGAAGGGGAAGAAGAGAAAGGGAAATATAAAAGGATTGGTATAATACTTAGAAGATAAGGAATATTTTCCTCAATTAGAATCTCAAAAACAAAACAAGACTAAATAACAATGATTTTACTTGCTGTGTAACATTCTACTTGTTGAGTACACTGAAGTCACCTCCAAAGCACTTAAGACAATAAACACTATGAAAGTGAAATATATATACTTTTATATATTACATATATGTTTAATAGCCAAAAACAGTAGACTATCACCAACTTAAAAAAAAGACAACTCTTTCACAACAGAATCAGTAGAGAAATTTTCTCTCTACAATTACACTTTTAAGAAGTCTGATTCTAGCCAAAAGATTACATGCTCAGGAGACAGCACCAGATTCTTTCCTAATGGGCCACCTAGGTTGGGCTTCCTGTTCAGCGGGGAGTCTGCTTCCCTCTCTTCCTCTGCCCCTACCCCTGCTCATGTGCTCGCTCGCTCTCTAATAAATAAATAAATAATCTAAAAAAAAAAAAAAGATTATCACAGACTCTCACTGCTCTATATTCTGGCAAAGTTCTTATGTTTACACTTTGGTCTAAAATTCTGCAGGAACTTTCATATTCCTGATCCTATGAACTAAGAAAACACTAACCTTCCATTTAAGTCCAAGAGTACAGAAAATTTGTGTAGGGATAAAGTTGAAGCCCAAATCTTATAAAAAGTTAATTTATTTTGGGGTGCCTGTGCCTGCGTGGCTCAGTCAGTTAAGCATTTGCCTTTTGCTCAGGTCATGATCCTAGGGTCCTGGGAGTGAGCTCCATATTGGGCTCCCTGCTCAGCAAGGAATCTGCTTCTCCCTCTCTCTCTGTCCCTTCCCCCTGCTCATGCTTGCTCACTCTGTCTCTCTCTCTCAAATAAATAAATAAAATCTTTTAAAAAAAAATTTATTTCAGTACCTAACCTTGTTTTCCTAAATAATTTTCCTAATTTTGGATTTTAACTGCATGGTCAAAAATCAGAGGTAATAGCAAAGCATTACCGGTAGTATTTTTTCAAATTATTAAAAATAATAAGTACATTTAAAATATTTTCAAAGTTTGGGGGCACCTGGGTGGTTCAGTCAGTTAAGTTTCAGACTCTTGATTTCAGCTCGGGTCATGATCTCAGGGTCGTGCAATTGGGCTCTGCACTGGGCTCTGCGCCCAGAGTCTGTGCAGTCTGCTTGAGATGCTCTCTCTCCCTCTCTTTCTTACCCCTCCCCTGACTTGTACCCCTCACTCTGCTAAAAATAAATAAGTAAATAAAATCTTTAAAAAATATATTTTCAGGGGCACCTGGGTGGCTCAGTGGGTTGAGCATCTGCCTTTGGCTCAGGTCGTCATCCTGAGGTCCTGAGATCGAGCCCCGCTTTGGGCTCCCTGCTTTCTAGAGAGCCTGCTTCTCCCTCTCCCTCCATGTGCTTCTCCCTCTGCCTGTGCTGTCAATTAATAATTAATTAAAATAAATAAATAAAATCTTAAAAATAAATAAATAAAATTTAAAAATAAATAAATAAAATTTAAAAATAAAAAATATTTTCAAAGTGTGTTTCTAATTCTGTGAGCAAATCCTTGGATGCACATTTTGCAACATAATTAGAATATTCAATTTCAGATACCCAAATAAAAATTCTATTTGTACAAAGAGTAAAGTTAAGTAGTCTAAAGGCATTTTTAGCACCTAGCTGCCAAATTCCAGAGTCTGGATTATTACAAGAACATTCTGCTGTCACCTCTAGCAGTCTTGAAGAAAAAAAGAGAAAAATACGTTGAAAGACTGAGAAAATAAAATCATTATACTTTGGCACCTTTTTTGGACAACTCATTAGTTTCATGTTACCATTTCTTTATCTAGTAACAATATTCAACTGAATTACTAAAAAGAAGAAATGAATTAAATACCATCTATTACTTTGTTCCTCGAATTTGAACAGCAAAAGTCAGTTTTCATAAATATTTTCCAAGCTATACTTTATGACTCTCTAAACTGACCTCTACACTCATAAAATATTCTTAGTTTCCAAATAATTACCTATTCTGTATTTACATTTGTCTTTTTTCCCTAGGTTGCAGATAAAGGTCTTTTACTGAATTTTAGTAAATTGATGTTTGCTTGGCATATTTATCATAACAAATACAAACAACTAAGTAATCTAAAGTCACGCTTTCCTTACTTGGAAGTTTGGCCACAAGAAATGATTCCCCCTTTCAAACTTTTATTTCTTATTTTACCTTTTTGAAATGGCTTCACAGGGGCATCTGGCTGGCTCAACCAATAAAGTGCATGACTCTTGATGACAGGGTCATATGTTCAAGCCTCACATTGAGTGTAGAGGTTACTGATATATAATCTACTTCACTGAGATATAACTTACATATCAAACTCTTTTATTAGTTATGGTAGTCTACTTACCATATCTTTCAACTATCATCTAACTGCTAAACCCAAAATCTCCCTTCATTGCTCCGTTTGAAACTGTTATCCCTAGGAATAGAACTATGTTAGCCAAAGAAAATTGGGAGTTTTGACAAAAAATTAGAAATAATGAGTTTCTGAAGTTCTTTTCACTGTATCCAGAAGGCTACCACCTACAACACTTTCTAGGGAAAAAAAAGCATTAAAAATCCTAAAATAGGGAGGCCTGGGTGGCTCGGTAGGTTAAGTGTCTGCCTTCAGCTTAGGTCACGATCTCAGGGTGCTGGAATCGAGTCCTGCATCAGGCTCCTTGCTCAGCAGGGAGCCTACTTCTCTCTCTGCCTGGTGCTCCCCCGCTTATGCTCGCTCTCTGTTTCTCTCTCTTTCTGACATATAAATAAATAAAATCTTTTTAAAAATCCTAAAATAAATTTCAAAAAAAACTTTAAAATATGATTTGTTCAAACATTGAAGTTTTCTATAACATAGAACAGAGAATTCCCAGCAGTCTATAAATCACTGTGACAATGTATTTATCTCTTTGGTGGGGAAGTGATAAGTTTAGAAATGTAACATGTGAGCCAGCTATTTATTCTTTGAAAACTAGAAATTAGAGAATTTGCCCATTTTTCTTTTTTTTATTTATTTTTTATTTTTTAATTAACACATAATGTATCATTTGCCCCATGGTACATGTCTGTGGATCCTCAGGCTTACACATTTCACAGCACTTACCATAGCACATACCCTCCTCAATGTCCATAACCCAGCCACCCTATCCCTACCCGCCCCTACCCCCCAGCCACCCTCAGTTTGTTTCATGAGTTTAGGAGTCTCTTATGGTTTGTCTCCTTCCTGATCCCATCTTGTTTCATTTCCCTCTCCTACCCCCCACGATCCCCCACCCTGCCTCTCGAATTCTTCATATCAGAGAGATCATATGATAATTGTCTTTCTCTGATTGACTTATTTCGCTTAGCATAATACCCTCTAGTTCCATCCACATGGTTGCAAATCTCATCCTTTTCATTAACAATGAGAAAAAAGTGGGGCACCTGGGTGGCTTAGTCGGTTTAGCGATTGACTCTGGTTTTCAGCTCAGGTCCTGATCTCAAGGTCATGAGACTGAGTCCTGCGTTGGGGCTCTGCATGTAGTCTGCTTGAGAGTCCTTCCCCTTCCTTTTTCCTCCCCCTCTGCTCCTTCCCCGGCTCACTCTCTCTCTCAAATAAATAAATACTGGAGGGGACGAGGGTGGGGAGATGGAGTAACTGGGTAATGGGTATTAAGGAGGGCACATAATGTAATGAGCACTGGGTGCTGTATAAGACTGATGAATCACTGAGCTCTACCTCTGAAACTAATAATATACTCTATGTTAATTAAGTTTAAATAAATTTAAAAAATAAAAAATAAAATACAATACAATAAATAAAATCTTTTAAAAAAAAAGAAAAAAACGTCACATTCCCCAGTGATGTGCCAAGGCTACTTGTGTTGGTTATGCAATTTTTACTATATTGTCAAATTTTAAAAAGCAAAACATATTGTATCTATTTAAAATACCTTAAATTCAAATACCATAGATTTTAGAAATATTAAGTAGTCATTTAATTCAACATGCACAAATTTCATTTGGGAGATATATATTAACCAACCACTTTGTCAAAACATCTAGTAATTTTACAAACTCTTCTTCAGCTTTCTCAATCATTATAACGTCTTAATTATCTTCAGTCTTTTGATTAAGTATCAGTTTCTGACTTATTCTATAAGTAAAAGTTTAAACTTTAATTCCTTACATTTCAGGAAGAAGACTAGAAATAACAAGTAGCCTACCCATGAATAAATAAATATTTTTAGCTTGCCAGTGTTTCACAATTTTCTGTGAAAAGATCAAGAAATATATTACTGTATCACTATAGCAGATTTCAAAATATCACTCTCAGATTACAGAATTCCCTACTGACTGACATTTTTGTTATCTGCAGGAAAGCCAAAAACTGAAAGCAACATGGCAACTAAATATAGAAAAATGTTTCCTAATTTTCTGATAAAATGAAGACCACAGACTTTTGTCTATAAATGCAAGGAAAATGCTCTAAAATTCAATTAAAAAGTTAAGGATAATAAGAATAACATTCCTTCAAAAATCAGTCAAGACTGTAGAAATTTTATCTTATACAAATCTTATCTCTGTACATGAATACAACATTTTTATTCTTGGAGATGAAATCTTTTATTTTATTTTATTTTATTTTATTTATTTATTTGAGAGAGAGAGAGAGATCACAAGTAAGCAGAGAGGCAGGCAGAGAGAGAGGGGGAAGCAGGCTCCCAGCCGAGCAGAGAGCCCGATGCGGGGCTCGATCCCAGGACCCTGAGATCATGACCTGAGCCGAAGGCAGAGGCTTTAACCAGCTGCGCCACTCAGCGCCCCCTTTTTTTTTAAAGTAGGCTCATGCCTAATGTGGAGCTTCAAACTCACAACCTTGATATCGAATCTCATGCTCTACTGACTGAGCCAACTAGACACCCTGTGTTCTTAAGAGATGAAATCTTACAGAACATGCTACAAACTACAAATATATCTACTACTAAGTGAACAGCTTTTTGAGTGCTTCCCAAAGGCAAAAACAAAATCTTTGAAGCAAAATAAAAACTCATGTTCATAACATTTTTTTCCAACTTTTAAAAACTGCGTATTTTCCATCAACATTATTTCCATTTTGTTTAAGAGTTTGGAAGAGCAGGTTAAGACCACTCTCAGTGGTTTTTCTTACCCATTCAGTGGCCTGAACAAGGGTAGCCGCAAATCACTCTTCAGTGGCAGTCTGAGTACTCCAGTCTTCTGTAGGGAACTACTGTGAAGGCAGAGAGGGCACCTCTACACCTTCAGACCAGTCTGTGACATCAGGTTGAGAGCAGTCAACTGCTTCCAAGTCCGGGAGCAGTCTATTCACCCTGAAATTCCTTCTTGGTCACAGCCTTTTCAGCAGTGGCCTACTCTTCCTTTTCAATATCTTCAGGATCTCTGGACAAATACAGATCAAGCAAGACTTCCAATGGGTGTTCACGGGAGACAGTGCCACACATGCATAGAACTTCCCAGGCCAGCATCCACCATGTCAGACCCACTGTGTGAGCTCCCTTGTTGTAAGGGATGGCAATGTCCACATAGCACAGAGTAGAGTCTTACACAGAGCAATGGTGGGCACATTAACATAATCACTGTGGTGACTGGTGGTCAGCCTTGGGATCAGTAAGTTGTGGCTCCGAGAAAGCTGCCTGGATCTGATTAGTGGAGGTTCCAGAAGTGAAGTGGCTGGCAACAGCAGTGGCTCCAGTGGCAGCAGCAAATTCCAGCACAGCTTGCCAGCCAGTATTCCAGGATGACAGGACACTGACATTAGCCAGGTTTTCAACAGCAACAACGGCATGACCTGCCAGCAGAAGCTTCTCCCAGGTTCCCTCCAGATTTATGATATAGATGTCATCACTTTTCCTTTTGCAGATGTACTGTTCCATTTGGAAATTGAGGTTTGTGCCACTTAAGTGGGTTCCGACTACAAGGAATTTGAGGACATTCTCCTTCACTTGCAGGACATCAAGGGCTCCAAGCATTGTGAAAGTTTCCCTTGAAGTCATATATGGAACCCAGAACAACGCTATATGGACCCCTCTCTGGGTACTGCGGAAAGGACATGACACATTTAAATCACAAACTATGGTGCTCATTATGTAGTCAGTTTAACAAGGTATAACATCTCAACAACTGAAAAACAAACTTTTTTCTTTGAAATGATGTAAAGTCATGAGTACTCCATAGAGTCCCTCTCTTCAGATAAGGTCTTTGTAAAACAGCTCTCATTAATGACAGTACAGATATCCTGACACCCTTGGAATTTTTCGTTAGGATTCAAACTGGCTGTATCTTATCTCATGGGTCTTTTCTTTGATGAGTTGCATTTTCCCTCTTCCTTGCACTATCCATGGTGTTAGTAATGATTAGAACTAAAACAGATTTAATTACGGTAACTTCCAAATAAGGCACTAAATATAGTTCTTTGTTCAGTCAACTGTGATTGTCCACGAAAACCGCAAGAGTGTTTTTGTCTTTTGGGTTTTTTTTAGATTTTTATTTATTTATTTGACAGAGAGAGACACAGTGAGGGAGGGAACACAAGCAGGCGGAGTGGGAGAGGGAGAAGCAGGCGTCCTGCCAAGCAGGAAGCCTGACGCGGGGCTCAATCCCAGGACCCTGGGATCATGACCTGAACCAAAGGCAGAAGCTTAACAATTAAGACACCCAAGCGCCCCTGCAGGAGTGTTTAAAACACGATGCACAGGATTCTATTAAATTATTTTCTAAGACCCAAGGTTTTTTTATACAGGTATTTATAAGACGACTTATATTTAGAGAATTGAGTATAATTTCAGCAAAATGAACTTTGTCCTTCTACCTGGGACTCAAAATGGCAATAACTGAAACACTGTGATTAACAAGTACAGTATATACAGTACCTGTTCATTTTGAAGCAGTGAAAAAGTATTGCTTCTATTAGAACTGAGCAAAGAAAGATCAAAGTAAATTTGTGAGATGTAACTACAGGTTCGGCCAAGAGCAAGAGAGGAAAACCTTCTGACTCACCTTTTTTACACATTTCTCAATGTGTATTTAGTCACTGAGCTATTGCTACTTACTTATTGAGCTACTTGGTCACCTTAAAACTTACCTTCTTTTTTTAATTTTAATTCCAGTAGAGTTAACATATAATGTTAATATTAGTTTCAGGTATACAATATGGTGACTCAACAATTACATCTATTACCCAGGGCTCATCATGATGTGTGTACTCCTTAATCCCCATCACCTATTTCGCCCATCCCCCCCACTCACCACCATTCTATAACCATCAGTTTGTTCTCTATAGTTGTCAGTTTCTTAGTTTGCCTCTCTTTTTTCCCCCTTTGTTTGCTTTCTTAAATTCTACATATGAGTGAAATCATATCATCATAATCATCTTTTCTCGGACTCTTCACTTAGCATTGTATTCTAGCTCCATCCATGTCATTGCAAATGGCAAGAGTTCATTCTTTTTTATGGCTAAATAATATTCCATCACACACACACACACACACACACACCACGTCTTCTTTATTAATTCATGTATCAATGGACATTTGGGCTGCTTCCATAATTTGGCTATTGTAAATAATGCTGCTATAAACATGGTGCATGTATCCCTCTGAATTAAGTGTTTTTGTATTTGGGGGGTAAATACCCAGTAGTGCAATTACTGGGTGATAGGGTAGCTCTATTTTTAACTTTTTGAGGAACCTCCATACTGTTTTCCAGAGTGGCTGCACCAGTTTGCAGTCCCACCAACAGCACAAGAACACAGGATCCCACCACATCCTTGCCAACACTTGTTTCTTAGGTTTTTTATTTTAGCCATTCTAATAGGTATGAGGTGATATCTCACTGTGGTTTTGATTTGCACTTCCCTGATGATGAGTGACGTTGAACATCTTTTCATGTGTCTGTTGGCCATCTGGATGTCTTCTTTGGAGAAATGTGTGTTCATGTCTTCTGCCCATTTTTTAATTGGATGATTTGTTTTTTGGGTATTGAGGTTTATAAGTTTTTTCTTTAAGATTTTATTTATTTATTTGACAGAGAGAGACACAGTGAGAGAGGGAACATAAGCAGGGGGAGTGGGAGAGGGAGAAGCAGGCTTCCTGCCAAGCAGGGAGCCCAATGCGGGGCTTGATCCCAGGACCCTGGAATCATGACCTAGGCCAAAGGCAGACGCCCAACGACTGAGCCACCCAGGTGCCCCTGTAAGTTCTTTATATATTTTGGATACTAACTCTTTATCAGATAAGTCATTTGCGAATATCTTCTCCCATTCTGTAGATTGCCTTTTAATTTTGTTGATTGTTTCCTTTCCTGTACAGAATTAAAGCCTACTTTCTTGCATGGGTTCTTTTCCTCAACTTTTTTTTTCAAAGTTGCCTGCTGTTAATTAGGCAAATTAATATCGATACAAAGAGCATACATTATTTTTTTAAGATTTATTTATTATAGAGAGAGAGAAAAAGGGAAAGAAAGAGAACCACAAGCAGACTCCCTGCAAAGAGCCCAATGTGGGGCTCAATCTCACCACCCAGAGATCATAACCTGAGCCAAAATCAAAAGTCACACTTAAACGACTAAGCCTCCTAGATGCCCCAAGAGCATATGTTATTATGTAGTTATTGAGCTACTTGGTGAAAA
Organism: Potos flavus; assembly: GCA_028534135.1. Taxonomy (NCBI): domain Eukaryota; kingdom Metazoa; phylum Chordata; class Mammalia; order Carnivora; family Procyonidae; genus Potos; species Potos flavus. The sequence continues at coordinate 28,528,448 of CM052891.1, read as the reverse complement.
ATGTTCTTTCTCAAGTTCATCTTGCTATGTTAGTTTACTAATCTAAAAGAAATCTACAGAGCAGTCTTTCAGAACTTCTATTTTTGTGCTTATAATCAGCTAAGGTGAAGACAGTTCTATTGTTTTTGAAAATATTCATTTTATGAGTTAGAAGGGACATACATCATATTCATAAGAGGTTGCCTTTTATGAACAAAGGAGAATGAGACAAAGATGGGGAAAAGACAAAGGGTACGTTAGCTTTATTCATACTTTATTACTTTTTTTTTTTTTAAGATTTTATTTATTTATGTGACACAGAGAGAGATCACAAGCAAGCAGAGAGGCAGGCAGAGAGAGAGGGGGAAGCAGGCTCCCCGCTGAGCAGAGAGCCCGATGCGGGGCTCGATCCCAGGACCCTGAGATCATGACCTGAGCCAAAGGCAGAGGCTTTAACCCACTGAGCCACCCAGGTGCCCCCATACTTTATTACTTTTATATAAAAATACAGGGTTTTTAAAAGATTTTATTTATTTGAGAAAGTGAGTGAGAGAGAGAGAGAGAGCACACAAGCAGGGGCAGAGGGAGAGGGAGAAGCAGACTCCCCTGCTGAGCAGGGAGCATGACATGGGGGCTCAATCCCAGGACTCTGAGATCACGACCTGAGCTGAAGGCAGACGCTCAATGACTGAGCCACCCAGGCACCTATATTTATCGTTTTTTTTTTTTTTTTTTTTAATAAACATCTACTATGTGCTATTCGAGGAAATTTTACTAAAGAGCCTCAGAATAGAAGTCAGGTATTCACCTGTAGAGTTTACAATTTGAATTTTAAGGTCCTAATTTATATGTAGTTCTTAAAACTTGTTGCTAGAATTATAGTCCTTTCTTCACATAGCAGCCAGAGTTGATCTCTTAAATGGTAAATCAGATCATATTACTTCCTTGCTTTAAAAAAAAACAAAAAATCCAAACTCCCTATAGAGTTACAAAGGCCTATGAGAGTCTGATTTGATTCCTGCCTAACTTCTCCAATTTTATATCTGGTTACCCTCTTCCTCATCTACAAAGCTTCAACTGCAGTAGCAGCTCTCTATAACCTCAGAGCTTTTACCCTTCTATCTGGACCCTTTCACGCAAACACCTCATGTGGCCAGATCCTTCTGAACTCCTTTAGGTCTAATCTTAAATACTTAATATATATTTGTGTGAGGAGAATTAGCTCTTTGGTAACTGCAGTTAAGGAAACTGATACTCAGGAAAGAAGAAATATTAATTCCTACCAATATTTAAATTTAGAAAGTATTTAATGAGAAAACAAGATCCAGCTATATGCTGCCTACAAAAGACATATTTCAGACCTAAAGACACCTATAGATTGAAAGTGAGGAGATGGAGAAACATTTCTCATGGGGATATAAAAAAAAAAGCCAGAGCACCAATACTTACATTGGACAAAATAGACTTTAAAACAAAGACTGTAACAAAAGACAAAGAAGGACACTATGTAATAATAAAGGGGACAATCCAACAAGAAGATATAATAATTCTAAGTATTTATGCACCCAATATGGGAGCACCCAAATACATAAAACAGTTAATAACAAACACGAAGTAACTAATCAAAAGTAATACAATAATAATAGGGGATTTTAACACCACACTTATATCAAGGGACAAATCATCCAAACAGAAAATCAACAAGGAAACAGTGGCTTTGAATGACACAGGACCAGATGGATTTAACGGATATATTCAGAACATTCCAACCTAAAATAGCAGAACACACATTCTTTTCAAGTGCACACAGAACATTCTCCAGAATAGTTCACATATTGGGCCACAAAACAAGTCTCAACAAATTCAAAAAGATCAAAGTCATACCAAACATCTTTTCTGACCCAATGTTATGAAACTAGAAATCAACCACATGAAAACTTCTGGAAAAAGCACAAATACTTGGAGGTTAAATAACATACCACTAAACAATGAAGGGTCAACCAAGAAATCAAAGAAGAAATAAAAAATTACATCGAAACAAATGAAAATGAAGACACAACTATCCAAAATCTCTGCGATGCAACAAAAGCAGTTTTAAGAGGGAAGTTTATAGCAATACAGGCCTACCTCAAGAAGCAAGGAAAATCTCAAATAAACAACCTAACCTTATACCTAGAGGAGCTAGGAAAAGAAGAACAAACAAAACCTAAAACCAGCAGTAGGAATGAAATAATAAAAATTAGAGCAGAAATAAATGTAGAGAAACTAAAAAAACAATACAACACATCAATGAAATCAGGAGCTGTTTCTTTGAAAAGATCACAAAATTGGGATTCACCAGAACACACACAAAGAGGACTCAAATAAACAAAATCACAAATGAAAGAGAAGAAATAACCACCAACACCACAGGAATAAAATTATAAGAGAATATTATGCTCCACACATAAGTGAAACCATATGATAATTGACTTTCTGCGAAAAATTATATGCCAACAAATTGGGTAACCTAGAAGAAACTGATAAATTCCTAGAAACATAACTTACTAAAACTGAAACAGAAAAAAATAGAAAATTTATTCTATTTTACCTCATTACCAGCAATTTGGTACCAGTCTATTTAGACTGATTACCAGTAATGAAATTGAACCAGTAATCAAAAACTCCCAACAAAAAAAAGTCCAGGACCACATAGTTTCACAGGCAAATTTTACCAAACATTAAAAAAAAAAAAAAGAGCTAATACCTAGTCTTCGCAAACTATTCCAAAAAATATTAGAGGAGGGATGCCTGGGTGGCTCAGTCGGTAAAGTGTCAACGTCCAGCTCAGATGATGATCCCAGGGTCCTGGGATCAAGTCCCACATGGTGGGGGGGGGCTCGCTCAGCAGGGAGCCTGCTTCTCCCTCTGCCTGCTGTTCTCCCTGCTTGTTCTCTCTTTCTCTCTCTGACAAATAAATAAAATGTTTAAAAACAAACAAAAAATAGAAGAGAAAGAAAACTTCCAAATTCATTCTACAAAGCCAGCGTTACCCCATATCAAAACTACGTAAGGACACTGCAGAAAAAGAGACTATAGGCCAATATTTCTGATGAACATAGATGCAAAAATCTTCAACAGAATACTAGCAAACCAAATCCAACAATACATTTAAAAAAATCTTTTCCCACGATCGAGTGGGATTTTTTTCCTGGGTTGCAAGGGTGATTCAGAATTTGCAAATCAATCAACATTGATACATCCATCAATAGGAGAAAGGATAAAAACCATATTATCATTTCAATAGATGCAGAAAAAGCATTTGACAAAGTACAACATCTATTCATGATAAAGATGCTCAACAAGGCAGGTTTCAAGGGAACATATCTCAACATAATAAAGGCCCTATATGAAAATCCCACAGTGAACATCATATTCAATGGGGAAAAACCTAAGAGCTTTTTCCCTGAGGTCAAGAACAAGACAAAGATGTCCGCTCTTACCACTTTTATTCAACATAGTACTAGAAGTCCTAGCTACAGTGATCAGACAACAAAGAGAAATAAAAGGATTCAAATCAGCAAGGAAGAAGTAAAAGTTTACTCTTTGTAAATGCCATGATACTATATATAGAAAACCCAAAAGAGTCCACCAAAAAACTACCAGAACTATAAATGAATTCAGCAAAGTTACAGGATACAGAAATCTGTCGCATTTTTATACATCAATAATGAAGCCACGGTAAGAGAAATTAAGAAAATAATCCCATTTATAATCACACCAAAAAGAATAAAATACCTAGGAATAAAATACCTAGGAATAAACTTAATCAAAAAGATAAAAGATCTGTACTCTGAAAACTATAAAACACTTATGAAAGAAACTGAAGATTACATAAACAAATGAAAAGACATTCCATGCTCATGGATTAGAAGAACAAATATTGTTAAAATGTTTCTACTACTGATACATTAATGTGATCCCTATCAAAACCAATGGCATTTTTCATAGAACTGGAAAAAACAATCCTAAAATTTGTATGGAACCACAAAAGACCCCGAAGAGCCAAAGCAATCTTGAAAAAGAAAAAAACTGGAGGTAATCACAATTCCAGATTTCAAATTATATTACAAAATCGTAGTAATCAAAACAGTATGGTGTTGGCACAAAAATAAACATATAGATCAGTGGAACAGAATAGAAAACCCAGAAATGGGGGCACCTGGGTGGCTCAGTGGGTTATAAATGGGTTAAGGCCTCTGCCTTTGGCTCAGGTCATGATCTAAGGGTCCTGGGATTGAACCCTGCATCGAGCTCTCTGCTCAGTGGGGAGCCTGCTTCCCCCTTTCTCTCTGCCTGCCTCTCTGACTACCTGTAATCTCTCTCTCTCAAATACATAAATAAAATCTTAAAAAAAAAAAAAGGAAACCCAGAAATGAACCCACAATTATATGGTCAATTAACCTTCAGCAAAGCAGGAAAGAATATCCAATGGGAAAAAGAAAGTCTCTTCAACAAAGGATGTTGAGAAAACTGGACAGCAGCATGCAAAAGAATGAAACTGGACCACTTTCTTACACCATAATCAAAATAGATTAAAGACTTAAATGTAAGAACTGAAATCATAAAAATCCTAGAAGACAACACAGGCAGTAACTTCTGTGACATCAGCTGTAGTAATATTTTTCTACTTATGTCTTCTGAGACAAGGGAAATCAAAGCAAAAATAAACTACTGGGACTACATTAAAATGAAAATCTTCTGCACAGCAAAGGAAACAATCACCAAAGCTAAAAGACAACCTACAGAATAGGAGAAGATATTTGCAAATGACATATCCAATAAAAGGTTAATAGCCAAAATACATAAGGAACTTAAAAAACTCAACACCAAAAAAAAAACCCAAATAATCCAATTAAAAAGTGTGAAATGAAATAACTGATATAATGCAGTAATTTATTGGCGTTTATATTATCTATGAGATCCCTGTTAGGTCGGGAAGAAGGATACTAATATAGAATCTAAATAAATATTGTATTCTTATATTAGTAGAACACAGTGGATCAACTCTTGCTTTCAGAGACAATTTCCTTATTTGGGGGCAGAATTGAAGATATTTGACCCAGAACTTTTTTCCCATTGACCAGAGAGACATTCTTACCTCACTCCTCCTTAGAATTACTGAATGCCTATGGCCTTTGCTCTAGAACAAATTACTAGTGTATCAGGTATTAACACCATAGAGACACATAAACCTAATGTTATATTTGAACTGTTTTATTTATCTTCAAAATCCCTTCATAATTTTTCAGTGATGGCTTCCCTAAAATTAAAAAAATATATTATTATTCACACACACCACACTAACCATGTTTTTCCAATACAGGGTCATAATTCATTATGGGTTATAAAATCAGTTTATTGGGGCTCCTGGGTGGCTCGTTAAGCGGCTGCCTTCGGCTCAGGCCATGATCCCAGGGTCCTGGGATCAAGCACCGCATTGGGCTCCCTGCTCAGCGGGAAGCCTGCTTCTCCCTCTGCTCCTCCCCCTGCTTGTGATCTCTCTCTGTCAAATAAATAAATAAATAAATAAATAAAATAAATAAATAAATAAATAAATAAAATTCCAGTTAGTTAACATGCAGTGTAATATAAGTTTCGGGTGAACTAGAATATAGCAATTCAACACTTCCATACAACACTGGCGCTCATGTAAACAATATTTTTTAAAAATTAATATAAATATCAAAGTTATCACATGTACTAAGTTTCATAAAACTTTTATTTCTGTTGTATTTGCGTGTGTAGGCACATGTGTATGCATGTATTAAGCCACACTATATCACTTATTGTAGATTGAAGTTTAAAAAAAATATTGAAAGCCATTGCTATATAGGCCTACCTGAGCAATAATCAAATCGTGTCACTCACAATCCTTGTGACTTCCTAATCCACTTAAAATAAAATCTAACCTTATCATGGTCATAAAGGTCCTGTATAGTCTGAACCCTCCCTCTTTCTTCAGTCTTATCACGTGCTACCTTCCTTTTAATCTGCTAATACCCTAGTCATATCAGACTCCTTTCAGGTCCTCAAGCAGAGCATATGTTCTTTTCCTCCTTGTTATTATATTGCCTGTGATTTGCTTTAAAATACTTTAGTGTACAGTGAGATGCTTTATTTAAATCTGCTCTACTGCTTTTCAATAATGTTGGGGGTTAAAATGGATGGTAACAGGGGAGGTAGTATGCTCCCACAAGGGGTATTTGGAAATGTCTATGTGGAGAGTCAATTTTTGCTACTAAAATACAGTTGGGGGGTGAGGGGAGGGCAAGGTCACTGGTATTTATAGGCAGAATTCAAAGATGCTAAATATTCTATAACTTATAAGACAGTCCTGCCTAATGAACTGTCCTGCTCATATATAAATAGCACATTCTCATCACTCCCTATTGCGAGAAACATGGATCCATACTCTTAGGGAAATTGGTTAGTATTTGAAGCACTGTAATTCAGGAATACCTATTCCAGGGTATTTGAATGACTTAAATTTAAAAAACAAAACCAAACCAAAAAACACCTACCATCTGAATTAGAGAGTTTGGTCTATTCACATTTAATGTAATTACTGAAATGGCTGGATTTATGTTTCCTACCTGTTTTCTCTATGTCTTACATAGAGTTACTGTTGTTACTGCTTTTGTTACTGCCTACTTTTTTTTTTCCCAAATACTTTTGTTTTTTCAGTGTTACAAGATTCATTGTTTATGTACCACACCCAGTGCTCCATGCAATACGTGCCCTCCCCAATACCCACCACCAGGCTCACCCAACCCCATATCCCCTCCCCTCCAAAACCCTCAGTTTGTTGCTCTGAGTTCACAGTCTCTCATGGTTCTTCACCCCTCCGATTTCCTCCAATTCACCCCTCCCTTCCCTCTCACAATGTCCTCCATGTTTTTCCCTATGCTCCACACGTGAGACCATATGATAATTGACTCTCTCTGCTTGACTTATTTCACTCAGCATAATCTCTTCCAGTCCAGTCCATGTTAAAACAAAAGTTGGGTATTCATCCTTTCTGATGGAGGCATAATATTCCATTGTATATATATACAATAGTTCATTTTTGAAGAGGTAGAAGCTATAGGTTGCCTAAATATGAAGTAATTGCAATATTCATGAAGAGCTAGAGAAAAAAAAAATCACTGAAATTTTTTTCATTTCTTCTGAGGCTAAGTAAGGTCAAAATATGACCATCTTAGGTGGGAAGTATAAACTGAAAGCTGGACAGAAAGCAAGTGACTGTGAGGGAATCTTGTGTCCTTATTGTCCTTATAATGAGAAATGAGGATTACATGTTTTAGTTCAAACATGAGTTCAGGTAATAAGGTTAGCACTTTCTCACAACTCTGCAATGCTTTGGAAGCTATCTCTAACACTTCTGACTTTTAAATTAAACAGATAAGCATTCTATAGAGATATACATATGATGCATGTAGAGTGAAGTGTTTGTTAAAGTATATACTAAAATGTTAAAGACAAAGTATAAAATTATTACATATTGAATAATTTTGTTGATTAATACTTGTTTTTATTTAGAACAAATCTGTCCATGGGACAAATGGGAAAATATTACATTTTTGAAAACAAAATATAAATCCAACAAAACTACAGTAGAGAAAGAAAGTCCCTAATTCCATGCTTAAAAGTTTCATCGATAAACTGTCTACTGTCTTTCTTTAGATGGCAAAGCTACTCAAGAAAAAATATTAAGCAGCTATCAAAAAAAAAAAAATGAAATCTTGCCATTTGCAACAATGTGGATGGAACTAGAGGGTATTCTGCTAAACAAAATAAGTCAATCAGAGAAAGACAATTATCATGTGATCTGAAATGTGGAATTTAAGAAAGAAGGCAAAGGATCATAGGGGAAGAGAGGAAAAAATGAAACAAGACGAAACCAGAGAGAGAGACAAACCATAAGAGACTCTTAATCTTAGGAAACAAACTGACGGTTGCTGGAGGGGAGACGGGTCAGGGGAATGGGGTAATGTAGTGATGGACATTGGGGAGGGTATGTGTTGTAATGAGCACGGGGCATTATATAAGACTGATGAATTACAGACCTACCCCTGAAACAAATAATACATTATATGTTAACTGAATTCAAATTTAAAAAAATAAAGTACACTGAGTAAAAAAAAAAAATACACATTTTATTTTAAAACTAATGTGAGGGGCGCCTGGGTGACTCAGTGGGTTAAAGCCTCTGCCTTCGGCTCAGGTCATGATCCCAGGGTCCTGGGATCGAGCCCCGCATCGGGCTCTCTGCTCAGCAGGGAGCTTGCTTCCCCCTCTCTCTCTGCCTGCCTCTGCCTACTTGTGATCTCCCTCTGTCAAATAAATAAATAAATAAATAAATAAATAAAATAAATAAAAAAATAAAACTAATGTGAATGAACATCACAGTAGAAAATTTCCATAAATGTTTTCTAAATCTGTTATTATTATCTTTATGCATTACATAAAGGGCATAAGAGGTATGGTCAAGGAAGAATATCATAAATTCGTATTTCCTTGCCAAAAACCTCAGAATGCTAATAATAAATGCTAACGGCTGAAGTTTGCAACATATCTAACAAAAAAAAATGAATATCACAGTAACCAAATCTTAAGTACACGCCCAAATTGCTATTCATTTTCATTTGTCCAGCTTCCTAGTGTAAGTTTATTCCAAGCTTCCTGTTTGTTTTATGCCATACACTAAATGCAGACACCATTCTAGAAATTGAATGATGGTCCCACAATCCCTTATCCAAAGCTCTCGAGGTTACACTGGTAATGGAATTTCTAATCATTTGTCTGGTAACCTCCACGACAATTTTTCCTAAAATGATAAATGTAAAAAACTAAAATGCCACTGAATTATTGAATATTCAGGCAGAATAAGGGATATGATTGATTTGATGATATTTAAAGCAAAAAAATATGGGTTATGGTTCCATCACTATCAAATTCATCTAACTTTCATGAATTTTGTAATACAGATTAGCTAGTATAGCTATTACACTTTAATGATAAATTTTTCAATTTAGGAACTGACTAAATTTCAAAGATGATGAACAATAAAAAATGTTGAAAACATTTTTAGAAAACATAAAAGATTATAGGCAATCGAGGAATAGTATATAAGAATTGTCTTTCACTGAAAGCATCTGTCTTTACCAGGGAGTACAGTTTTCTTCTTTTTCTTTTTCTTTTTTTTTAAGATTTATTTATTTGTGAGAGAGAGACCAAGCGAGCATAAGCAGGGGGAGAGGCAGGCAGAGGGAGAAGCAGGCTCCCCGTTGAGCAAGGAGCCCAATGTAGAACTAGATCCCAGGATCCTGGGATCATGACCTGAGCTGAAGGCAGATGCTTAACTGACTGAGCCACCCAGGCGTCTCGGGGAGAAGTTTCCTAAACCAAATCTATTAGTGTGGTTCGTAACATACTTAACTATAATTTCAAATTTGTATATTTCCATGTGCTAAAAAATATATAAAAACCTAAAGTTAAAATAGCTTAAAATTTTTACATCATAAAAATAAAACATGTTAAACAATTTGTAAAAATTTTCAAATTCAATGAATTCTTAAACCAGATCATCAAAATTGCTCTAAAATTCAAATAACTATACTTCCGAATATAAATACATTAATCGCATCAACAATTAAGCTCAAATACTTCATCTCTAATTGCTACATGGGACTTAGAATATATAAGAACCCAGATTTATAATAAAAACAGAGAGAGAAGATTAAAATACGTGAAAGAATATGCAAACAATGTACAACAACTAAGCATTACATAGTAGAGTTACAGGTGCTCAGATGACAAAAAAAATTAGAGATAACTAAGCTTAAATATAGGCTGTGAATCTCAGTATTAGGTCTAATGCAAATAAATGCTCGGCAACTGTTTATGAAGTAAATGAACTGAGAGGTCACAAAAGAAAACCAATTTAAAAAGCTACAATGGATATATTTATTAACTACAAAAAGAAAAACTGATGAATGGATAAAGAAGATGTGATATGTATAGAGATATACACACACATATCTCTATATATAATGGGATATTACTCAGCCATAAAAAGGATGAAATCTTGCTATTTGCAACAATGTGGATGGAGCTGGAGAGTATTATGCTAAGTGAAATAAGTCAGTCACAGAAAGACAAATACCATATGATTTCACTCATGTGGAATTTAAGAAACAAAACAAAGAGCAAAGTGGGGAAAAGAGGAAAACCAAGAGTCTGTCTGACTCTTAACTATCAAGAACAAATTTATGGTTACCAGAGGGGAGATGGGTGAGGGGATGGGTGAAATAGGTGATGGGGATTAAGGAGGGCACTTGGGATGAGTGCCGGGTGTTGTATGTAAGTGCTGGATCCCTAAATTCTACACCTGAAACTAATATTATGCTATGTTCGAATTTAAATAAAAACTTGAAAGAAAGAAAGAGAGAGAGAAAGCAAGCAAGCAAGCAAGCAAGCAAGCATGAATGAATAGTGGAGAAACCTGGCTAATGCCAAATTAAATAACTCATCAAGGAAACATTACCAGTAATAAGACATATCAATATTATGAATCCTTTGACATGATGTACTAAAGGCAGAATATTATTGAAAATTATGAAAGGAAAAGAAAGGCTGAGCAACTGTTACTGACTGCAAGAGACTAAGGAGAAATAACAACTAAATGAAACACGGGATGCTGGATAAGATGCTAGGGCAGAAAAAAAAGTAGTGGAAAAGCTGATCAAATTTGAATAATAAAGCTTCTTTAATAATATTGTACCAGGGTTTATTTTCTGTTTTTGAAAATTATACTTGGTTATATAAAAAATTCATGTTAAGAAAGTGAGGTAAGAGATATAAGGGAATGCTATACTACTTTTCCAACTATTCTGTAAGTCTAAAATTTGTTCAAAATAAAAGTATTTTTAATAAAATTAAAAACCACAGTAGGAAGGTGCAGCACTACTATAGGTAATAACATTCCCGATTACATAATAACATTTCTAAGACAATTTACAAGAATGCAAAAAAACTGTAGTTACAAAACAAATAAAACATACAGGATATGTGTACTGATAACTACAAAATGCTGATGAAAGAAGTAAAAGATGGCAGAGTCACAGCATGTTCATTAAGTGTAAGAGAACATATGAAAGATGTCAGTTCTCTCAAAATTGATATGAAATTGGCTAAATACAATTCATCTCAAAATCCTAACCAGGTGTTTTGTAGATATAGACAAGCTCGTTCTAAAATATATACGGAAAGGTAAATAAATAAAACCTTTAAAATATATATGGAAAGGCAAAGAAATGAATAGCTAAAAGAATTTTGAAAAAAAGAAAGAAAATGACAGAAATCACTCTATGCCTTTTAAGACTTAACTGTATATAGGGGTGCCTAGTTGGTGCAGTCGGTTAAGTATCGGACTCTTGATTTCAGCTCAGGACCTGATCTCAGGGTCATGAGATTGAGGCCCCAGGTGGGGCTCTGCCTCAGCACAAAGTCTGCTTAAGACTTTCTCTGCCTTTCCCTCTGCCCCTCCCCCACAAAATACATAAATAAAATCTAAAAAAAAAAAAAAAATTACAGTATATATAAAAGTAATGGAAGACAATGGTATTGGAAGAGAGACACAGAGATCAATAAAACAGAATAAAGAATCCAGAAATAGACTCACCCTTATACACATAACTAATTTTTGACAAAATTATAAAAGCAACTAAATGAAGAAAGAAAGTATTTTTTTTTTTTTTTTTTACTGGTGTTGGGATGATTAGTCATCTGTAGGCAATAAACTGAATCTTGTCTAAAGCTCACAATTTGGGGCGCCTGGGTGGCTCTGTCGTTAAGCATCTGCCTTCGGCTCAGGTCATGATCCCAGGGTCCTGAGATCAATCCCCACATCAGACTCCCTGCTCAGCGGGAAGCCTGCTTCTCCCTCTCCCACTTCCCCTGCTTGTGTTCCCTCTCTTGCTGTGTCTCTCTCTGGCAAAAAAAAAAATAAATAAATAAAGCTCACAATTTATACAAAAATAAAGTCCAATTAGATCTTTGACCTAAATATTCTAAAACTTATAGAAGAACATAAAGGAGAAACTCTTGGTCACCTGAGTTTAGGCAAGTTCTTACATATGACACCAAAAGTAGAATCCATGAAAGAAAAAAGTTGGACTTCATGAAGATTAAAAATTTTTGCTCTGTGAAAGATACCACCACAGAGAGAATTGAGAAAATATTTGCAAATTACATATTTGACAAAGTATTTACATCCACAACACATAAAGAACTCTATAAACTCAACAGTAAATAAACATCCCAATTAGAACATGGGTAAAAACTTTATCAATGAGGATATATGCATGGCAAAGAGGCACATGAAAAGATGTTCAACAACGTTAGCTATCATAGAAATGCAAACTAAAGCCGCCATGAGATACCACTCTATATCTTTGGAATAGCTAAAATTAAAAATGCTGACAATACTGTACTGGATTCTATACTGTCCTCTGAAAATTTATGTCTATCTGGAACCTTAAAATGTGATATTTAGAGAGTCTTTGCAGATGTAATTAAGATGAGTTTATAGTGGATTACAGTAGGCCCTAAATACAATGAATGGTGTCCCTATAAAAAGATCATATGAACACACAGAAACACAGAGCAGACACATACATACATAAAGGAAGATGAGCATATGAAGACAGAGGCAGAGATTGGAGTTATGCTGCCACAACACAAGGAACACCAAGGATTTCTAACAACTACTAGAAGCTAGGACAAATATTGGGATGGTTTCTTCCTCAGAGTGTGGCCCTGCCAATATCTTGAGTTCTGACTTCTAGGCTACATAACTGTCAGAGAATAAATTACCACGCAGTTTGTAGTAATTTGTTATGGCAGCTCTAGGGAACAAATACAAATACCAAATACCAGTTAGAGACATGGAGCAAGGGGCGCCTGGGTGGTTCAGTCAATTAAGCGTCTGCCTTAAGCTCAGGTTATGATCTCTTGGATCGAAACCCCCGCCCCCCGCTTGTGTGCTCTCTCTCCTTTTCTCTCAAATAAATAACATCTTAAAAAAATAAAGACATGGAGCAATAGAATCGATTTCATGGAATACTTGTGGGAATGTAAAATGGTACTGTCACTCTGGAAAATTGTTTGGCAGTTTTTCATAAAGTTAAACAAACAACACAACTCAGCAACCACACTCCTGGGTATTTACCCTAGAGAATTAAGAACTTATGTTCACACAAAAACCTGTATATGAATGCTCACAGTAGCTTTATTTGTAATAGTCAAAAGCTGGAAACAACCCAAATAACCCTCAAAGGATAGAGGTGCCTTGATGGCTCCTTCAGTTAAGTGTCTGCCTTTGGCTCAGGTCATGATCCCAGAGTCCTGGAATTGAGCCCCGCATCAGGCTCTTCGCTCAGCCTGCTTTTCCCTCTCCCTCTGCCTGCTGTTCCCCCTACTTGTGTTTGTGCTCTCTCTCTCTGTCAAATAAATAAAATCTTAAAAAAAAAAAAAAAACCAACTTCAGTGGATGAATGGATAAAAAGCTATGGTAAATCCTACAATGGAATACTATTCAACAATAAACAGAAATGAACTATTGATACACATAACAATGTAGCTGGATCTTAAGGGCTTATGCGGAGTCAAACAAAAAACAGTCCTAAAACAAATACTCATATATGTTTCACTCATATATTTCACTCATATATGGAATTTTAGAAACAAAACAGATGAACATAGGGAAAGGAGGGAAAAATAGAATGAACACAGAGAGGGAAGCAAACCTTAAGAGATGCTGAAATCTAGGAAACAAACTGAGGGGTGCTGGAGGGCAGGGGGATGGGGGGATGGGGTAACTGGGTGATGGGCATTAAGGAGGGCACTTGATGTAATGAGCACTGGGTGTTATATGCAATTGATGAATCACTAAATTCTACCCCTGAAACTAAAAAAAAAAAAAAAAGGCAAAACAAAAAAAAAACAATCCCAAAGGTCACATATTACATGATCCCATTTATTTAACATTCTTTTTTTTTATTTTTTTAAGATTTTATTTATTTATTTGACATAGAGAGATCACAAGTAGGCAGAGAGGCAGACAGAGAGAGAGAGGGAAGCATGATCCCTGCTGAGCAGAGAGCCCGATGCGGGGCTCGATCCCAGGACCCTGAGATCACAACCTGAGCCAAAGGCAGAGGCTTTAACCCACTGAGCCACCCAGGCACCCCTTATATAACATTCTTAAAATGACAAAATTACAGTGATAGAAAACAGATCAGCAGTTGCCAGGGGTTATAACTGGGGTATGCCTATAAAGCAATAGCATGTGGGAGTTTCTTTGGGGATTTCTGCAAGCTAGTTGTAATAATGGCTATATGAATTTATACATGTGATAAAATTTCATAGAACTATACAGAGGGAAAAAATTTTTTTAAAGGATTGTATGTAATGGAGCGCCTGGGTAGCTCAGCTGGTTAAGCATCTGACTCTTGGTTTGGTTTCAGCTCAGGTCATGATCTCAGAGTCATGAGATCAAACCCTGCATCGGGTTCTGCATTGACCACACTCTCTCTCTCAAAAAAAATAAATAAATAAAAGGAATGTGTGTAAAATTTAATGAAATACAAATAAAATCTGTAGTTTAGTTAATAGCATTGTATCAATGTCTGTTTTCTGGTTTTTATACTGCTATTTATTTATACTGGTTTTTATTGATAATTATACTATGATTATATAGTTTATTCAGCCTATTTTCAGTATCTTTATTTTAAAGATTTTACTTATTTATTTGTCAGAGAGAGAGCACGAGCAGGAGGGGCAGAGGGAGAGGGAGAAGCAGGCTCCCTACTGACCAGGGAGCCCGACGTGGGGCTGGATCCCAGGACCCTGGGATCATGACCTGAGCCAAAGGCAGACACTTAACCGACTGAGCCATCCAGGTGCCCCTGATTTTCAGTATCTTAACAAAATGTATACACACGGATGCAGGTAGTAATAAATTTGCATCCATTTGTACTCATATGAATTTGAGTTTGGACTTTTTATTCTCTTTTTTGAATTTATTTGTTGAAATGTAGGCTTAGCAAAGACCTTGCTTTTTTCCACACCTGTACTGATGACATCTAACCTATTATCATTAGGGGAAGTTAAGTAAAGAGTACATGTGAATTCTCTGTATTATTTTGGCAACTTTTTTTAAAGATTTATTTATTTATTTTAGAGAGAGAGAGAGAGAGAGAGCACAAGCACAGAAGGGAGAGGCAAAAGGAGAGGGAGGGAGAGTCTTAAGGAGACTCTGCACTGAGCATGGAGCCCGATATGGGGCTGGATCCAATGACCTTTGAGATCATAACCCGAAGAGAAACCAAGGGTCTGATGATCACACAACTGTGCCACCCAGGTGTCCCTATTTTTGCAACTTTTATGTTAGTCTAAAATTATTTTAAAATAAAAGTTTTTATTTATTTTTGAAAGAGAGAGAATGCAAGCACATGGGGGGGAGGGGCAGAGAGAATCTTCAGCATGTTCCACGTGTAGCACAGAGACCCACGCAGAGCTGGATCTCATGACCCTGAAATCATGACCTGAACGAAAATCAAGAGTTGGACACTTAACCAACTGAGCCACCCAGGCGCCCCAAAATAAAAGTTTTTAAAAATTATACTTTATTATGTGTAGTAGCTTTAAATCTCAACCTATAACCCAAAGTTATGGTATGATTATATTGGGAGTCGGACGGAAGGAGGTAAGTGGTAATAGTAGTTGTATGAAATTATTAAATCTTCACTTTCTAGAGTAGAAGACAAAGAGTTAATGCCTAAAACTGAAAAAGCAAGAGACAGCAATAGAAACATTCTTTAGCGGGGCACCTGGGTGGCTCAGTCAGTTAAGCGTCTGCCTTCGGCTCAGGTCATGATCTTGGGGTCCTGGGATCGAGCCCCACATGAGGGTCCTTGCTCAGTAGGGGGCCTGCTTCTCCCTCTCCTTCTGCCTGCTGCTCCCCCTGCTTGTGCTCTTTCTCTCTCTAATAAATAGATAAAATCTTAAAAAAAAAAAAAGAAACATTCTTTAGATACATAAAGGTAAATCCCAGAAGAAAGGACTGTAAAATGACTATAAATCCTCTAAGGA
This sequence comes from Potos flavus, assembly GCA_028534135.1. Taxonomy (NCBI): domain Eukaryota; kingdom Metazoa; phylum Chordata; class Mammalia; order Carnivora; family Procyonidae; genus Potos; species Potos flavus. Next base: position 28,512,272 of record CM052891.1, on the reverse strand, counting down.
GGATTTGGGTATAGAGAACAGGATAAAAGATGGTTCTTTTTTATTATAAACTTTACATATACAGTAGTATACTGTTTCACTTCACCAAAAAATTTTTGCCCAAGTACTACATTGAATAAAAATAAAAATTATTTTAAAACTCTACAGATTCTCGTGCTCTACCCCCAGACCTACTGTGTAACAATCTCTGAAAAGATCTACTTATTTCAACGGCGTTAAAAGATTTAAACTGAAAAAAAATTGAAAAAAAAAAAAAGATTTAAACTGGTTAGTTCACAGGAGAATAAAGCATTAGTATAAAATCATGGACTTGAAAAGCCCAATGCAGGCTTTGCTATATTCTATGGACTCAAAAATGCACCCTCAATCCTAGCCAGCAGACTGAAATATTCAACTCATCACAAAGAGGACCAAGACAGAGAGTTTAAATGGGTCAGCACAATCTATCACCACTACAAGAAAATCTCCTTAAAAGTATAGAAAAACAATAAATTAGTAACAGAGTCTTTGTACATTAGGGAAAGTTACATTGACAAGTTGAAACTAATTTCTCTCTTGCAATCTAAAATGATAGTAAGCAATAATTTTTATTGTATAAGTAGATTAAATGTATTCTCCTTCAAAATAGCTTATCTTTGAGGTTCTGCTGAATTTTGGTTGCCATAACAACCTGAGTAAACCTTTTATTGCTGCAGACATCTGTAGCTATTTATAAATGCAACAGCTGGATCTGTCCAGCTAAATTTTTTTGTAAGACACTAAAGCGTTTTCATTTGCTCTGAACAAACTTGAGAAAAATGTCAGGACCATTAAAAGTAAAACATTTCTATATTTTAAATACAGAAATTTACTATAAACTATATAGAATAAGTCAAGATGGAAAATTATTGCATTTTCATTGCATTCTTTCCTGAAGAAATATCGATGTCAACACAAAGCTTTCTAAACTGTCGAACTTTTTCTAAATTAAAATATGCTTATTTTAAAATAAATTTCTTCTCTTCATAGTTAAAAATACAAACAATACACAAAGAAGTAAACACCAGCATTTATGTAAAACATTTATCAGCAGCTAAGACAAGCTAAATTCATTAAGAAAAAGTAGAACAATTATTTTACGACACAGTCCTTTCTTTTTCTTTAATTAAGGTGTTGGTTCTATTAAAATGACTAATGATAATGAGACTGGAGAAATGCTTGTCTTCACTGGTATGAGTTTTTGAGGATTTAAAAATAAAAGGTTTATTCTGCAGCACGTAGCAGTTGATTAGAAGCTTCTTAGATAGGATCTGTGCTCAAGCTACAGATAGTGTTGGCTCAACAGATCACTCGGATTAATACTGCTATATTTGGAACAACCTATAGTTTTTATCCGCATGAAAAAAGTTTTAAATTATGTACAAATAAATGTATTGAATGATAAATGTAACAAACATTTTCTTCCCTGGACGGAGATTTTTCATCTATGTGCTCATCTCCTTGCACACTTCTTTCCCCAACTATAATTCATATGTTTTAAAAGCATATATAGTGGGGCGCCTGGGTGGCTCAGTGGGTTAAAGCCTCTGCCTTCGGCTCAGGTCATGATCTCAGGGTCCTGGGATTGAGCCCCGCATCGGGCTCTCTGCTCGGCAGGGAGCCTGCTTCCCCCTCTTTCTCTGCCTCTCTGCCTACTTGTGATCTCTCTCCTCTCTGTCAAATAAAGAAATAAAATCTTTAAAAAAATAAAAAATAAAAAAAATAAATAAAAGCATATATAGTATCTTATGCATCAGTACATTTGGGGATAGTCTATTAATTTGTATGAAAATTAAATTTCACATGTCTACATTTAATCAGTCTATGTTTAATTTTATGACAATTTGTTTCACAATAATTAAACAACACACAAAATATAATTTCCTAAGGGGAAAAAATTAAGAACCAAACAACAGGCAATCCAAATAACAGTGGCAATGTTATTTCCAAATTCCAAAAGGTAACTAGAAATGCATAAGAACCATTCTCCTATATTCATTACTGTTGTATTTTGATATAAAGTATATCTAATTACTAAATGAAGTCTTCTCCCTTTCACCTAAATCATTCAGAGAATAGCATAATCACAATCCTAAGAAACCATTCCTGTGCCTGGAATTTCAAGTCAGTCCACCTTTCATGCAAGTAGCCACATAATTATTTTTCCATTACTTTTAGAGTTCCTTTCCTGCCCATTCCATTCCTTGAAAAATTTGTCAGAAGTGCTTATACGACAGGAATAATGCCCATTTCAGCTTGTCTTCAACTAGAAACAATTCTCCTTGGGTAAAAGAAATGAGGATAAGACTTTATTTTTATATATTGCCCTTACAGTTTAAAAAATGCTCACATACAACATATTCTCTGATGCACAAATAATGCTTCGACATGGGTAAGAGAATTTTTCTCATTTTGAAAATCAGAAAAAATTAGGCTAGAAGGGTTTGCCCTAGGTCAGACAAGAAGAGCAAGAATAATCAGAACTCAGCTCTCCTAACATACTTTTTTCACAACACTCTGACGCCTGAACATTTTGTAAGTGACTGAAACAGTAGGGCAACTGACTTTGACAGCCTGCGGTTGTTACAGACCCTGAACAACAGAATCAATTACAATCTGTATTTTCCAACAGCAAGTGGTGGTAGAATGGCAGACCTTTCTCATATAGTTTTGATTATCAACCAGAGGCTTAAACTTATGCTTGTTAGAATTTCCCTACAGAAGAAAAGCACACTATATTCCAGAAAAGAATCATCTATTAGATCCAAATTTTCACACTTCCTATTCATGACCAATCGATGTTTAAAATATGAACTATCTTACTCAAAAAACATTTTTACAAATGCCTACAGGCTACACCTTTAGGAATGTGAACACACTGTCATTTTAGGAAACACAATCACAGTATAAGGCCAGAACAGAAGGGGAATAGAAACTGGCTCCAACTTTGGTATTCTTCCTATCTTTCAACAATACAGCAAATACCTAGAAGTTGTTCTAACCATAATTATCAGCTAAGCCCATAACAAAGTAAGAAGCAGGCTCATATTCTCTCTTGCTTTGAAAGAGAGAGGGCGAGAGAGAGAGAGTGATAGATTTAGCAACTCTACTTCTAACTAAACACCCCACACTGTTGCTCCTGTTCTATAATGCCTGCTCCTGTTCACATACTTGTTTATTCAGTGCAATGATTCAGTGCCTCCCTTCTTTGATCTATTTTTCACTTTCACTGCTGTTGTTACTGACTTACCTCCATTATTATATCTTTCTTCCCATCTCTCTTTTTGGTAAACCTCATCTCTATCTGGGTTATGTTTGTCTTCTGCCTGCCGGACTCTCTCTGACACTGCCACTTCAACTCCGGCTTGAAGCCTTGCCTTCATCAACAACTTACGCTGTAAATGCTTTAAAATTATCTCTTACTTTTCTCTTAACCTCCTGTCAAAAATCTCATTGCCTTGATGCATTTCAGTTAGTTATTAGAAATGTCAGTTGATTAAACTAGTTCATAGTAAAAGATACATAACTCTTGAATAATTGGTATAATTTCAAACAGAATGAGGGAGAAATTTGGGAAAGGACAGGTTTTTTTGTTGGGTTTTTTGTTTTTTTATTTTATTTTATTTTATTTTATTTTATTTTATTTTTTCAGCGTTCCAAGATTCATTGTTCATGCACCACACCCAGTGCTCCATGCAATACGTGCCCTCCTCAATACCCACCACCAGGCTCACCCAATCCCATATCCCCCTCCCCTCCAAAACCCTCAGTTTGTTTCTCAGAGTCCACAGTCTCTCATGGTTCATCTCCCCCTCCGATTTCCCCCAATTCACCCTTCCTTTCCTTCCTTCCTTCTTTTCCTTCTCCCAATGTCCTCCATTGGAGCTTTTCCTTATGCTCCACATGTAAGTGAAACCATATGATAACTCACTCTCTCTGCTTGACTTATTTCCCTCAGCATAATCTCTTCCAGACCCGTCCATGTTGATACAAAAGTTGGGTATTCATTCTTTCTGATGGAGGCATAATATTCCATTGTATATATGGACCATATCTTCTTTATCCATTCATCTGTTGAAGGGCATCTTGGCTCTTTCCACAGTTTGGCAAGTGTGGCCATTGCTGCTATGAACATTGGGATACATGTGGCCCTTCTTTGCACTACATCTGTATCTTTGGGGTAAATACCCAGTAGTGCAATTGCAGGGTCATAGGGTAGCTCTATTTTTAATTTCTTAAGGAATCTCCACACTGTTTTCCAAAGTGCCTGTACCAACCTGCATTCCCACCAACAGTATAAGAGGGTTCCCTTTTCTCCACATCCTCTCCAACATTTGTTGTTTACTGTCTTGTTGATTTTGGCCATTCCAACTGGTGTAAGGTGGTATCTCAATGTGGCTTTGATTCGCAAATGACATTACAAAGATCTGATAGCTAAGATCTATAAAGAATTCCTCAAACTCAACACTCAAAAACCAGATAATCATGTCAAAAAATGGGCAGAAGACATGAACAGACACTTCTCCAAAGAAGACATACAAATGGCTAACAGACACATGAAAAAATGTTCATCATCATTAGCCATCAGGGAGATTCAAATCAAAATCACACTGGGAAAGGACAGTTTTAACACAATTCAACTCACTCCCATCCCTGCCTCTAGTAATTTAGTAAAGAGTTAATAAGCCCAGGAAAACACTTTCACCAATCTCATCAACTCTCAAAATAAAAGTTCCCTTCAGTGCTGAAGAAGACTGTACTTACTATTCTATTTCCATCTCTTCTGCTAGTTTCCTGAGGCCCTAATATTTGCTCTTCAGTCAAGGGAGTCCATTACTATTACACTGGGAAAGTACTCATCCTGCCCTAAACTAAGTTAAATCAAACACCTAAAGTGTGTATATCTATACCAAAGATGCACGATATTCTGGTCCCTGAGTGGCACCCACTGGAAAGGGGACTTAAATGTAGGACTCAGATACAGAAAGACAAATACTGTGTTATCTCACTTAAGTGTGGAATCTGAAACACAAAACAAACAAAACAAGATAGAATCAGACTCATAGATACAGAGAACAAACTGATGTTTGCCAAAGGGCAGAGGTGTGGGGAGATGCATAAAATAGGTGAAAAGGTTTAAGAGGTACAATCTTCCAGTTACAAAGTAAATAAGACAGGGAGATGTAATATACAGCATAGGAAAAATAGTCAATAATACTGTAACAAGTTTGTATGGTGACAGATGGTAACTAGACTTATTGTAGCAACCATTTTGTAACATATATAAGTACTGAGTAACTATATTATACACCCAAAACAAATATAATATTGTATGTCAATTATTCTTCAATTGAAAAAAAACTTATAAATGTAACAGCTTCTTTTGCTAGTAAACTTCTTATTCTTCCCTGAGTATAAAAATACAAAGTTTAACTAAAGGACCCTAACATTAACTATATATAATGTAATGATTTACATGAATTGCTTAACATTTATACTTTAAACATCATATCTTAGAATTAAGCACAATGTGAAATGTTTCAGACTAAACCATGCTTTCTTTTATTATAACACAGAATTTGGTACCTATTCAGTCTTCATAGTTTGTTGTTCACGCAGCAAACTATATATATAGTGTGTGTGTGTGTGTATATATATATATATATATATATATATATATACTATATATATAGTGTTGTTCACTATAGCAAACTATGCCAAAAATTGGTGGAACTTGGGAGCACCTAGGTGGCTCAGGTGGTTAAGTGTTTGACTCTTGGTTTTGGCTCAGATCATGATCTCAGGGTCATACTGGGCCCTGCATTGGGCCCTCCTCCCATGGACATACCAAATCTACAACTACCTACGGGACAATTCTCTCAAAAAGAACTGAAAACTAGCTAAGCTGCTCTGCCACAACAAAGGATAAAAAAAAAAACCACATGAGGACAGATAAGAGAGGCAGGGGCACCTGGGTGGCTCAGTCCATTGAGCCTTCGACTCTTGATTTTGGCTCAGGTCATGATCTCAGAGTCCTGGGATGGAGCCGCATGGAGAATCCAGGCTCATCAGGGAGTTCACTTAAGGATTCCCTCTCTCTCTCTCCCTCTCCCTCTGCCCCTCCCCCTGGTCATACTCACTCACTCTCTCCCTCTCTCTCAAATAGTTAAATCTTTTTTTTTTGAAAGTTTTTTTTTTTAAGATTTTTATTTATTTATTCGACAGAGAGAGATCACAAGTAGGCAGAGAGGGAGGCAGAGAGAGGGGGAAGCAGGCTCCCTGCTGAGCAGAGAGCCTGATGTGGGGCTCGATCCCAGGACCCTGAGATCATGACCTGAGCGGAAGACAGAGGCTTTAACCCACTGAGCCACCCAGGCACCCCCAAATAGTTAAATCTTTAAAAAAAAAAAAAAAAGGTAGGAGAGCCAGAGACACAATCTCACCAAAAAACCTACCCCCAGCCAGGTAAGCTACAATAGGGAGGCATCTAACAAGTCTGGAGCTTCTTCAAGAGGGGCAAGAAATTTGTACCCCACATCATATAATCTAACCCTTGGACCTGCAAGAGATAGATAGACAAGCCCCCAAAATGTCTAGCTTAGAAAATCCATGGGGCTTACATATAAGGGACCCAAAGTTGTAAGGAACTGAGATTCTCTTTTAAAAGGACTCCCGTGTGGTCATCCCCGGCACCCAGCACAAAAGCAGCAGTTTGAAAAGCACCTACACTATATGTGAAGGATATTCATTTGCTAATCTTTTTTTTTTAAGATTTTATTTTTACGTAATCTTTACACCCTACGTGGGGCTCAAACTTACCACCCTGAGATCAAGAGTTGCATGTTCTACCGACTGAGCCAGCCAGGTACCCCTCATTTGCTAATCTTAACACATCTGCTAAAAGGACAAGGGACAATTGTGACTCTTCCAAAACAGAGGCATTGATGGACACCATTTTTGCACTCCTGGGGCAGGTGGACAGGCACAGATGCAGCACCCTCCCGCTGTCTTTCTAAGGGAGGCAAAGACAAACAGTCAGGCACTAACCTGTGACCTTGCTGAAGCCTTGAAGAGCGGGCAGTTGAAGCCCTCCCCAGCTCCATGGCTGGGGCCAACCAGCACCAAGTGGCCACAGCATTCTCCTGCTGTGTTGCTGAAGCTGGTGAGTACGAGCTACTGCAACATTCCCCTTCTTCCTGGCTGGGGCCAGTGAACATGAGTGGATATAGCACTCTTCTGCAGCCTTGGCAAAGCAAGTGGACACATGCAGACAAGGCACTCTCCTACTGCATCACTGAAGCCAGGGAGCATACCCGGCATCCTACATTCTCCAGTTGTCCCAACAAAGTTGGCAGAAACACACAATCCACACAGGGCAATAATTAGGTAAGGGATATATAAAATAAAAAGGTTTTAAAAACGTGCCATCAAAAACATAAAACATTGGAGGAAGGTGGTAAAAATGTACAGGTTTTGGAATAAGTTCAAATTTAAGTTGCTATCAACTTAGACTGTTAGATACATAAGACGTTATAGGTGAACCTTATGGTAACCACAAAGCAAAAACCTATAATAGATACACAAAAGAAAATAAGAAAGGAATCTAAACAGGACATTAAAGTGAAGTTATCAAACCAAAAGTAAAGCAAGAAAAGAACGTAACAGAGAACTATAAAAACAGCAAGAAAGTAATTAACAAAATGAAATAACTACATACCTATCAATAATTATTTTAAGTGTAAATGGATTAAATTCTCCAATCAATCAATGGAGTGGCTAAATAGATTAAAAAACAAAACTCACCTATATTCTGTTACAAGAGACTCACTTCAGATGTTAAGGACACCCACAGACTGAAAGTGAGGGATGCAAAAAGATATTTCATGCAAATGGAAATGAAAAGAAAGCTGGTGTAACTGTATTCCTATCAGACAAAATAAACTTTAAAACAAAGACTGTAGGGGCACCTGTGTGGCTCAGTCAGGTGAGCATCTGCTGTTTGCTTAGGTCATGATCCCTGGGATTGAGCCCTACATTGGGGTCTTTGCTCAGCAGGGAGCCTGCTTCTCTGTCTACCTCTGCCTGTCACTCCCCTTGCTTGTGTTCTCTCTTTGTCAAATAAATAAATAAAATCTTTTAAAATAAAATAAATTCTGCTTGAAAAAATAATTAAAAATTTAAAATAAATGTAAAAACAACAATGTTTGGTGGCTCAGTTAGTTAAGCATCTGCCTTAAGCATCGGGTTCCCTGCTCAGCGGGAAGTCTGTTTCTCCCTCTCCCTCTGCTACTCCCCTTGCTTGTGCTTTCTCTCACTCTCTCTCTCAAATAAATATATAAAATCCTTTAAAAAACATCACAACAACAACAAAGACTATAATAAAAGACAAAGAAGGGCATTACTAATGATAAAGGGGTAAATCCAACAAGATGTTATAATATTTGTAAATTTTTACACAGCAAGCATAGGACCACCAAAACATATGAAGGAAATATTAACAGACCTAAAGGGAGAAATGGACAGCATACAATAATAGCAGGCAACTTTAACGCCCATTTACATCAATAGATAAGTCAACCTGACAAAAAATAAGGAACCATTAGCCCTAAACAATACATTAGACCAGATAGACTTAATAGGCATATACAGAACATTCCACCCAAAAGCAGCAGAATACGCATTCTTCTCAAGTGCACATGGAACGTTCTCCAGGCAGATCAGAGGTTAGGCCACAAAACAAGTCTGAATACATTAAAGAAGACTGAAATCATATCAAACATCCTTACCAACCACAACAGTATGAAAATAGAAATCAATTACAAGAATTTGTCACCTGGGTTGCTCAGCTGGTTAAGCATCCAACTCTTGATTTTAGCTCAGGTCATGATCTCGGGGTTGTGAGATCAAGCCCTGTGTTGGGCTTCACACTGGGTGTGGAGCCTGCTTAAGATTCTCTCTTTCCCTCTCTCCCTTCCCAACCCTCCACCCCCAGCGCATGCAACTCTCTCTCTCTCTGCCCCCCCCAAAAAAAGGCTCCTGGGATCAAGCCCTGCAGCAGGCTCCCTGCTCAGCAAAGAGTATGCTTCTCCCTCTCCCTCTGCTCCTCACCCCTACTCATGCTCTCTCTCTCTCAAATAAAAGAATAAAATCTTTTTTAAAAAAAAGCAGAAAGAAATCAATTACAATAATAAAACTGGAAGAAAACCCCCCACAAATATATGAAGATTAAACAACATGCCACTGAACAACCATTGGGCCAACAATAACAAAAAAATCAAAGGAGAAATTAAAAAAATACCCAGAGACAAATGAAAATATAAATATGATATACCAAAACCGATGGGATGCAGCAAAACCAGTTCTAAAAGGAAGGTTCATAGCAATACAGGCCTACCTCAAGAAATGAGAAAAACCTCAAATAAACAATCTAACTTTACACCTAAAGGAACTAGAAAGAGAATAAAGGAAGCCCACAGTAAAAGGAAAATAATAAAGATTAGAGTGGGAATAAATGAATTAGAAACAAAAAATAAAAATAATGAAAGTAAGAGCTGGTTCTTTGAAAAAATAAACAAGACTGACAACCTTTAGCTAGACTCACCAAAAAAGAGAATAAATAAATAAAATCAGAAATAAAAGAGAAGTTACAACTGGTATTGCAGAAATACAAATGATCATAAGAGACATATGATCATATGAACAATTATATGCCAACAAACTGGACAACCTAGAAGAGATGGATGAATTCTTAGAATCATATGATCTTTCCAAGACTGAATCAGAAGTAGAAAATCTAAATACACAGGTTACTAGTAAGGAAATTGAATCAGTAATCAAAAACCTCCCAACTAACAAAGTCCAGGACCAAACAGCTTCACTGAGCTCTGCCAACACTCAAAGAATATATAAAACCAACCCTTCTCAAATTCTCCTGAAAAAATGGAAGAAGAGGGGCGCCTGGATGGCTCAGTCGCTAAGCATCTGCCTTTGGCTCAGGTCATGATCCCAGGGTCCCGGGATCAGGTGCCGCATTGGGCTCCCTGCTCGGTGGGAGGCCTGCTTCTCCCTCTCCCACTCCCCTTGCTTGTGTTCCCTCTCACTGTCTCTCTCTCTCTCTGTCAAATAAATAAATAAAATCTTTAAAAAAATAATGGAGGGGCGCCTGCGTGGCTCAGTGGGTTAAAGCCTCTGCCTTCGACTCAGGTCATGATCTCAGGGTCCTGGAATTGAGCCCACATTGGGCTCTCTGCTCAGCAGGAAGCCTGCTTCCCCCTCTGCCTGTCTCTGTGCCTACTTGTGATCTCTCGCTCTCTGTCAAATAAATAAATAAAATCTTAAAAAAAAAAAAAATGGAAGAAGAGGGAACACTTCCAAACTCATTTTAAGAGGCTAGCACTAGGCCTATATGAAAACCTGACAGGGCCATCAGTAAAAAAGAAAATTAGAGGCCAATATCCATGATGAACATAGAAGCAAAAATCCTCAACAAAATATTAGGAAACCAAATTCAACAACATATTAAAAGGATCATTCACCACAATCAAGTGAGATTTATTTCAGGGATGCAAGGATAGTTCAATATCTGTAAATCAATAGAATATACCACAGTAAAAATGAAGGATAAAAATCATATGATCACCTCAATAGATACAGAAAAGGCATTTGACAAAATCCAACATCCATTTATGATTAAAAACTCTCAACAAAGTGTGTCTATAGACAGAACATACTTCAGCATAATAAAGACCATAAATGACAAGCCCACAGCTAACAATCATACTCAATGGTAAAAAGCTGAACTCTTTTGCTTTAAAATCAGGAATAAGACAAGGATGTCACTCTCATCACTTTTATTCAACATTTATTCTGTATGTTAAAGTAGTTGTAGTTAGAAGTCCTAACTACATCAATCGGACAAGAAAAAGTTATAAAAAGTTACCGAGTTGGTAAGGAAAAAATAAAACTGTCACTATGTGCATATGACATGATTTTATGTATAGTAAACACTAAAGAATCCACCAAAAAACTTATTAGAGCTAATAAATGAATTCAGTAAAGTTGTAGGATACAAAATCAACATACAAAAATCTGTTGTTTCTATACACTAATAACGAACTAGAAGAAAGATAAATTAAAAAAACAATTCCACTTACAATTGTACCAAACATAATAAAATACATAGGAATAAATTTAATCAAGCAAGTGAAAGAGCTATACTATGAAAACTGTAAGACACTGATGAAGTTGAAGACAACACAAATAAATGGAAAGAATACCATATCCTTGGATTGAAATCATTAATATTGTTAAAATGGCCATGTTACTCAAAGCAATCTACAACTTCAATGCAAATCCCTATCAAAATACCAATAGTATTTTTCACAAAACTAGAAGAAATAATACTAAAATTTGTATGGAACCACAAAAGACACTGAATAGTCAAAGCAACCTTGAGAAAGAACAAAGCTGGAGGTATCACAATCCCAGATTTCAAACATACTAAAAGCTATAGTAATCAAAACAGTGCAGTACTAGCAAAAAAAAACAGACACATAGATCAACGGAACAGAAATAAACCCACACATATATGGCCAATTATTTTACAAAAATGAAGAATATACAATGGGGAAAGGACAGTCTCTTCAATAAATGGTGCTGGGAAAACTGGACAGCTACACACAAAACAATGAAAATGGACCCCTTTCTTATACCATATACAAATATAAACTCAAAATGTATTAAAGACTTAATGTAAGACATGAAGCCATAAAACATCTTAAAGAAAACATAGGCAGTAATCTCTTGGACAATGGCCTTTCCAATATTTTTCTGGATCTGTCTCATCAGGCAAGGGAAACAAAAGTAAAATGAAATTACTGGAACTACATCAGACTACAAAGCTTTTGCACAGTGAAAGAAACCATCAACAAAATGAAAAAGCAACCTACTGAACGGGAGAAGATATATGCAAATGATATATCTGATAAGGGGTAGATATCCAAAACACATAAAGAACTGCTACAACTCAACACCAAAAACCACCACCACGCAAAAATAACAAAACCCAAAATATCTAATTAAAAATTGTTCAGATGCCATGAACAGGATCTGAATGTTACTCAGTCCCTGCCCCCAAAAAAGAAATCTTGCCATTTGTGATAACATGGATGGACCTAGAAGTTATAATGCCAAGTGAAATAAATCAAAGAAAGACTAATACGGGGGTGCCTGGGTGGTGCAGTCAGTTAAGCATCCACCTCTTGGGTTTGAGCCCAGGTCAAGATCTCAGGGTCATTAGATTGAGTCCCATATCAGGCTCCATGCTTGGGATTCTCTCTCTCTCCTACTGTCCCTCCCACTCATGTTCTCTCTCTCTCTCTCTCTCTCTCAAATAAATAAATTTTTTAAAAAGACTAATACCATATTTCACTTACATGTAGAATCTAAAAAACAACACACATACAAAAACAGAAACAGACTAACAAATACAGAGAATAAATTGGTAGTTGCCAGAGAGGAGGGGAGTGGGGGATATGAAATAGATGAGGAGATTAAAAGGTATAAACTTCCAGTTACAAAATACATAAATCAATGGGATTAGAAATACACATGGGGGATATAGTCAATAATATTATAGATAATGTTTATCTGAATCTGCTTACATATATACGAAGACACACTGGAAGGATATAAAGAAACAGGAATGGGGGTAGAAGGAAAATGAGAGCAAGACTTGTCCATGTATGCCTTTAAATATTATTTAATTAATTATAAAACTATATAATTAAAACTATTTTTCTTTCCTTGGGAAAAAAATAATTGTGCATGGTGACAGAGGGTAATTATACCTATCATGGTGAGCATTTCATTATGTATATAATTATCAAATCACTATGTTGTACACCTGAAACGAACATAATATGTCAACTATAACAATAAAAATTTTTTTAAATAGTATAGTATTGGGGGCCCCTGTGTGGCTCATTTGGTTAAGTGTCTGCCTTTGGCTCAGGTCATGATTCCAAGGTCCTGGGATCAAGCCCCACATCTGGCTCCCGGCTCAGCAGAGAGCCAGTTTCTCCCTTTCCCCCTGCCTGCCTTTCTGTCTACTTGTGCTCTTTCTCTATGTCTCTGTCAAATAAATAAATAAAATCTTAAAAAAATTAAATAGTATAGTATTTTTTTTAAGATTTTATTTATTTATTTGACATAGAGAGATCACAAATAGGCAGAGAGGCAGGCAGAGAGAGAGGGGGAAGCAGGCTCCCTGCTGAGCAGAGAGCCCGATGTGGGGCTCGATCCCAGGACCCTGAGATCATGACCTGAGCCGAAGGCAGAGGCTTAACCCACTGAGCCACCCAGGCGCCCCTAAATAGTATAGTATTGGCATAAAAACGGACACACAGATCAATGGAACTTAATAGAGAACTCAGAAATAACCCCTTGTATATATGATCAATTAATAACAAAGGAAGCAAGAATATACAATGAGAAAAGGATAATCTCTTCAATAAATGGTGTTGGGAAAACTGGACAGCTACATACAAAAGAATGAAACTAAAAGGACGCCTGGCTGGTTCATTTGGTAAAGCATGCAACTCTTGATCTCAGAGTTATGAGTTCAAGCACCACGTCAGGCATAGAGTTTACTTACCACCCCCCCCAAAAAAAGAATGAAACTAAAGCCCTATTTTACACCATCCACAAAAATTAACTTTAAATGGATTATAGACTTGAATGTAAGACGTGAAACCATAAACTCCTAAAAGAAAACATAAGCAGTAAGCTCCTTGACATTTGTCTTGCAATGAATTTTTGGATCTGAATCCAAAAGCAATAGTAACAAAAGCAAAAGTAAACAAGTGGGACGAGGGGCACCTGGCTGGCTCAGTCACTTAAACATCCAACTTTTGGTTTCAATTCAGGTTATGATCTCAGGGTCGCAAGGTGTAACCCCGCAACGGACTCTACGCTCGGTGGGGAGTCTCTTTGAGATTCTCTCCCTCTCCTTCCACCTCTGCCCCTGCCCTCACTCATGCATGTGCTCTTGGCTCGTGCACGCACTCTCGTTCTCTCTCTCAAATGAATAAATAAAATCTTTAAAAATGAATAAATCAATAACAAGTGGGCCTATATCGAACTAAAAAGCTTCTGCATAGCAAAGGAAACCATCAACAAAATGAAAAGACAACTTAATAAATGGGAGACAATATTTGCAAATCATATACCTGATAAGGGCTTAATATCCAAAAATACATAAAGAACTCATACAACTCAAGAGCAAAAAAACGAACAGTGAAATTAAAAAAGGGGCAGAGGATCTGAATAGACATTTTTCCAAAGAAGACATATAGATGGTCAACAGGCACATGAAAAGATGCTCAACATCACTAATCATCACAGAAATGCAAATCGAAACTACAATGAGATTATCACCTCACTCCAGTCAGAATGGCAAGTATCAAAAAGACAAGAAATAACAAGTCCTAGCAAGGATGTGGAGAAAAGCAGACCTTCATGCACTGTTGGTGGGACTATAAATTGGTATAGCTGCTATGGAATCCAATACGGAGGTTCCTCAAAATATTAAAAACAGAACTACCATATAATCCACTGATTCCACTTCTGGGCATTTACCTGAAGAAAATTAAAAGATATATGCATCCTTATGTTCATCAAAGCATTACTGACCATAGTCAAGATAAGGAACCAACATAAGTGTCCATCAATGGATGAATAAAGATGCCATGTGCATGTGCATGGCTATTTAGCCATAAAAAAAGATAAAATCTTGCCATTTGTAACAACATGGATAGATCTTGAGGGAACTATGCTAAGCAAAAAAAGTCATTCAGAGAAAGACAAATACTCTATGATTTCACTTATATGTAGAATCTAAAAAAACAAATGAACAAAAGCAAACAAAAATCATAGTTACAGAGAATAGAATGGTGATTGCCAGAGGCGAGGCAGACTGGGAAGTGGGCAAAACAGGGGAAGGTCAAAGGGTACAAATTTCCAGCTCTAAAATAAACAAGTCACAGGCATGTAAAATACAGCATGACTATAGCCAATAATATTGTAAAGCATACTTGAAAGTTGCCAAAAAAGTAAATCCTAAGAGTTAACTTTGTATGATGACAGATAATAACCAGATTTATTGTGGTCATCATTTCACAATGTATACGAATATTGAATCAATATACTGCATACCTAAAACCAACACAATGGTATATGGCAATTATACCTCAATTTAAAAAAAAAAATTTTAAATTTAAAATAGAACTACCGGGGCTCCTGGGTGGCTCAACTGGTTGACTCCTGATTTTGACTCTTGATTCTGGTTCAGGTCATGATCTCAGGGTTGTGAGATCAAGTGCCATGTCAGGCTCTGCACTGGGCATGGAGCCTGCTTAAGATTCTCTCTCTCCCTCTCCCTCTACCCCTTCCCCCAAATCCCCTCCCCCCAAAAAAGAACTACCATATGATCCAGCAACCCCACTTCTGAGTATACATCCAAAGGAAATAAAATCTCTATCTTGAATTGTTACCCACACTCCCATGTTCACTGCAGCATTATTCATGGCGAAAATATTCAAACAACCTAAGCATCCGTGGATAGATGAATGGATAAAGAAAATGTTACACACACACAACACACACACACAGAACATTATTCTGCCTTAAAAAAAGGAATTCCTGCCATTTTAACAATACAGATGAACTTGGAGGACATCATGCTAAACGAAATATGAAAAAAAAAAAAAAAAGGTGATGTCAGAGTAACAGAGTAGAATGGTGGTTACCAGAGGCTGGGGTAGGAGAAAGGGGAAGATATTGATCAAAAGGTCCAAGCTTTCAGTTATAAGGAGAATAAATTCTGGAGACCTACTGTATGGCATGTTGACTATTGCTTTTTTTTTAAGGATTTTATTTATTTATTTGAGAGAGAGAGAGAGAGAGATCACAAGTAGGCAGAGAGGCAGGCAGAGAAAGAAGGGGAAGCAGGCTCCCTGCTGAGGGGCTCAATCCCAGGACCCTGAGATCATGACCTGAGCCGAAGGCAGATGCTTAACTAACTGAAGCACTCAGGCACCCCATTTTGTATTTTATAGTCATGTATATACATATTACCTATTGTAGCCTAATATTCTTTATTACCTATTGTAGTCCTAACATTCCTTTAGGACACTGATCATGTCTTATACAGCTGAATCCCAAGTAATAAAACGCAGAAAAAGAACATTTAGCCCATGTTAAAACAGGTCCTGTGTCTGGTTTGGCACACCACATGTTCTATCTTCTTTAATCCTCCCAGCAATCCTGTGAGGTAGACACTATTATCTAACCCCATTTTCCTAATGAGAAACTTCAGGTTTGAAAGGTTAAGGACAAGGTCACATAATTAGTAAGTGGAGTCAGAATTAATTCCAAGTCTGACACCAAAATCCATGTCCTTTATCACTGTGTTATATTGTTTCTCACATATTCAAGAAAAAACATGTAGTTAGAAGAATGGCTATGGAAAATTAGGGGGCACAGATCAGCAACCATAGCAATTGTTATGGTATAAGATTCCGTCACCTTATTTGATAAAGATTTATAAGCAAAACAGATTTTTATATATTTATTCACCGAAGATTTAATGAATACTTACATACCAGGCAATGCTCAAAGATTTCTGTCCTTATGGTGTTTATATAAGAGGTCTTTCCAGGAAAAAAGAAAGTTTCAAGCAAGTAAGAGAAAGCCACTACAAAATGACAAAATACAAAATGAATATGGTAACCATCAGTATACATTTTACCCAGGATCTAGGTGGCCTAATTATCATTGGTTCATACGTGGGTAGCCAGTGCATGAAATACCAAGAAAATAGTGAACTTGGCGACTATATTAAAAGTTTACACTAATTAAAGGCTGTATATGGAAATAGATAGCCTTCAAATTTCCGTAATTAAAATCCAATGATCTTTTCTGCCTGCATCCCTACAATGTTAAGTGGTTTGGGTTCATCTTTTTTAATAAATTCTTTAATTTATTATGTTAATATGTTAAATAAATTATTTTTTATTTTGTTATTTATTATAATTATTTATTATTATGTTAAATAAATATAATTTATTTAATTCTGTCTTTAAGACAGAAATGAAGATGTATTTATTATCTTTGTCAGTGCCAACAAGTAGTCATTAAAATACGCTTTTGGGTAAAGATGTTCTGAACTAAATATGAATATACTACATATTGCCTGTGTAACGTTAGGCAACTTATTTAACCTCTCTGTGTGCCTCAAGTTTCTCATCTGAAACATAAAAATAATAAGAGTTCCTATACCCCATATAGCTTGTTATGAGGGTTAAAGAATGTGTTCGAAGAACTTAGCACAGGGTATGAATAAAACTCAACTGTTACTAAGTTCTGCCTCTTTTTTTACTGTTTAGAAATATTTACTTTATAAGTAAGGTACTGAAAATAGACTAGATCCAGTACAGATTCAACTTTAGGAAAAAAAATAGAGCTTATTCTTATAAGGAAACTCAAGTATTTTCTAGGAGATAAGGAAAATAGAGTTTTTTATTACCATGCAAGTTTTAGATAAAGAGCATCTGCACAGCAAAGGAAACAGTCAACAAAACAAAGAGGCAACCCACAGAATGGGAGAAGATATTTGCAAACGACACTACAGACAAAGAGCTGATATCCAAGATCTATAAAGAACTCCTCAAACTTAACACCCAAAAAACAGATAATCATATCAAAAAATGGGCAGAAGACATGAACAGACACTTCTCCAAAGAAGACATACAAATGGCTAACAGACACATGAAAAAATGTTCATCATCATTAGCCATCAGGGAAATTCAAATCAAAACCACATTGAGATATCACCTTATACCAGTTAGAATGGTCAAATTAACAGGACAGGAAACAAGTGCTGGAAAGGATGTGGAGAAAGGGGAATCCTCTTACACTGCTGGTGGGAATGCAAGTTGGTGCAGCCACTTTGGAAAACAGTGTGGAGATTTCTCAAAAAATTTAAAATAGAGCTACCCTATGACCCAGCAATTGCAATACTGGGTATTTACCCCAAAGATACAGATGTAGTGAAAAGAAGGGCCATCTGTACCCCAATGTGCATAGCAGCAATGGCCACAATCACCAAACTATGGAAAGAGCCAAGATGCCCTTCAACAGACGAATGGATAAAGAAGATATGGTCCATATATACAACGGAATATTACACAGCCATCAGAAAGAATGAATATCCAACTTTTTATCACAAGGACAGGACTGGGGGAGATTATATTGAGTGAAATAAGTCAAACAGAGAAAGTCAATTATCATACGGTTTCACTTACTTGTGGAGCATAAGGAATAACATGGAGGACATTAGGAGAAGGAAAGGAAAGTGAATTGGGGTAAACTGGAGGAGGAGACGAAGTATGAGAGACTGTGGACTCCAAGAAACAAACTGAGGGTTTTGGAGGGTGAGCCTGGTGGTGGGTATTGAGGAGGGCACGTATTGCATGGAGCACTGGGTGTGGTGCATAAACAATGAATGTTGGAACACTGAAAAAATTATTAAAAAAATAAAAGAATGCTTGGGAATCCTTACTGTTAACCAGTTTGAGACGTGGCATGATTTATTTATAGCATGTTTTGCTTGCTTGAATGTAAGAATTTTTCTAGCTTCTCAGTGAATGCAGGACAAAGAAATCAGTATTTAATACTTCAAATTTAGAGAGATGAAAAAGAGAAAAATACTAAAAAGGCAAGTCTAAAAATGTAATTGCCCCCAAATGGTAACATATTTGTAAAACTCCAAGGAACTTTCATATGTTAAACTGGAAATAGTAAGCATTTTCAAAAGTCTTCTAAAACTATCTGTTAAAGCATAATACATGGTACAATCACTGTGAAAAAGTCTGGTGGTTTCTCAAAAAGTTAAACACAGAATTACCATATGATCCAGCAATTCCAATCCTAGGTATAGATCCCAAAGAATTGAAAGCAGGGACTCAAAGAGATAATCTGTATACCAAGTTTCACAGCAGCATTATTCACACTAGCCAAAAGGTGGAAACAATGCCAAGTGTCCATTAACAGATGAATGGATAAACAAAATGTGACATATACATATGATGGAGTATTATTCCGCCATTAAAAAATGAGAGTCTGATACCTGGAAGAACATGGATAACCTTCAAAACATTACATTAAGTGAAATAAAACAAACACAAAAAACGCTTATTGCATGATTCCACTCATATGAACGAAGTACCCAGAATAGGCAAATTCATAAAAATGGAAAGCAGAATAGAGGATACAAGGGCAGGGTGAAAGGGCAGAATGGATAGTTATTGTTCAATGGGTAAAGGAGTTTCTGTTTGGATGGTGAAAAAGTTCTAGAAATAGTGGTGATAGTTACACAATATTATAAATGCACTTAATGCCGCTGAATTGTACACTTAAAAATAATTAAAATAGTAAACTTTATGTTATATATATTTTACCCAATAAAAAGTGTTACAAAATAACACAGGTAGAATGTATATAATATTACAAAGAGTAAAGAGAAGGAAATATTTTCAAATGTAAATAGGAAATCCTTTATTCTATAGTTAAAATGATAACTACAAAAAATGTCTTTTAACACAGAGAGGGGGAGAACAAAATTATGTATGGGAATTCAACATCATTATCTTCTCACAACAATGATTAACATATACTATAAAGAGCAATTAACTTATTATTCCTAAACTGAGACCCAAAAGCAATGTCAAAATCAGCCCTAGTATATAATCAACATTTGATTTACATAATCTGATACAAAAACTCTTCAAAACACTGAGGGGGAAAAAACAACTCAAAAAATATTCTTTGAAAAGAACAGCATTAATAAAGCTACAAACTAAGTAAAAGCAAGAGAAAACCCATACTTTCCCTGCTCATGGGTATCTCTAGACGACTATATGGTTTTTCCCAATTAGCTTTACTTCAGGAATAATACCCTGGCAGGGGTGCCTGGGTGGCTCAATCAGTTAAGCACCTGACTTTGGCTCAGGTCATGAGATCATAACCTCAGGGTCCTGGGATCCAGCCCCACATCAGGCTCCCTATTCAGCTGGGAGTCTGCTTGTTCCTCTGCCCCTCCCCTGGCTCATTTTCTCTCTCTTTCAAATAAAATCCTAAAAATAAAAAAGAATGATACACTGGGAGTCTGACAAAAACTATGTGATGGGGATCAAAATCAGAAGAGTACCATTACCATATGCGAAAGCAGGATATATATTCTCCAGGTGAAAAAATTCTAGTTTACACAAAAGAACACAAATCACATGAGATCCTAAATCAGGACCATCAATTTAGGTTTCAAGCTCCGTGTTTTTTTTTCCCAAATTTTTATTTAAATTTTAGTTAGTTGACATATAGCGTAATATTGGTTTCAGGAGTAGAATTTAGTGATTCATCACTTACATATAACACCAAATGTCCTCATCACATCAAGTGCCCTCCTTAATAGCCATTACCCATTTAGCCCATTCTCACCCACTGCCCCCGCCATCAATCCTCAGTTTGTTCTCTATAGGTAAGTCTGTTATGGTTTGCCTCCCTCTCTTTTTTCCCCCTTCCCTATGTTCATCTGTTTTGTTTCTTAAATTCCACATATGAGAGACATCATATAGTATTTTTCTTTCTCTGACTTTTTTCTCTTAGCATAATACACTCTAGCTCCATCCATATCACTGCAAATGGCAAGATCTCATTCTTTTGAAAGCTGAGTAATATTCCAGTGTATATATCCCATATCTTCTTTCTCCATTCACCGGTTGATGTACATTTGGACTCTTTCCATAATTTGGCTATTGCCGATAATACTGCTATAAACATCGGGTGTTCATGTGTCTCTCCAAATCAGTATTTTTGTATTCTTTGGATAAATACCTAAAAGTGCAATTGCTGGGTCATAGGGTGGTTCTTATTATTATTTTGAGAAACTCTGCACTGTTTTCCAGAGTCAAGCTCCCTATCACATTGTGTTTAAGACTCCTGAATACAGTGGTGCTCAGTTACAACAATGTCTCAGCCATAATTTCCAGTTAACACTGATTTTAAGGAATTCAAAACAATATTTATATATTTTCACCCTAACTCACAGACCTAAATATAGTTAATTTGGTAGAAGGGAAGTTTTTATTTTCCTACTGAAAATTCTGAAGTTGAAGGCAAAAGTTTAAGTGGTTTATCCAATAAATCAACAGCAAGAACTTCAAGAGTGGAGAGAGGAGGGTGGCTGGCTCAGTTGGTAGAACACGTGACTCTTGATCTTGGGGTTGTGAGTTCAAGCCCCACGCTGGGTGTAGAGATCTTTAAATAGATAGATAGATAGATAGATAGATAGATAGATAGATAGATAGATAGGAAAGGGGAGGGACTTTTATTTAGCAGCTACATGAACTAAGGTAAAAATATTTCTGACCTATAAATAAATATTTCTTACAGCTCATGTAATTTATTCCTTAAAACGCCTGTGCTACAGAATTACACAACTCAAGGGTGTACCATTCACAGCTCGGTCTATGTCAGGGGTGAGCAAACTTTGGGCTGTGCAGTCAAATCTGGCTTAATACTTGTTTTATAAGTGAAATTTTTATTAGAATATAGTCACACCCATTTGTTTACATATTGTCTATGGCTGTTTGTGTATTATAACAGCAGGGTTGAGAGGTTATGACAGATACCTTGAGGCCTGCAAAGCCTAAAATTTTACTATCTGGCCCTTTACAGAAAAATATCACCATGGGCTCCTGGGTGACTCAGCTGGTTGAGTGTCAGACTCTTGATTTCAGCTCAGGTCATGATCTTATGATTGGTAGATCGAGCCCCGTGTCAAGCTCTGCACTCAGCGCCAAGTCAGCTTGTCTTTCTCCCTCCCCTTGCTTGCTCTTGTGCTCACTCGCTCTCTCTCAAATAAACAAAATCTTAAAATATATATATGTATGTGTATGTGTGTGTGTGTATGTGTGTGTGTGTGTGTGTGTGTGTGTGTGTGTGTGTGTATACCGCCAATCCTTGGCCTGTACAAATGCCACCCGGAATACTGTAGTGCACAGCCTATGCAACAGCCCTCAAACAAGTTACTGAAGAGATATTCATATTTGATGAGAAAACTAATACTCAGTGATATCAAGTAAAGTGTCTAAGGTCATGTAGCTTTTAAGTGACAAAGTCGACTTTCAGATCCAGACCTTT
The DNA here is from genome assembly GCA_028534135.1 of Potos flavus. Taxonomy (NCBI): domain Eukaryota; kingdom Metazoa; phylum Chordata; class Mammalia; order Carnivora; family Procyonidae; genus Potos; species Potos flavus. The sequence continues at coordinate 28,489,997 of CM052891.1, read as the reverse complement.
CCACTAAATCACACAAGACCATGTACACATGGAGATAGTAGTAATACCTCCCATAGCTGTTATTGTTACGTCTCAGATAAGTGCACAAAAATATTAGAGAAATGTTAGTTGTTATCAATATTATTACAGAGTCAAAATCAAACACACACACTGTTTGGCCTTAAGTTCTCTTTTAACCTTTCACAAAATTGGGGATTTAGCCATGCATGCCTCCATATTTACCAAACCCTTAAAATGTGATCCTCACACTCCTATTCCCAACATACTCCACCTGTCCAAATACTACTCTTTTTCCAGAATCAATTTAATTCTTAGTGACACTTTCTCTGAGTCTCTAATCAATCTTCACTGCTCTTTCCTATATGATCCTATCACATGTTAACTGCAAACACTGTTTAACATTTGTTTCATTTTATTTTCTATTACTCACTGATCTATTTCTCCTTCTAGATGTTACATTATTTAAGAAACGATTTGGGGTGGCACAGTCAGTTAAGCGTCTGACTCTTGGTTTTGGCTCAGGTCATGATCTCAAGGTCACGAGACTGAGCTCTGTATCAGGCTTGGTGCCCAGCAGGGAGCCTGTTTAAGACTCTCTCTTCCGGGGCACCTGGGTGGCTCAGTGGGTTAAAGCCTCTGCTTTCGGCTCAGGTCATAATCTCAGGGTCCTGAGATGGAGCCCCGCGTCGGGCTCTCTGCTCAGCAGGGAGCCCCTCTCTCTCTGCCTGCCTCTCTACCTATTTGTGATCTGTCAAATAAATACAAATCTTAAAAAAAAAAAAAAAAAAAGACTCTCTCTCTCCCTCGCTCTCTGCCCCTCCCCGCTGCTCACTCTCTCTCTCTCTAAAAAAAAGAAAAAGAAAAAAAAAGAAATGATTTCATACTCATCCCTATATTCACTTCAACCTTCCTTCCTACCTAGAGTGTCTAAGTTCTTTGTACGTAGAGAATATACATTGGACTCCATGACATTGTTCACCTAGCTCTGCTTTATGTTCCAATCCGTTGCTTATCATATCAAACTAGGTTGCCTCCAGTACATCTGTCCACACTGTTCATAAAAAGCGACAGGGAAGCTGGAAAAACTCTTGTAAATAAAATACGGAATTTTCAATTTCTACAATGTTCATTATGATATTCAATACTTAAAATGTGAATTCCTCCCTATAATTTATCACGATTAATGATTTTGTCAGGTTTATCAACAGAATCATTCCCTCATTTAATCTTTAGAAAATTGTTCATACTCAAATCCTCTCACAAATAAACACAATGTTCCAACTCAGCTGTTGGCAGCAGAATGTGTTCACAATGAACAGCCCCTACTATCCTGGCAAGAATGATAGGATTAGCTAATTGTAATATAGTCTTCTATATCTGTTTTCATCAGGTTAAGAAACAATCTTGATTTATCAAAAAGCAAACAGCCCAGAAAGACATCTTAGGGCTTTTCCACAAATACAGAGGTTTCATTAAGCCAACTTAAATTGGGCTTTTCTCTACCATGTACACAATTTTTCTATGATAAAGAAAAATACCAAGGTCTGAAGTTTTCATGAGAAATGGGCTAAAACAATTCCATTGTACAAGTATTTCAAATAAGCAGGAGATTTATATAGACCTGAAGTTTGACAAAAAGAGGATAGATAGATAAACAAAAGAGAAGACAGTCTCTGCTATAAAAGAGCTTGGGTTTCCTTTGGGGTAGGAAAGACTAAACAGAAGAAATAACTTGAGAATAATAATGAACATTATAGCTTACAGGCAGTGATTTGAAATATTTCTCATATCACTACCACATCACAAATTATTATAACTACTACCCTAAAAAAAAAAAAAAGGCAACATTATTTGGTCCTTAAGATTGAGCCACAGAAATTGAAGGGAATAAAGAGGAGATTATTTTTCATTTTTGGTGAATTGTATTCCACTCACTTCAGAAAGACTTAAGGAAACCTTCAGAGTAAAACAATACGTGCTATTTATCCCTCAAACATGTAGGAAAGTAAATAAATCACCTGAGGTGAGCGTATTACATACAGATAAAAACAATGAAACTTCAATCTTCTACCATTTTCTTATAACAAAATGTAAAACTAATATGAAATGTATCTTTTGCTATGAATTCAGTATCATAAATATGCTGAATAGACAATATTAGAAATTCTCATTCTTAGGAAATTTACAGAATAAAAAAACAATATGGATTTATGTAACATCTGTCCTGCCTTTATCTTTAGTTTCTCATCTTTTAATCACAAAGGATGATGTTAATTAATAAGACCTTATTTTTCTTCTTCTCCAGCAAATGATATGAACTGCAAAAACAAAATTATACCATGACAGGAACAACAAAAATCCATTCACCATATACTGGCTAATCAATAAATAGTAGTATCTTACAGAGACACTTCACTTATAGGACATTTCACAGATGCCCACGCCTTAAAAATTCTCCATTTTTTCCTATTAATTTTACTGTGATTGCACAATGTAGAAAAAGCAATAGATAGCAGATTTTGAAGATGTAAAGCGATTTGATTGCCAAGATTTACTTTTGACACAACAGTGCACAGAATAAATCCTAAAATTTCTATTTCAAAAGGCAAAGCCCCATTTTATGTTGCTATACATAATTTTTCCTATTTTTCCCCCAATTGATTAGCTTAAATATTTTCAACCTTCCATTTCAGGCAAATAGAACACCACCCTGAAAAAAGCCCTCTTAACGGGTCACCTAAAAATGCTGGCTAAACTATGAAAATCATCTTGAGATAAATGAACATAAATTCATAATGAAAATCACAAAATATATAAAGCAAGCTTCTGTGATTAAGGGTCAGCAGAAATAATAAATGTGAGAGTCTGATCCACAAAGACAGTGGAATTACTGGCTACAGAATAACATTTAATGAAAAGGATATAAAAATATGACTAAGGAACAAGACCCTACTAAATGAGCAGGCAAAAAGGAAAAGAAACTAAATAGAATTTCTAAAAATTGGATATATAATAATTAAAATTAGAAACCTGGTGGACAGGTTAAACAGCAGGGTGGGTGAACCTAAGTGAGAATTTGCAGTTTGAACTGGAAGAGAGATCTGAAGAATTTATTCAAATACAACATGGAAACATAAAAGAATGAAGTTAAGACAAAAGGAAGCAAAGTAATAATGCTTAATACATCTACTCAGAGTTCCAAAAGAATGAAACAGAATAATTGGGAGGCAAAATCTGAAGAAATAATGGCTAAAAATTTTTCAAGCTTGATGAAAACCATCATTTCTCAGATTCAGGGAGCCTAACAAATCAGAAGCATGACAAATAAAAAGAAGATCACCCTATATGGATTGTAGTGAAACTAGAAGACCCCAAAGACACAGAAAATATTTTAGAGGCCACAAGAGAGAAAAGACAGGTAGCTGATAAAAAGAGACTGACAACTGATTTCTCAATAGCAACAATAAAACTCAAAAGCCAGAAGAATAGTTTTTAAGAAGTTAAAAATAATCAACCCGGAGTTGCAATATACAGGAAAATTATCTTAAAAGTGTAAGAGCAAATAATGTTTGCTTACACGTTGCTTACACGTTCAAAAAAACAAAAACTGGTAACATTAATTACTAAGAAAACTTCTTTAAATATACTTCTGGGGCACCTGGCTGGCTCAGTTGGTTGAGTGTATGACTTGATCACAGGGTTGTGAGTTTGAGCTACATGCTGGGTGCAGAGATTCCTTAAAAATAAAATCTTTAAAAAATATAAAAAAATAAATATACTTCTAAAGTATGTACTTCAGGAAAGAAGGAAACTTAGAAGATTTATCTTAAGATGATGGAATCCTAATTTTAAAAAGATAAGCACAAAAAACTTAAACATTGTATAAAATGATAACAATGAGGTCTAATTTGTATAACCACATTAAAAATAGAAGTAAAACATCAGACGACAAACACCCATCCTTAAGTAAATCTTCAGAGTTTAAACATTTAGAAGTCCTTCTCAGGGGCACCTGTCTGGCTCAGTCAGAAGAGCATGCAACTCTTGATCTTGGGGTCATGAGTTCGAGCCCTACATGGGGTGCAGCAATTACTAAAAATAAATACATAAACTTAAAAAAAAAGAAAGAAAGAATCCTTCTCATATAAGGAAGTTGGGTAATTATTATTATTTAACTTTGGATTTTAGGTTAAATATACATGTTAACATTTGGACTCTGAGAAACAAACTGAGGGTTTTGGATGGGAGGGGAGTGAGAGGACGGGTGAGCCTGGTGGTGGGTATTAAGGAGGGCACATAATGCATGGAGTACTGGATGTGGTGCATGAGCAATGAATCTTGGAACACTGAAAAAATAAAATAAAATTTTTAAAAAATGCTATTTAAGGGGAAAAAGAATACTCAATAGTACACTGTGTAACTTCTAAAGAAGGACAAGAAAAAGAAAATGAAGGAGGAGGGAGGAAAGAGGTGGTGCAGGAAAAGAACCACAGAAAGGACAAAAATAACAAGAAACAGAAAAAAGTATGACAATGAAAGACATGAAAGATAGAAATAAGCCTGCTATCTCAGTAGTAACAAAGTATAAAATATCTACAACTAAAAAGTTTATCAGTCCAGATATTTTAAAATTAAAATCCAACCGTATATATTCCCAAAAGACATATCTAAATCATAAGAAAAAAAACTGAGAATAAAAGATGAGTAAAGTTGTACCAGACAGGGGCACCTGGCTAACTCAGTTGGTAGAGCATGCGACTCTTGATCTCAGGGTCATGAGTTTGAGCCCCAGGTTGGGTGTAGAGATTACTTAAAAATAAAATTAAAAAAAAAAAGTTGTACCAGACAAAACTAACCAAAAGAACTGGTTAGAAATATTATCACCAAGTAAGATAAACTTTTATGTTAAAAGTATTACTAAGGTAAAGAGGGTCACTACATGATGATGAAAGGTTCAGTTCACCAGGAAGACATAAAAATTTTGAACTTGTATGTACTTAATAGCAGAACTCCAGAATAAAGCAAGTATCAGTAGAATTAGGTGAATAAATCAATAAATCAATAAATCCACTACCATAATGGAAGAAATTAACTCATCTCTTTCAGTAACTGATAGACAAATCAGTGAGAATATTAAAAACCTGAATGACATAATTAATAGTTTTATTTTATGAATATATTTATAGCACGCACCCAACAATTGGAGCATATATACCCTGTTCAAGCACATGTGAAATGTTTTTGAAAAATGACCATACAGGGGCGCCTCGGTGGCTCAGGCAGTTAAGCGTCTGCCTTTGGCTCAGATCATGATCCCAGGGTCCTGAGATGGAGCCTGGAGTTGGGCTCCCTGCTTTGAGGGGAGTCTGCTTCTCCCTCTACCTCTGTTCCTCCTCTCGCTCGTGCTCTCTCTCACTCACTCTAATAAATGAATAAAAAAAACTAAAAAAAAAAAAAGATAGGACTATAGAAAATTTTTAAAAAGCAAAAGCAAAACCTGTGCCATATACACACAAACAGGCATTTCTCCAAAGACAACATACACATGTCCAAAAGACACATGAAAAAAATGTTCGACATCACTAACTATCAGGAAAATGCAAATCAAAACTACAATGAGATAGCACCTCACACTTGTCAGAATGGCTAAAATAAAAAACACGGGATGCCTGGGTGGCTCAGTCAGTTGGTTGTCTGCCTTCGGCTCAGGTCATGATCCCAGGGTCCTGGGATCAAGTTCCACATCGGGCTCCTTGCTCAGCAGGGAGCCTGCTTCTGCCTCTGCCTGCTGCTCCCCCTGCTTGTGCTCTCTCTCTGGCAAATAAATAAAATCTTTAAAAATAAAAATAAAAAATAAAATAAAATAAAATAAAAAACACAAGAAATAGTGTTTTACCAGATAATAACAAAATATTTTCCAGTTAACATTCTCACCAGTAGTGCATAAGGGTTCTTGTTCTGCTACATCTTTGCTAATACTTGGGATGATCCAACTCTTTAATTTCTGCAAATCTAGTAAGTATAAAAACTTTGTTTCATTGAGTTTATAATTTGCATTTCTTTGGTCTCTAATGAGGTTGAGCATCTTCTTAAGTACTTTCTTGGCTATTCTTGTTTCCTCTTTGAGAAATGCCTATTCCTGTTACTTGCCTATTTTCCTATTCATTTGTCTTTTCCTTATTGGTTTGTGGGAGTTCTTTCTTTTATCAGTTATACGTGTTACAACTATCTTCTCCCAATTTATGGCTTCTCTTTGCATTTTTATTACATTCTTTTTTAATGAATTTTTAAAAGATTTCTTTATTTATTTGAGAGACAGTGAAGGAAGGAGAGGGAGAAAGAATCTGAAGCATGATCCCCATGCTTCTGAGCTCCATGCAGAGCCCCATCCAGAACTTAATCCCATGACCTCAAGATCATGTGAGCTGATACCAAGAGTCCAGTGTTTAAAAGACTGAGCCACCCAGGCACCCCCATAATTTTTTTTTTAAGTAAGGCTTGAACTAACGACCCTGAGATCAAGACCAGAGCTCAGATCGAGAGTCAGATGCTTAACTGACTGAGCGACCCAGGTGCCCCTCTTACACTCTTTTTTAAATTGAGATATAATTCACATACTATAAAGCTTACTCATTTAAAGTATACAATCAAGGGTTTTTAGTATATTCAGAGTTTTACAACCACCATCACTATCTTATCCCAGAATATTTTCTCACCTTGACAGAATTAGCCAAAAAAGTATATTTTGAGTTTATATACTAACTGCTGCTTAAACATTACTTACATTTAAAATTGAGCAACTAAATATTATATTCAGTTCAACTCAGATGCTTATTTATTAAACACCTACTATGTGTAAAGCATTTTGAAATATAGAACAATAATATCCAAGATATAGTTCTGACGTGCAGGATTAGAGTGGGAGCCTAAAAATCAAGTATGTTCACTACACTTTCTTAATTTTTCTAATTATAAAAAATATCAAACATATATGAAAGTAGAGAAAATAACATAGTAATTCCTTATGCATCCAAGTTTAACAATTATCAACATAACACATTTTCTAATGCTGCTATATCAAGCTATCAACATTCACCATAAGATTTGAAGACCTCCTCTAAAAAGTTTTTTTTTTTTCTTAATATAACCATAACAGGGTACAAACTGGAAAACATGGAATAATATAATTAGATTATCCTGCAGTGGCTACTTTCATATTTTCTACCTCACCCCATCTCTCAATTCTATATCACAAATTCCCCCAAGACCTAGTCTGACAAATGTTGAGCCCTCCTTAGAAGGAGTAGAAAGGGAAAAAATTGAATTAGCTAAGACAGAACTGTCATTAGCACACAGAGGAAGAACAGAAGGCTAGAAACTCATGCACACTGAATTTTTTCTGTATTATATTTTTTACCATTTATATCACTCTTTCAATTCTATCTCTATATTGTCAATAGCTAACTTTTCCATCTATACCTCTTTTTCTGCATAGTTTACATTTCTGATCATATTAATTTTCTCAGCAAAACTATAGTAATAAAAGAAACTTGAGTAAGTCCAAGACAGTGGAGGAGTAGGAAACTTTAATTTCATCTGGTCCCAGGAATTCAGCTAGATAGCTATCAAACCATTCTGGACACCTGTGAACTCAACTGGAAATAAAAAAAAAAAGAATAGCCGCAACTCTACGAATAAAAAAGTAACCACTTTCCGCAAGGTAGTAGGTGAAGAGAAGTGAATCTGGGGTGATGTACGGGAAGATAGACGGAGGTGGGAGGGAGCCTCTGTCAGCTGGCTACCGGCAAGTGATATAGCAGCGGAGCATAAAATCGGAACTTTCAGAAGTCCTCTCTGGTGAGGGATGTTGCTCAGGAATGGAACCCTCATTGGGACAATGTGGTCTCAGGATGGTCAGGGTCACAGGAAGACCAGGGGTGCCTGAGTGGGGCAGAGTTCTCAGGTATCGGAGTGGGAGCTGGCTGCAAAGAGTGAGTCCAGGAGGGGGCTCTCAGCTTAGTGTTGCCATAAACCATGATCTGCACCCAGTTGTTTGAGGAGGGGCCCGACAAGTGGCAGAACTGGGGAGACACCCCTTCCTCCCTGGGGAGGAGCGGTGCAGGAGCGTGCTGCAGGACTCTGCTGGGCTTGGAGACTCCAAACGGGGTCGTGTGCCTGAGACAGGAATGCTCGGTCACAGGCTGGGTGAGCACGGAGTGCAGACAGAGACCAGGGAGACAGCAGTGACTGCCTGCTCTTCTCTGAGGGCTCCCTGAGGAATGGTCACTATTTTCATTCTTATCCTCTAAAGTTCCACGGAAAGCCTTCAGGGAACAAAAGGCACATAGAGAAAATCTGCGCAGATTACTTAGCCTGGCCGCTGACAAGGGCCGTGCGAGAACATCCAGCCAAGACTAAGTTTACCAATCAATGAGAATTGCAAAACTCCAGCGCTAGGGGAATACAGCACATAGAATTCATGGTTTTTTTTCCCCATGATTCTTCAGTTTTTCCATCTTTAACCTTTTAAATTTCTTTTTTTCCTTTTTTTTAAAATTATTATTTCTTTTTTCAACCAACTTATTATCAATTCCTTTTTAAAAATCTTTTTTAATTTTCATCCTTACAGTCATATTCCATCCCTTCATCGTATTTACCCTTATTTTTGTATATATGTAAGTTTTTCTTTCTTTAAAATTTTGGGATGCAGTTTCTTCTAACAGACCAAAATACACCCAAATCTAGCATATGGCTCTGTTCTACTAACCTGCCTGATCATATTCTCTTTTTTTTCCTCTTCTTCCTTTTTTTGTTTTTTTTTTTTTGGGGGGGGTTGTTTTGTTTTGTTAGGCTTTTAAAATTTTCATCTTTACATTTACATTCTATCCTCTCAATATATTTAATTTTATGTTTGTATATATAAGATTTTCTTTCTTTACAATTTTGAGATGGGGTTTCCTCTGACAAACTGACCAAAACACACTCAGGCATATACTCTATTCTGTTCACCTGTTTATACTCTTTCTTTTTTTGTTGATGTCATTGTTGCTGTTTTCTTTTCCTTTGTTTTTTCATTTTTTTAATTTCCATTTTACGGTAACATTCTATCCCTTCATTGTATTTAATTTTATTTTTGTACATATACAAATTTTTCTTTCTATACAATTTTAGGATCTAGTTTTCTAAAAAAACAGACCAAAATACACACAGAATCCAGTGTAATCCTCTATTCTGCTCACCTGTCTGATTATATTCTTCCCCCCGCCCTGCCTTCCCCAGTTTTGGGTCTCTTCTGATTTGTTTAGTGTATATTTCTCTGGAGTTGTTGTTGCCCTTTTAGTATTTTATTCTTTTGTTCATCTATTCTCTGGATAGAATCACAAAAATGAAAAACTCACCTCAAAAAAGAGAACAAGAGGCAGTACTGACAGCCAGAGACCTAATCAATATGGACATTAATAAGATGTTGGAACTAGAGTTCAGAATAATGATTATAAAGATACTGGCTGGGCTGGAAAAAAGCACAGACGACACTACAGAATCCTTTTCTGGAGAAATAAAAGAATTCAAATCTAACCAAGTCAAAATCAAAAAGGCTATTAATGAGATGCAATAAAAAATGGAGGCTCTAAGTGCTAGAATAAATGAGGCAGAAGAAAGAATTAGTGATATAGAAGACCAAATGATGGAGAATAAAGAAGCTGAGAAAAAGAGAGAAAAACAACTACTGGATCATGAGGGGAAATTCAAGAGATAAGTGACACTATAAAGCAAACAATAGGGGCGCCTGGGTGGCTCAGTGGGTTAAAGCCTCTGCCTTCGGCTCAGGTCATGATCTCAGCGTCCTGAGATAGAGTCCCGCATCGGGCTCTCTGCTCAGCAGGGAGCCTGCTTCTCTCTCTCTCTGCCTGCCTCTCTGCCTACTTGTGATCTCTGTCTCTGTCAAATAAATAAATAAAATTAAAAAAAATAATAAAGCAAACAATATTAGAATTAGGATCCCAGAAGAAGAAGAGAGAAGGACAGAAAGTATATTGGAGCAAATTGTAGTGGAAAACTTCCATATCTGGGGAAGGAAACAGGCATCAAAATCCAATAGGCACAGAGAACCCCCCTCAAAATCAATAAAAATAGGTCAATAGTCTTGACATCTAAACTTACAAGTTAGAAAGTTAGAAAAAGAGAAAATCCTGAGAACAGCTTGGGGATAAGAGGTCTGTAAACTACAAGGGTAGAAACATTAGATTGGCAGAAAACCTGTCCATGAAGACCTCGCAGGCCAGAAAGGAATGGCATGATATATTCAGGGTACTAAACTAGAAAAATATACAGCCAAAGGTACTTTATCTAGCTAGGATGTCATTCAAAATAGAAAGAGTGATAAAAAGCCTCCAGGACAAACAGAAACTAAAAGAATTTGTGATCACCAAACCAGCCCCACAAGAAATACTGAAAGGGGTCCTCTAAGCAAAGAGAGAGCCCAAAAGTAACATAGACCAGAAAGGAACAGAGACAATATACAGTAACAGTCACCTTACAGGCAATACAATGGCACTAAATTCACGTCTTTCAACAGTTACCCTGAATGTAAATGGGCTAAATGCTCCAATCAAAAGACATAGGGTATCACTACATAAAAAAACAAGACCCATTGATATGCTATCTGCAAGAGATTCATTGTAGACCCAAAGACATCTTCAAATTGAAAGTGAGGGGGTGGAGAACAATTTATCATGCTAATGGACATCAAAAGAAAGCTATAGTGGCAATCCTTTTATCAAACAAATTAGATTTTAAACCAAAGACTATAATTAGAGATAAGGAAGGACACTATATCATAATTAAAGGGTCTATCCGACAATAAGATCTAACGATTGTAAATATTTACGTTCCTAACATGGGAGCAGCCAATTATAATAACAAAATCAAAGAGACACATAACAATAATACAATAATGGTAGGGACTTTAACACCCCCCTCACTGAAATGGACAGATCATCTAAGCAGAAGATCAACAAGGAAATAAGGGACAAGATGACTTGACAGATATATTCAGATCATTCCATCCCAAAGCAACAGAATACACATTCTTCTCTAGTGCACATGGAACATTTTCCAGAATAGATCACATCCTGGGTCACAAATCAGAACTCTACCAATACCAAAAGAATGGGATCATTCCCTGCATATTTTCAGACCACAATGCTTTGAAACTGGAACTCAATCACAAGAGGAAAGTTGGAAATAACTCAAATACATGGAGCATCCTACTAAAAAATGAATGTGTTAACCAGGAAATTAAATGAATTAAAAAAATTCATGGAAACAAATGAAAATGAAAACACAACCATTCAAAATCTTTGGGACGCAGTAAAAGCATCCAAAGGATGTATATAAGAGGGAAGTATACAGCCCTACAAGCCTTTCTCAAGAAATAAGAAAGGTCTCAAACACACAACCCACCCCTACACCTAAAGGAGTTGGAGAAAGAACAGCAAATGCAGCCTAAACCCAGCGGGAGAAGAGAAATAAAAAAGATTAGAGCAGAAATCAATGAAAGAGAAACCAAAAGAACAGTAAAACAGATCAACAAAACTTGGAGTTGGTTCTTTGAAAGAATTAATAAGATTGATAAACCCCTGGCCAGACTTATCAAAAAAAAAAAAAGAAAAAGGACCCAAATAAATAAAATCATGAATGAAAGAGGAGAGATCACAACCAACATCAAAGAGATACAAATAAGTATAAGAACATATTATGAACAACTATATGCCAACAAATTAGACAATCTGGAAGAAATGGATGCATTCCTAGAGACTATAAACTACCAAAACTGAATCAAGAAGATAGAAAACCTGAACAGACCCATAACCAGCAAGGAAATTGAAGCAGTTATCAAAAATCTCCCAACAGGGGCAGCTGGGTAGCTCAGTTGTTAAGCGTCTGCCTTTGGCTCAGGTCATGATCCCAGGTGGGATCAAACCCCGTGTCAGGCTCCCTGCTTGGTGGGAAGCCTGCTTCTCCCTCTCCCACTCCTCCTGCTGTGTTCCCTCTCTCACTGTCTCTCTCTCTGTCAAATAAATGAATAAAATCTTTATAAAAAAAAATCTCCCAACAAACAAGAGCCCAGGGCCAGATGGCTTCCCAGGGGAATGCTACCAAACATTAAAAGAAGAATTAATACCTATTCTTCTGAAGCTGTTTAAAAAAACTGACATGGAAGGAAAATTTCCAAACTCATTTTATGAGGCCAGCATAACCTTGATCCCAAAACCAGACAAAGACCCCACCAAAAAGGAGAATTACAGACGAATATCGCCAATGAACATGGATGCAAAAATTCTCACCAAAATACTAGCCAATAGGATCCAACAGTACATTAAAAGGATTAGTCACCAGGACCTAGTGGGATTTATTCCTGGGCTGCAAGTTGGTTCAAATCCGCAAATCAATCAATGTGATACACTACATAAATAAAAGAGAGTAAAAGAATCATATGATCCTCTCAATAGATGTTGAAAGAGATTTGACAAAGTACAACATCCTTTCTTGATTAAAACTCTTCACAGTGTAGGGATAGAGGGAACATACCTCAATATCATCAAAGCCATCTATGAAAAACCCACTGTGAATAGCATTCTCAATGGGGAAAAAGTGAGAGCTTTTTACCTAGGGTCAGGCACATGGCAAGGATGTCCATTAACACCATTGCTGTTCAACACAGCACCAAAAGTCTTAGCCTCAGCAATCAGAAAACAATAAATAAATAAATAAATATACAAATATATAAATAAATAAATAAAAGGCATCTGAATCAGCAAAGAAGAAATCAAACTCTCACTCTTACTCTTTGCAGATATGATTGTTCATGTAGAAAACCCAAAGGACTCCACTCCAAAACTGCTAGAACTCACAGGAATTCAGTAAAGTGTCAAGATATAAAATCAATGCACAGAAATCACTTGCATTTCTATTACACCAACAATGAGACAGAAGAAAGAGAAATAAAAGAGTCAATCCTATTTACAATTGCACCCAAAACCTTAAGATACCTAGGAATAAATCCAACCAAAGAGGCAAAGGATCTGTACTCAGGAAATTATAGAATACTCATGAAAGAAATCGAGGAGACACACACAAAAAAATGGAAAAATGTTCCATGCTCATGGATTGGAAGAACAAATATTGTGAAAATGTCTATGCTACCTAGAGCAATCTACACATTCAATGCAAACCCTATCAAAATACCATCAATTTTTTTCACCGAACTGGAACAAATAATCCTAAAATTTGTATGGAACAAGACCCTGAAAACCCAAGGGATGTTGAAAAAGAAAACCAAACCTGGTGGCATCGTAATTTCAGACTTCAAGCTCTATTACAAAGCTGTAATCAGCAAGACAGTGTGGTACTAGCACAAAAACATACACAAAGATCAATGGAACAGAATAAAGAACCCAGAAATAGGCCCTCAACTCTATGGTCAACTAATCTTTGACAAAGCAGGAAAGAATATCCAATGAAAAAAAGACTCTCTTCAACAAATGATGTTTGGAAAATTGGACAGCCACACGCAGAACAATGAAACTGGACCACTTCCTTACATCATATACAAAAATAGACTCAAAATGAATGAAAGACCTAAATGTGAGAAAGGAATCCATCAAAATCCTAGAGGAGAACACAGGCAGCAACCTCTTCTACCTCAGTCGCAGCAACGCCTTGCTGGACACATCTCCAAAGACAAGGGAAACAAAGGGAAAAATGAACTATTGGGACTTCATCAAGATCAAAAGCTTTTGCACAGCAAAGGAAAGAGTCAACAAAACCAAAAGACAAAACCAACAGAATGGGAGAAGATATTTGCAAGTGACATATCAGATAAAGGGCTAGTATCCAAAATCTACAAAGAACTTATCAAACTCAACACCCAAAGAACA